>JAAONU010000111.1:0-63570 GCA_012932295.1 Cyclina sinensis
TATAATTTTTTAAGTTTTTTGAAGAAATAGGCGATGTCCAACGCGACATGAAACAAATTGACAACTACGCGATACTGTTTGGTGTTGACAACCCTGTCTTTATAAAAGATGTGCAACCCACCCCTGTCATGAACATGTTTTATCTTAGAACAAAGGTGTTGAATATTCCCCTGTCGATAAAAGACATGAGATTATTTAAAGCCATACTTCCATTGTTGCAATATGACGGCGAGAACACGCATGCCATATACGATACTATGTCGTATAAGGAATTCTTTCATTCGCTCAACATATACCCAAGGTTAAAGGACGTGATATCGACACTCTTCACTAATTTTTCTCGTGCATTTTTTGCGTCCAAAGAGAAATTGTCAGCCGCTGAGTTTATAAAGAGTTTTCATTTTTATTATTTTAGTCAGAATAAAGGATTGCAATATCGATATCTCAACGGATCTTATGAGGATATCTTACTACATCCTGTGAAAGAAAAACTCATGCGCAATGGGGTGAAGATATACCTCAACAGACCGGTATCACAGATTGCCATCAGGTCTCACAGTACAGGGGGCAGCCCCTCTGATGATGTGTTGCATTTTGTGATAGACAATACAGTATACCATAATGTGGTGCTTGCCTCTGATGTACAGGCCACAAAAAACATTGTGTCCAATAGTCACGATATACGCACGCTGCAACCGCAGTTTGCCAATAGTATGGAGCACATGCATTCTGGAGAATATTATGCCGTACTCCATGTGTGGTTAGAGGGGGAAATAGATTTTTCTCGTTATCCTGTATTCATTGGATGTCAATTACTGGATATTATGGATTCCATAACTATAAAAGAAAGAGTGGATACTCGATGGCAACAATGGATATCTGACAACACTCGTGCGGGTAAAGGGCATGTACTGGAATTGCACAGCTATTCGGTGCCCGCACAGTATTCATCAGAACAAGAGGTCATTGAAGCATTTTATAAGGATCTTGGTCACTATTTTCCGGACTTTAATAATTGTAAAATTCTTTATCAGCATCTTATGTATAAGAATAATTTTACGGCCTTGCATGTGGGCATGCATAAAGACAGACCTGCATCCGATGTAGGCATAGATGGATTATATATTGCCGGGGATTGGGTAAAGTTGCCCTTTCCCGCGCTGTTAGTGGAAGCCGCCCATACGAGTGGCGTCGTAGCAAGCAATTATATTTTACAACGATATAATATGCGCATGTACCCTGTGAGTACTGTGCCGACTAAAGGAGTGTTGCGCAAGCAATGAGTATGAACAGGACTTCAGGAAATACCATAGCAGTGGTAGGCAGTGGTGTGGCAGGTCTGAGTGCTGCGGCGTTCTTAGGGAAGGCGGGGTACAAGGTCACCGTGTTTGAGAAGAATGACTACATTGGAGGGAGAGCTCGACAGATTCAAAAGGGGGCATATAAGTTTGATATGGGCCCTACGTGGTACTGGATGCCGGATGTATTTGAGCGATTTTTTGAGCAGTTTGGCGCTGAGGTGCAGGATTATTATGAGTTGAAAAAACTATCGCCTGCTTTTCAGATAATCTTCGGAAAGGATGATGTGATGAGTATTCCCGCAGATTTTCAGGAACTGTGTGCGCTCTTTGAATCTCTGGAATCCGGTGCGGGAAAGGCATTGGAAAAATTTATGGCTCAGGCGGAAAAGAAGTATGAAATCAGCATTACAAAACTTATTAACAAACCCTATGTATCCATGTTTGAATTTTTTGACATGAAAATGATCGGCAATGTGTTGAAGTATAATTTGTTTTCATCGTTTTCTAAATATATTGCACAATACTTTTCTCACCCTAAATTATTATCGCTGATGGAATTTCCTATATTGTTTCTGGGGGCAAGCCCGAAAAGAACCCCCGCACTCTATAGTTTGTTGAATTACTCTGGTCTTAAAATTGGCACGTATTATCCTATGGGGGGATTTTCAAAGATAGCAGATGCCATGAGACGTGTATGTGAAAAATATGATGTGACTATCAAGACTAATCATGAAGTCATGCGGATGCATGTCGCCCGCAACAGAGTGGCATCCTTAACCATAGACGATGCCCAGCTATCATTTGATGCAGTGCTGGGTGCTGCAGATTATCCTCATATTGACCAGCACGTATTGGACAGGCCTGTGTATACGCAGTCGTACTGGAATTCCAGGGTATTTGCTCCTTCGGCGCTTATATTTCATATCGCGGTGAACAGGAAAATTCCCAACTTAGAGCACCATAATTTATTTCTTGAACTTTCATTACATACGAGTGCGGAAGAAATATATACTATAAAACAGTGGCCGCGCAACCCGCTGTTTTATGTGTGTTGCCCTTCTAAATCAGATTCATCGCTTGCTCCTCCTCACCATGATATATTGTACATCCTCATACCCATCGCGATAGGGTTGGAGGATACGCAGGAGATACGAGACAGGTATTATCAGATTGTGTTAAGCAGACTTGAAGCACATATCGGCATGTCCCTCAGTGAATGCATAGTGAGTCAATTTTCGTATTGCAGCAATGACTTTAAGAAAGACTTTCATGCGTTTGGTGGCAATGCGTATGGGCTTGCGAATACCCTCAGGCAATCCGCTATATTTAAGCCAAAAATGTTCCATCGTAAAATAAGAAATTTATTTTTTGCAGGTCAGTGTACTACTCCGGGTCCGGGCGTTCCTCCCTCTATCATCTCTGGATCCATAGTAAGCAATGAAATTATTAAGTATCTGGAATCAAAGTAGTATGAAGCATTATTATAATACCATTACCGCTACTATAAGCAAAAACATTACTCGCTATTATACCACCAGTTTTTCAATAGCAATTCGATTGCTGGATGCACGATATCGCCAATACGTGTATGATATCTATGCATTTGTACGTGTAGCCGATGAAATTGTCGATAGCTTCTCCGGGTATGATCAACGGCAGTTGTTAGAACAATATATCGAGGAGACGTATCGCAGTATTTCCAATCAGATATCTACAAATCCGGTGTTACACAGATTTCAGCATGTGGTGAATATGTTTTCCATAGATAAAGAGATTATTGAAAAATTTTTTCAGAGTATGAGATTGGACCTGGATGTGAAAGTGCATGAGAAAAAGAGTTACGACGCCTATGTACACGGATCAGCTGAGGTGGTGGGCTTGATGTGTCTCAAAGTGTTCATAACCGACAATGACGTATATCTGAAACTTAAAAAAGATGCCCAGGTGATGGGTTCTGTGCTACAGAAGGTTAACTTTTTAAGAGACATACATACAGACTATTATCAGTTGAACCGAAGTTATTTTCCTTCCATTGATATGTCAGCATTTGATGATACTGCCAAACAAGGCATAGAACGTGAAATACAGGGAGAATTTGATAGTATTAAAGATGCAATATCTCATCTTGATAAACCCTTTAAGTATGCTATTTATGCCATCTACAGGTATTACCTTGCACTCTATAAGAAAATTAAACGCACCCCCGCGGCCACATTGCTCAAGAAGCGCGTGAGGGTTAATGATGTGTATAAACTGATCATCTACCTGCAGATAAGAATTCTGCAGTTTTTTCATGCATAAAGTATAATATATGGAACACCTGCAATAGGCACAGGAGTGGTTGATGTCTCTTATCTATAGAATGAACAATTAACGTACATATCTTGTTCTAACTTATCCAATTCTGAAATATTTTCTCTTTTTATTATGCTTTTAATATTCTTAAACGTTATTTCCATAAGACTTGTTTTGAAAACTATTGGATCGTTTTTTTGTGAATATAAGTCTATAGAAACGGAGGAATATAGCGGGATATTCATTATTTCCTGTTCTTGCTCTGTACAAACTAAAGCATATTTGGTGTCTTTAATACACTTCATGCGGAAAGTATAATCTCCTATTTTGCTGTTTTTAAAAGCAGATATCATACATTGTTCTTCCAATAATGTAGAGATTATTTGCTTATTGCCCATTGTATATTTTCTCCTGTGGGCATAAGTATTGGAGTTTTCAATTCTTGTTTGGGTTTTTTTATATTTTTAGGTGCATGTCTTTTTTCATACAGTCTATATAATGCCCAGTAATAATCCATGTTTGATGATGTTAAGATTTTTTCTATAACTTGCTTTGAATTATTTGATAAGAAATCTTTTGTGAGAGACAATACTTTATGCAATGCCTCCTGTTTATTTTTTCCATCAGCCGCCATGCCAAACTCTAAACACATGGCAACAATACTTTTGTCTGAGTCATCAAATCCTATAATATGAATAGTAGGGGATAGAAAATTCAATACTTCTTTTTCTTCATCCACACTGACTATTGCCCCGGATTCAACGAAATGTATATCCTTATACAGGAACTTAGTAATATTATTTACGAACATCTCTTTTATATTAAATATATTTAATTATAGCATATAATTTAAAAATTATAGCACAATGTGAAAAAACAACTGATACTGGAAAACAACCAGCATTGGTGGAATTCTGGGATCATATTGTTAATGATGTGTATAAGCTGATCATCTACCTGCAGATAAGAATTCTGCAGTTTTTTCATGCATAAAGTATAATATATAGTATAATAAAACGTATACATAGGAGGAATGATGAATATATCGCCATTACATAATGCAAGATTACAGTACCCACATGTATTGCCATCAGTGTTGAATACTGCACCAATGAAACTGACTGTTGCATTGGGTGCCAAGACTACCGCGGTAGCTGACGTGGCATCACTCAGGAAAATTTTTCCCCTTACGTTCGGGCAGCCAGTTGCTACAGTAAAAAAAGGTGCGCCTTCACGGTTCAATGCTCCTAAAAAGATTGGTGTCATATTATCGGGAGGACCTGCGCCTGGCGGACACAATGTGATTGCAGGGCTCTTTGATGCCATGATAAAGTCCGATCCTTCTGCAAAATTAATTGGGTTTAAGGGAGGGCCTGGTGGCCTGGTGAAGAATGACACCTTGAACATTACCGCCTCTCTGGTAGACAAGTACAGGAATACGGGCGGGTTTGATATTATCGGTTCGGGAAGAACAAAGATAGAAACGCCGGAACAGTTTGAGTTGTCCTTGAAACATGCAAAGCAATTATCGCTTGATGCGATAGTGGTGATTGGGGGAGATGATAGCAATACCAATGCCGTGCTGCTTGCGGAATATTTTTTAGCGAATAATTGTGATGTGCAAGTCATAGGCATACCTAAGACTATCGATGGTGATCTTAAAAACAAATACATAGAGACTTCTTTTGGCTTTGATACTGCTGCGAAGACCTATTCTGAGCTTATTGGCAATATTGCCAGGGATGCAGTGAGTTCGAGAAAATACTGGCATTTTATCCGGTTGATGGGGCGATCTGCAAGTCACATCACGCTTGAATGTGCTTTGCAGGTACAACCAAATGTTACGTTAATATCGGAGGAAGTGCGGGAAAAAAAGCTGTCTGTGAAACAGGTGGTAAAACTGATTGCCAATTCTGTAGAAGCACGTGCAAAGAACGGAGAGCTGTTTGGGGTAGTGCTCATTCCCGAAGGCATCATTGAGTTTATCCCTGAAGTGAGCAAACTGATTGCAGAGATAAATGATGTACTTCATGCTGCGCCTTCGGATTCCATACAGGATAGAAGGCAGTTGATTCTCAATAAACTGCCACTTTCCCTTATAGACACGTTTCAATCTCTTCCTGAGCAGATACAGACACAGATATTGCTGGATAGAGATGCGCATGGAAATGTACAGGTTACGCTTATTGAAACAGAGAAGATGCTGGCACAGATGGTAAAGACCGAACTGCAATCGCGTTCTTCTTTTACTAAATTAAAAGCCGCGTTCAATCCTCAGACGCATTTTTTTGGTTACGAGGGCAGGTGTGCCTTTCCCTCCAACTTTGATGCGAATTACTGTTATGCCTTGGGATACAATGCCTATGTGTTGATAGCGAACGGGCTTACCGGATATCTTTCTTCCATAAAAAACCTCTCTGCACCTATACAGCAGTGGCAACCTCTGGGCATTCCATTGACCATGATGATGAATTTAGAGAAGCGACATGGCAGTAATAAACCAGTTATCAGGAAGGCGTTGGTGGAGAGTACCAGCAAGGCGTTTAAGCATCTTGTGACGCATAGAGAGACGTGGGCAGTGAAATCCAACTACAGATATCCCGGGAGTATTCAATATTTCGGGGAAGAAGCAATAGTAAATGCGCCCACCATTACGTTACAAAAAGAAAATCCGTTTTCAAAACCGAAAAGAAAAAAATAGGCACAGCTGATAAGTGACGCGCGTTGCTACCGTTGCTGCCGTTGCTACGGAGCGTTCTCGCTGGGTTGGTCGCTTGAACTTTTTATGTATTTTCGTCTTTTGTTGAATTTTAACCCGTATGTCGTCAGTGGTTTAGATATTCCCTTCACTTTAATTTCAAACTTTTTCCAGGAAAAGTTTTGCAAGTCGGGATGAAGTTGTTGATATGCGCGTTCGTCAATCAGAATATCGACACGCAGTTTAGGGGTTTCTGCTTCCAGGCGTGCGGCTGTGTTGACTATATCTCCTATTGCGGTAAAATCCAATCGGTCGGGGGATCCTACCAGACCAACTATTGCGCTAGCCAACTCCTATGCCTATTCCTATTGAAAAATTATTTTTACTGCTGTGAAGAAAATCCTGCATTTGATATGCGGCATGGACGGCGTTGTTGATTCCTGCCTGTATGTCATCGTAGCCAAATAAGCCCATCAATGCATCTCCTATAAATTTATCCACCATGCCGTTATTTTTCTCAACTATTTCCACCATGTGGGTAAAATAGTTGTTTAACGTGTCCACCACGTCTCTTGGCTCTTTTTTATGGGCAAAAGTGGTAAAGCCCCTGATGTCAGAAAACAGCACCACAATGTCACGAGCAGCACCTTTTTGGTCCAGCGTTGCTCCGTTTTTCAGCACTAATTCTGCAATTCTGGGGTTTACAAACTTGCCAAATGTTGTTTTTATTACTGCCTTCTCTTTTAATTCTTCTGTCATGAGATTTATGTTCTCTCCCATTACCCCGAATTCATCATTGAGTATGGGAATAGACAGACCTTCAAACATTTCATTGAAGATATTATATATGGATTCGTTGAACAGTACGAATATGATTTTTACGTTAGTAGTATAGTTAATGATTGAGACAATCATCCAGCCGATGAATACCGCAATAATAAACAATATCTCCTTAAATACAGATAATATTGCAAATTGTTGGTCAAGTAATATTTCACTGTAGTTATGGATAAGCCATAGGAAATTCTTATAGCTTACCAGAGAAATAACCACCCCTACTAACAAGAGCACTATGGTAGATATGAAGATAAACTTTGTTCTTATAGATATGAACTTCTTAATATTCATGCTGAGTATGTGCCGAACGTGTTCCGGGTTCAATATTTGATATTTATGTCGCAACAGGAACATATTGAGTACGGAGAAGAACCCAAACATAAAGGCGCCTACCGTAAGTTTTAATATACTTTCAACAAGAAATCCAAAGTACAACCCTGCTATCAGTAATTCGATAACCCAGATGAGGAAAAACACGGATTCAAACAACACGTATTTTTTCTGTGACCATTTAAATGTCGCTTCTTGTCCGATAAACGCAAACATGACTATTCTTAGTAGGTATATGGGCAATATTGAGATTAAAATTGCCAGGGACACCTGTTGCAACAGGGAATCCAGAAATGCAAATAGAAAATCTTCATCGACAAATGGGCACGCCTTGCCAGTGTACAGAGAAAGCAGAATCCATGAGAGAAAATAAAAAATCCATGAATGCGATACGTTCCCCCAACGCTTTCTTTTTTGTTTTTGTATTGCGTGTTTTGATTTTTCCAGTTGTTCTATAGTTATTTTTTGAAAATCTGATACGGATACAGGATTAAAAAATTTTATCTTTGATGTACTCATGTGTATTGTTTATTTTATAATTATATCATATTTTTTATTTATTTGCATTGTTAATTTTATTTATTTGTTATTGTAGTACCGTAGTATTCTTTTCCGTCAAAGATGTTTTTCAGATTATCCATATCCCTTCCGTACGTATTGATTACCTGTAAGTCTAATTCGGATGCAAGGCGGCATGCTATGGGGTCGAAAGGCGTGTTCATGCCCGGTTTCCACGTATTGTCGAACATGGCAATAAGCTCCTTCCATGTCACGGCATCCAGTTCCTGTGCGGCACTGTTATAGAGAGGGTCTTCAGAATATATTTTTGCTACATTGGACAGGTTGATGATGGTATCCACATTAAAGCGAATTGCTAATTTTACTGTGCACAGATCGGTGGAGAATCCCGGTTTCCATCCTGCACCTATTAACACCGGGCGATCAAACGCTATGTCCTGTGCTTCGGGGTCAGTTATCACCTCTTTTTCCGCGTATGTTCCGAATACTTCTCTTATAAATGCAGCGTTGAGGTGGGTAGCTTTAATCCCGATGATATCCTGAATCTCATTGTGGGGTGTAGTATCCCATTCCTCTCCTGTCAGGGAGATATAATCCTTGTACGCCTGTTGATATGAGCGGGCAGTGGCCCCTCCTCCTACCACGAACACAAATTTGTTAGATTCAAAATCTAAGTATTCGGTGATGAGTGTGAAGAAATCGCTGATAAAATTTACATCCACTCCATCTGGCGCAACTAATGAGCCACCTAGTGAGATTATTCTTGTTACCATATTACTATTTTATTGACATTCGTGATATGTTTGGGTATTATTGAGATAATAATGCAATATAGAATTAAGACAATAAATGCGATACACAAATCCGGAATTGATTTGTTATCTAAAGAACAGTTCAAGGTATCCAACGATATTGATGATCCCGATGCGATAGTGTGCAGAAGTGCGTCTCTCCATGAGATGACATTTCCATCTTCCCTGAAAGCCATTGCACGTGCAGGGGTGGGAGTGAACAATATTCCCGTAGAACGATGTAGTGCATCCGGCATAGTAGTATTTAACACCTTGGGAGCAAATGCAAACGCAGTAAAAGAACTGGTATTTGCCGCCATGATAGTTGCATTTCGCAATTTAGTGCAGGGGAATGTGTGGGTGCACTCTCTGGATTCCAGCGTGGAAATTGATACACTCATAGAAAAGCAGAAAAAAAAGTATTCCGGGGTTGAATTACAGAATAAAACGCTTGGAGTGATAGGATTGGGTTCAATAGGACACAAGGTTGCCAACCTTGGAATTTCCTATGATATGAATGTGATGGGATATGACCCGTATCTTTCTCTGGAAAATGCACTGCAACTTTCAAGACACGTGTCCGTGGTTGACAGTGTAGAAGAACTCCTGCTGCATGCGGATGTTATCACTATTCATGTGAACTACTCTGCACACAACCACCATCTGCTGAACGCAGATTTGCTGGCAAAGTGCAGACCCGGCACCTTGTTGTTAAATTTCGCTCGTAAAAATGTTGTGGATGAACATGCGGTTATGTCGTTATTGGACAAAAATGTGCTCAGCCACTATATCACCGACTTTCCCTCCCCGCAATTACTGACGCATCCTAAGGTGATGTGTTTTCCTCATCTTGGTGCCTCTACCCGGGAATCTGAGGAGAACTGTTCAAAAATTGCCATGACTGCTATCAAGGATTTTCTGCTGTATGGCATAATACGCGGCAGCATCAATTACCCGAACTGCACCTTATACCCGCATCCTGACAGCACGCATAGATTGCTTGTGGGAAATCATAATGTTGCGAATGTGGTGGCGTCTATTACTCACTTATTAGGGTGTAATAATATAAATATAGAGGATATGGTGAATACACATAAAGGGGATATAGCGTATAATATAATAGATATAGATAAAGAAATCTCTGTAGATATACTGCAGCAAATTCGGGATATAGAGAACGTTATATTTATTCGTTGTATTTCTCTGTAATTGATTGCTGAGGTGGGAGAACTATAAGGAGTAAAAATGAAAAAAAGGAATATTGTATTTTTGATGTTAATGCTTATAATCACGGTTAGTAGTTGTGCACAATCTAATGAAGCAAAGAAGTATCTCAACGCCCATGGCGATGGGTTATATGGCACCATTGAAGTAAAAGGCGCCACCATATTTTTTGAACTTTATTACAAAAGAGTGCCATTGACAGTTACAAGTTTTGCAGGACTTGCAACAGGTGCGTTTGAAGGTCATGTAGAGAGAAACGGCAAGTTTTTTGATGGCCTTGCATTTCATAGGGTCGTGGACGGCTTTGTAGTGCAGGGTGGTGATCCACTGGGCAACGGGACAGGGGGGCCTGGATATGCGTTTGTAGATGAGTTTGATAGTACCCTGAGACATGACGGTAAGGGCATCCTCTCCATGGCGAATTCCGGTCCTAACACGAACGGGAGCCAGTTTTTCATCACACTGGATGCCACCCCTCATCTGGATGATGGACATGCTGTGTTTGGAAAAGTGCTGGAAGGTCTGGATGTAGTGGAAACAGTACAACAAGACGATATAATGCAATCAGTGAATATTTATGCAAAGGGGAAAGAGGCAAAAGCATTTCTGGATGCAATAACGTGGGATTCATTTCAGGCATTGCAGGAAGAGAAACAGGAACAGCAAGACAAGATAGCTGAGGAGAAAAAAACGGCTGTGCTGGCTGAACTTCGGGCAGACGACAGGTATAGAGAAACCCCAGAAGGCATGTTTTACTATTTAGAAAAAGAAGGCACAGGGTCCACAGTACAGGATGGAGATACGGTGACGATACATTATGATCTGACCTTGTTTGATTCTGTAGCACTTATAGATAGCTCTTATCGCAGAAACGAACCAATTGAATTAGTGGTGGGATCTGGAAGAGTCATACCTGGCTGGGAAATCATACTGCAAAAATTAAAGCAGGGCGATATAGCGCAGGTAGTCATTCCTCCGGAGTTAGGATATGGAGATCAGGGAGCGGGAAATGTAATTCCCGGCGGGGCGTTTCTTGATTTCAAGATAGAGGTAGTCTCCATAAACAGTAAATAAACACGTGTTTGTATGCAGAGTATGCCAGTATAGTACTCCCAAATGGTTTGGAAAATGTCCGGAATGTGAGACATGGAACAGTTTTGAGGAGCATGCTGACGCCAAGGTCAATACTTCCTCCTCTGCCAAAAGTGTTATCGACGTATCTGACGTATCTGAAGCAGTGCCCATCAATGAAATATATCCCTCACATACTGAAAGAATGTCCACTGGTTCTGTGGAGTTTGACAGAGTACTGGGGGGCGGGTTGCTGCAAGGTTCTGTGGTGCTGCTGGGCGGAGAGCCGGGCATAGGAAAATCGACATTGGTATTGCAGACTGCGGGCAAGTTAACGCGCACGCCATCTGTCGCCCCCGCAAAAAATCCCGCAGCACCGCAGACACAGACACCGCAGACACAGACACCGCAAACACCGCAGAGCTCTGCGCATGCACGCAACGACATTACCGTGCTCTATCTCTGTACCGAAGAATCAAAAGAGCAGGTGTCCATACGGGCATCGAGGTTAGGCGTTTCAAATACCAATGTATTAATTTCTCAGGAATACAGAGTAGAGCACATACAGAATCTTGTGAAATCACATAATCCTGATTGTATTATAGTGGATTCCATTCAGGCACTCCGCTCTGTAGAGCAAGGCCCCCTTGCAGGTCAGAACTCACAGTTGCGTGCATGCGCCACCGTCTGTTGTGAATGGAGTGCGCACTTTAATACTGCCGTACTCTTTATTGCGCATATTACAAAAGAGGGCATTATAGCCGGCCCCAAACTCATAGAACACATGGTGGACACAGTGCTCATGTTTGAAAAGGGACAACACAATGTCCGCTTCCTGCACGCACAAAAAAATCGATATGGAGCCGTAGATGAGGTGGGAGTGCTGCACATGACGGAATCAGGGTTGCGTGACATATCTGACGTGGAAGTGTATTTCCTGGAAGAGCGCACTCACGTGATGCCGCCGGGAATTTGTGTTGCTGCTACCTATGAGGGCACGCGCCCTTTTCTTGTGGAGTTACAATCTCTTACCGTGCCTACTCAGATGAACAACAGGGTATTTTCGGACAGAATAGACGCACGTCAGATTTCCAGAGTTTCTGCGGTACTGGAGCGTCACCTCAAAGTGCCGTTTTCTGCACAGAACATTTACGTCAATGTTGCAGGCGGAATGAGAATTTCCGAACCCGGACTGGAACTGGCACTTGCCCTGTCTCTGTACTCTGCCTATGCTGACGTGCCGCTCCCACCCCGCATCTGCGCGATAGGTGAACTGAGTTTGCCGGGAGAAATTCGTGCAGTGGATAATTTTTCTCAGCGATGTCGTCAGGCAGCGGAGTATGGCTTTACACGAGTCCTCGCGCCGATGCGGAACGTGCGTGAATTGCATGCTGAGTTGCCTGTGGAGGTAGTAGGGGTGGGCACTATTGTTGAAGCCATAGATATATGCAGAAAGTCCCCGTCGCGCACTGCTGGCACCAGCGCTGCCGGCACCAGCACTGCCAGCACTGGCGTTGCCGGGAAGCCCGGGAAAAGTGCAAAGAAATCATAGCGCGTGCTGTATCGCATATCTATTGCATAAGCGCGGCATGCTATTGTAATGTATGGGCAGTTGTACTATACTACCAATATGAAATACGAACGCACTTTTATTCTAATCAAACCCGGCATATCGGAGAGAAAATTGATTGGAGAAATTATTCAACGGTTTGAGAAAAAAGGGCTGGACATCCTGGCATTGAAAATGTGTAAGCCCACCAAATCCCAGTATGCCACTCACTATAAAGAACACTATGGAAAATCATTTTATGACATGCTGATACGCT
The DNA here is from genome assembly GCA_012932295.1 of Cyclina sinensis. NCBI lineage: Eukaryota > Metazoa > Mollusca > Bivalvia > Venerida > Veneridae > Cyclina > Cyclina sinensis. Next base: position 12,893 of record JAAONU010000111.1, read on the forward strand.
ACATGATCAGCGGACATGTCGTCGCAATGGTACTGGGGGGTGCAGGTGCAATAAGCGTGTGCAGAACTCTGGTAGGAAGCACCGACCCACAGCAGGCACTGCCGGGATCAATACGGGGAGACTATGGCACAGAAAACCCCTACAACGTAATCCACGCATCCGACAGCGCTCAGAGCGTTGCTCGGGAAATTAAACTATTCTTTTCTTCTTCTGAGATTAGAAAAGCATAGTTAGCTCTTGAAAGAACAGGGTAAATATACTACTATAAAAATATAGATAATGTTTTGGCGTTGTACCCAAGTGGTTAAGGGGGAGGTCTGCAAAACCTTTATTCGCCGGTTCAAATCCGGCCGACGCCTGGCTCACCTCAACCTTACTGCTGTAACAGGCAGGAGAGGTGTATTATGAAAATAACGTTATATAATAATCGATTTAATTTGTGGAAGCCACCACGAGGAACGCATCATTGTAATCATGGTTAGAGATTACCCATGATAAAAACTTCTTGCCCTCTTCCTGGTTGTGGAAAGGCCCTATTCTCAGCCGATAATACAATTCATCATTCACTGTTCTGGTGACTATCTGTGCATTCAGCCCATAGGTGAGTATGTCCTGTTGTACCTGATTCGCTTTGTCTCTGTTAGTAGTGGAAAACACCTGTATCCAGTACAGCGTTTTGAGAGAGGCAGGAGGCGGAGAAGAAGGAGGCGCTATGGCAGCTATTTGCGTAGCGGCTGCGGGTGGGATGTATGCGGGAGCGGGAGGAGGGGCAGCAGGTGCGGCAGCAGTGCTGGCAGGTGCAGGTGCGGGTGTGGGTGCAGGAGTGGGAGGCGTGGGGGTTGCCTGAGTTGCCTGAGTGGCTTCAGGGGTAGGGGGCGGTGTTTCGGATATGGGTTCTGTGCCGTACATGATGACCAGGTCTTCGCCTTCTCCCTGATTTTCCATATCTGTAATTTCTGTGGTGTCGAATATTTCGTTATCGAGTTGCTGTGATGGAGCAGGCGATAAAGGAGGTGCGGGGTGGGATATATTCGGCGTTTTTTGCTTTGGAGAAAATAAGGTCCATCCAAACCCTATGATCAGTGAAGTGATGATTACAGACGATAATAATGCTACGATGATGAATATTTCAGTGTTGGCATCTTTTTCCTTTTTATTATTGGAATTGCCGGAATATTGCTGCTGGGGCGTGTTGGGTGGGGGTGGCGCCTGAAAGTTGTTAGGTGGCGGCTGAAAATTGTTAGGTGGGGGCTGAAAATTGTTGGGTGGTGCCTGAAAGTTGTTAGGTGGTGCCTGAAAGTTGTTAGGTGGGGGCTGAAAGTTGTTAGGTGGGGGCTGAAAGTTATTAGGCGGTGCTTGAAAGGTATTGGGTTGAAAGGCGTTGTAAGGAGTAGTCTGAGCAGTAACGTCAGGGGCATCATGAGCATGAGCGTATTGATTGTACTGAGCATCGCTGGAATTCACATTTTTTGAGGTGCCCTCTGAGTGAAATGGCTCGTGCTGATGATGAACATCGACATGAGATCCCTCACTAGTATTAGAGTTATATGCATCAAAATCTTGTCTCATTTATAGACTCCCTCAACAATCTTATATAATTTTTTTTCTAAGCGAGAATATTGTAATACCCCACTAACTAGTAGTTCGGAACTTTTTTTCCTTAAATTAAGTGATTTTTTTCCTTTATATATGGTATGAAATATGTACTGCCAATAATTTGGTATTTTTCTTTGTTGCGCATTGCGCATGAGGAAGCCATTCAGGTGCAGTGCGTCCCTTTTTTTCCCACGCAACATTCTTATGATAAAGGGGCTGTGCACTATCAGGATCACGTCACACAAGGCGTGTAGGCCCATATGGTGCAGGAGTGCGGCGTCTATGATGATATGTGATGTGGCACGTCTCACCAGCGATTGCACGTGGCGTATCATCCATGGATGTACAATACGTTCTAATGCGGTGAGTTTCGCACTGTCCCGAAACACTATGTCTGCCAGTACTTTTCTTTGTATGGCTCCGTCTGTGGTTACTATAGATGACCCGAATTCATCTACGAGGACAGGCACATGTTTTTCCAGAGCCCGGTAGCCGACCCTGTCTACTGAGATATTGTGTGCTGTTTTTTTGCCGAAGATGACAGTTTCAAGCATGCGTGCGACAGTAGTTTTGCCTGAACAGTATCTTCCTGTAACGCCTATTATCATTTATTTTAATATTCCCCAGCTATCTCCGGTGGTTATGGTGACTTGAAGTGGGATGGAAAGAGTATACACCTGTTCCATCGCATCTTTCACAAGAGGTATGACAGTTGAAATTTCCTGCGCGGGACATTCGAGCAGTAATTCATCGTGAATTTGTACAATGAGATGGCTTTGTAATGCATGAGAAACGAGTGTGTTATGCACTTTCAACATGGCAAGTTTCACTATATCGGCGGCGGACCCCTGAATGATGGTATTCACAGCCATGCGTTCACTGGCCTTGCGGAGCACCGCATTTTTGCTGTGTATGTTAGGGAGGGGGCGAATATGTCCCAGGATAGTAGACGTGTATCCGATTTTTTTCGTGTTCTCTATGGTGCTCTGAATGAACTCGGTGACCCCCGCGTACTCCTTGAAGTAAGATTCTATAAACATTCTGGCATCGTGTTGAGAAATTTGCAATGAATTGCTTAAACGAAATGCAGACATGCCGTATATGACGCCAAAGTTAATGGTTTTGGCGATGCGTCTTTGCATTTCATCCACCGCCTCCACGGGCACGCCAAAGAGCAGCGAGGCGGTGCGGGAATGTATGTCCAGGTTGCGGGAAAAGGCATCGAGCATATTTGCATCTTGTGAAAAATGCGCGAGTATCATGAGTTCAATTTGTGAATAATCTGCACTTAAGAATACCATATCGCTGGCGGGTATAAACGAGGAACGAATTTTCTTTCCCCACTCATCCTTTACGGGTATGTTCTGAAGATTGGGGTTAATGCTTGAAATTCTTCCCGTTTCGGTTCCTGTCTGATGAAAGGTGGTGTGTATGCGTTTGGTCAGAGGATGCACTTGATGGGGCAGGGCGTCGGTGTAGGTGGATTTCAGTTTGCTGAGGTGTCTGTACTTCAATATTTCCTTAGGCACGGGGTGCACGTGAGCAAGTTGTTCGAGTACGGATATGTCGGTGCTGTATCCCGTTTTTGTTTTCTTTGCGGACTTCAGTTGCAGGGTGTTGAACAGGATATCCTGTAGTTGTTTAGTGGAATTGATATTGAATTCGGTGCCGCACAGCGTATAGATTTTCTCTTGTACCTGTTCTATGTGGGTGGCAAGTTCCGTGGACAGGTGTTGCAGGTACTCCGTGTTCAAAAGTACGCCGCGTAGTTCCATATCGATAATCACGGAAAGGAGGGGCATTTCCACAGTATGAAAGAGTGTGGAAAGGGATAGAGATTGCATTTTTTCAGAGAGTACACGGTAGAGTTGGAAGGTAACGTCTGCATCTTCGGCGGAGTATTCGCATGCCTGCAGGAGAGGAACATTGCTGAAGGTGGATTTTGACTCTGAGATGAGAATGTTGTTGTCGTCCGTAAGAGAGGAAAACGATATGGGTTCATACCGCAACAGTTGTTTTGACAGGTCGTCCATAGAATAAGAAAAAATGTTTGGCATGCACATCCATGCCGCAATCATGGTGTCAAACAGAGCGGGTTTTTCCCCCTGGCGTATGGCATGACAGGGGATATTCCAGTTTTGTAACACTGCGATGTCGAATTTTGCGTTGTGCATTATCACTTGTATGGATCCGTCAAAGAGGGAGGAGATAGCGTGTTGTATGTGTGTGTCGGTTATGGATATGGCGTGGGTTGACGAGGGCGGGTATTTGATAGGAATATACCATGCCTTGTGGGGCGCGCAGCTTATAGATATGCCTACCGGCGTCGCAGTGAGGGGGTCTATGCTGTCTGTTTCCGTGTCTATTGCCATCAGCTGTGCACTTCTGATGTGAGCCACCATATCATTCAGAAGGTCCTGGCTTTCCACGAGGGTGTAGGTATGAGAAGTAGTGTGGCTTGTGGCATACATGTCATCGGCAGGTTGTTGGGTCAGGGCTTCCTTGCTGTCGGTCGTGGTGTCTTTTTTCGTGAAGGTATAGATATTGTTGTCTATGAACGTCTTTTTTGCGTTCTCCCACGCAACTTCGGTGTAGGTGAGTTCCGCTATATCCGGCACGACAATATCCTTTTTGAGGGTTATCAACTCATAGCTGAGCAACGCCGCATCTTTTCCTTCTTTTAATTTGTTTTGATGCGATTTTTTGGAGATTGAATCTATGTTTTCTAATATGGAATGCAGGGATTGATATTTCTGAAGCAGCTCTATCGCACTCTTTTCTCCCAACCCCTTCACGCCCGGGATGTTATCGCTGGTGTCTCCACATATTGCAAGGTAATCACGTATTTGCACAGGAGTGAGCCCGTATTTATTGGCAAGCCATTGTTCATCTATTTCTTCCCAATCCGCACTTTTCGATGTGGGTCTGAGTATGTGCACGTCTTTTGTTAACAGTTGAAAGAGATCTTTGTCCGAAGAGATGATGGTGGCCGGAATGTTACTTTTTTCTGCTTTGTGTACCAGCGAGGCGATGAGGTCATCAGCTTCCATTTCAGGTATTGAAATATGAGGCATTTCCATGAGATCAAGTATTTCTATAATGACTTCTATCTGCTGTTGCAGGTCTTCCGGGGTTTTTTGGCGGGTGGCCTTGTATTCCTGATATATGCCATTCCGAAAAGACTTGCCCGGAGAATCCAGTGCAACAATAAAATACATGGGCTTAAAGTTAGAAAAAATCTTTCTGATGGCCTGGAAGAATCCGAAAATGGCAGAAGTATTTTCGTTACGGGTGTTGCGCAAAGGGCTATGTATGTGGGCATAGTAGGAACGAAAAATAATACTATGTCCATCTACTATATATAAAGTATTGTTCATGTGTGTACATTTATATTATAATAGATATATAAATACACAATGAGTACTCGAAAAAGACAAAAATCCTTTCGTTCTTCCGGAAGGCGTGAGCAAGATAGCAACTCAAAAAGCAAAAGCAGGCGCAGGTCCAGGTCTACGCCCACCAGGCAACGCGCGTCTGCTTCGCCACCGAGAGAATATCAGGAAGGAGCACTTCCTGACCTTATAAGACCTCAGAAACACATCACAGTTACATCAGGTCACAGCGACGAAGTGATAGGAGACGTATTTACCGCCTTGTATGACGAAACCACGCAGCAGACGGTAAGTTTTGATGAAGCAATCACGCTTATCAGGGAAAGAGAGAATATAGCAAGCGATGAAGAACTTCTCTATATAGGAAGAGGTGCCTTTGCGGTAGTCGCCTATGAAGGGGAGGAGAAGGATCGCCATCAAGTGATAAAAAGAAAAATAGATTTTGAACAACATCCTGAAGAACTGGCATGGAGGGAATCGTTGCGTTTTGATATTTCGCTTGCTGGCACTCCTCCTGTCGATGTGCATGACGCAGATCGCCCCGAAACAGACCGCGCCGAAACAGACCAAGACGACACAGACCAAGACGAAATTCGCGATGACGCAGACCGCCCCGAAGCAGACCGCCCCGAAGCAGACCAAGACGACACAGACCACGACGACACAGACCAAGACGAAACTCGTGCTGACGCAGACCGCGCCGAAACAGACCACGACGAAATTCGCGATGACGCAGATCGCCCCGAAGCAGATCGCGCCGAAGCAGACCAAGACGACACAGACCACGACGAAACTCGTGCTGACGCAGATCGCCCCGAAGCAGACCGCCCCGAAGCAGACCAAGACGACACAGACATACATTCCACCTCACCTAATTCATCATAATAATAGTGGACATCGCATGGAAAAAGTATATAATTTTAAAGATTTTGAAAAAAATATAGATATTCTATGGAACAGCAATCAGGCCTTTTCTCCCACCCCTACCCCTGCGGCGTCAGAAGATGCGGATGGGGCTACGGCGGATGGGGGCTACGAATAAGCCATTTGTAGTAGTCATTCCGCCACCTAACGTCACAGGAGTCCTGCACATGGGGCACGGACTCAATAATAATATTCAGGATGTGCTTGTGCGATATTATCGCATGCAGGGGAACGCTGCCCTGTGGGTTCCCGGCAGTGATCATGCGGGCATTGCCACGCAGCAGGTTATGGAACGGAAACTGAAAGCAGACAATATAGATAAATTTGATTTGGGAAGAGATGCGTTTATCAAACGCACCTGGGAACTGTCTATGGATCATAAGCGCACCATCATACAACAGCTGCATAGCTTGGGTGCTTCCTGTGACTGGACAAGAGAACGCTTCACGCTCGATGAGGGGTTGTCCAATGCGGTACGGGAAGTATTTGTCTCTCTGTATGAGAAGGGGCTCATCTATAGGGGAGATTATTTAGTAAACTGGTCTGTGGATGCCGGCACGGCGCTGAGTGATGACGAGGTAGTCTATCAGGAGGTGCAGGGCACCTTGTATCATATACGATATCCCTTTGTCGACGGCACGATGCAAGGAGAGATAGTGGTGGCGACTACTCGTCCGGAAACCATGTTAGGAGATACGGCGGTGGCGGTACATCCGGAGGATGCGCGGTATGCGCAGTGCATAGGAAAAAAGCTGAAATTGCCACTTACAGACAGGGAGCTCACTATCATTGCCGATGAGTATGTGGACATGGAGTTTGGTACAGGAGCGGTTAAAATCACCCCCGCACATGATCATAATGACTATGTCATGGGGAAACAGCACTCGCTGGAGTATATTAACATACTCAATATCGACGGCACCTTGAACAACAATGTTCCGGAACCGTACAGGGGACTATCAGTATCGCAGGCCCGAAAAAAAGTAGTGGCAGATTTGGAAGCGCAGGGCGCGCTTGTGTCAAAGGAGCCCTATACGCATAAGGTAGGGCATTGTTACAGGACACATTGCGTGGTGGAGCCGCTCATCTCCACGCAGTGGTTTGTGCGCATGAGTGGCATGGCACAAAAGGCCTTGCAGGCCTTGAAAAACGGAGATATACGGTTTTATCCCAGGCATTGGGAAAACACGTATGTGCATTGGCTGGAGAATATCAAAGATTGGTGTATATCTCGTCAGTTGTGGTGGGGGCACAGGATACCCGTATGGTACAATGACGACACGGGTGAGATTATCGTCTCCAGAACAGATCCTACAGAGGATCCCAGATATGCAGGAATGAAATTGCGACAGGATGCAGATGTCCTGGACACATGGTTTTCTTCATGGCTCTGGCCTTTTTCTGTGTTCGGATGGCCGGAGAATACCGAAGATTTGAACACGTTTTATCCGACGAGTGCCCTGGTGACAGCATACGATATTATCTTCTTCTGGGTTGCCCGAATGATCATGGCGGGCCTGGAATTCACGGGAAGGGTTCCTTTCAGGGATATATACATACACGGGTTGATAAGAGACAGCAAGGGAAGAAAGATGAGCAAGTCTTTGGGGAATGGCATAGACCCTTTGCAGGTAATAGAGGAATATGGTGCCGATGCACTGAAGTTTACCTTGACGTTTATGTGTAAATTAGGTGGAGACATATTGCTCAACCACAGCGATTTTCAGCTGGGGAGTAAGTTTGCCAATAAAGTGTGGAACGCATCGCGGTTTCTGTTAATGAATGTAGAGCACACCACGTATGCCCCTCTGGACACGTGTGCGTTGAGTAGCATAGATATATGGATGCTCAGTCGCATGGACAGAGCACTCTCTGCCATCTCTTCCGCAATGCAGCAATACAGACTGGACGATGCGGCCAAAGCCGTATATGAGTATTTCTGGACAGATTTTTGTGATTGGTATATAGAATGTGTCAAGCCATCGCTGTATTCGGAGGATATACAGGAGAAACAACGGGCGTCTGCAGTATTGGTATGGATACTGGTAGAGAATCTTGTGCTGCTGCATCCGTTTTTGCCGTTTATTACCGAAGAGATTTATCAGCATATATGTACTAAGATAGCGTCTGTCAAAGATGTCAGGGGTTCCCTGCTTACTACTGCACAGTATCCTCGCAGTGCCTCCATACGGAACGCTATGGAAAGGCATGAGGCGGGGCTGGAGGATGCTGTGGAGGCATTCGGTATTTTTCAGGAAATTGTTACGGGGATAAGAACATTGAGGAGCAAGATCAATCTTCCGCCTAAACTTGCCATATCATGTCGCTTATATATTCATGACTCACACGCTTCCCGCATGTTGTATGATTACTTTCTTGCTCAGAAAGCTATATATGCCCTGTTGATTGGTGCGAAGACGGTAGAAATAATTGAGGCACAGGTGCCTGAAGAGGATGAGGGCGTGGGTGTGGAAGGCAGACAGTGTACGGCTATGGTAGATATAAGAGAGTTGATAGATATTCCAAAAGAAATAGCGCAGCTTACTGCCAAAAGAGAAAAACTGCAAGGACAGTATGACCGCATACACGCACAGTTATCCAACCAGGAGTTCATGACGCGTGCGAAAGCGGAATATATTGCCGATATTACGCATCAGCACGATGATCTCAAAGACAAAATTACTCAGATAGAGAGTTTCATACATAAACTACAGCGGTAACCTTACAGGTGCAACGTCGCGGTAATGCCAACGCCACACTGTAAGGTCTTATCGCTTGTTCCTAAATAAAAGGAGCCAGTATGAGCGATATAACTGCTATGAGTTTCATTAATATATTGAGAGAAGGTCCGGCAGTATCTTTGAATGGATCTCCTACCGTATCTCCCACGACAGAGGCCTTGTGGGCTTCTGACCCTTTTCCCTGCTCTGTTCGTTCTTCTATCATCTTCTTTGCGTTATCCCACGCACCGCCGGAATTTGCCATAAAGATGGCAAGGATGATACCGCTGGAGGTAACGCCTACCACCAGTCCAGACAGCATTTCTGCGCCACCGAGGAACCCGACTGCCACGGGAATGAGCACTGCGGATAACCCGGGCATCAACATTTCTTTGAGTGCTGCAGTAGTAGATATGTGAATACAGCGATTATAGTCCGGTATATTTTTATTTTCCAGTATTCCCGGGATTTCCTTATACTGTCTTCGTACTTCTTCTATAATCTTGTGTGCAGCACGACCTATGGCACCTATCGCCATGGAGCTGAAAAGATAGGGGGTGACCGCTCCGAAGAGCAGGCCTATCAGTACGGGTATCGACGCCATGTCTATACTTTTTATTCCTGCTGCTTCCTTGAAGGCCGCAAAGAGAATAATAGCCGTGAGTGCAGCGCTTCCAATGGCAAATCCTTTTCCTATTGCAGCGGTGGTGTTACCAACAGAATCCAGCGTATCGGTTATCTTTCTCACTTCCGGGGGATAGTTGCTCATGACCGCAAGTCCGCCTGCGTTATCTGCAATGGGCCCGTAGGCATCGACGGCAAGCTGTATTCCTATGGTTACCAGCATTCCCAATGCGGAAAGCGCAACTCCGAACAGCCCCATAAAATGGTTGCTGAGAAATATAGTCGTAGCAATAACGATGATGGGAAGAAGACAAGATTTCATGCCAATTGAAATTCCGGTGATAATATTAGTGGCACTTCCAGTGTTAGAAGCTTCAACTATCTGTTTCACAGGTTTTGTCCCCACTCCTGTATAGTATTCCGTGATATATCCAATGAGAATGCCTGCCAGGAGTCCGAATACGGCAGAGAGATAGATATTCAATGGATTTACTATTGCCATATCGGCGGCGGACTCATCTTTCAACAGAAAATATATGAGTGGATAGAGGGTGGCCAGCACTATAACTGCCGCTACTGACGTGCCTATATTCAACGCGACGCTTGGGGATGAGCCTTCTTTGGCTTTTACAAAGAACACGCCAATGATGGAACTTATACATCCAATCACTATCATGAACAGCGGAATAGCGGCAAGTTTAAATTTCATCTCATCGCTTACCGGCATTGCAAAGGCCAATATGAGCGAGCCGATGATAGAACCTACGAAGGATTCAAATAAATCTGCTCCCATTCCTGCAACGTCTCCTACATTATCCCCCACATTGTCGGCAATGGTGGCTGGATTTCTGGGATCATCTTCCGGAATACCTGTTTCTACTTTTCCTACAAGATCCGCCCCGACATCGGCTGCTTTTGTAAAAATTCCGCCGCCCACCCTCGCAAAAAGTGCTATTGCACTCGCACCGAGGGAAAATCCGGTAATGATAGGGAGAAATTGATCCTGAAATACATCGGCTGAAATCCCTAGTATCTCTTTTAAGATGGTAAACACAATGAATATTCCCAGCAATGCAAGACCGACCACACTCATGCCCATCACACTGCCTCCGGAAAACGCAATTCTGAGTGCCGGATTAAGTCCTTTTTGGGCTGCTGCAGTGGTTCTGGAATTTGCAGCAGTGGCCACCTTCATTCCTATGAATCCTGCACCTGCAGATGCAAGGGTACCTAACAGAAATGCAAATGCCTGAAATTTATTGACCCCATTATTTATAAAGAATAGTAGTGCAGTAACAATAATTACAAAGGGGATCAGCACCGAGTATTCTCTTTTGAGAAAGGTCATTGCTCCATTGGATACATAAGATCCAATACGCTGTAATTCACTTGTACCTTTGTCCTGCTTAAAAATCCACTTTGTTCTGATAAGTGCATATATTAATGCTATTATTGAACCTCCTAACAGGCTCCAGATGGCTGTTTCTATAATCATAAACGCTCCTCACTTAGTTATATTAGTTTATTATATTGGTATTATACTGGAAATGGCTTTTTGTTACACTGTGTTTTGTTACCCGGTGTGCTGGAAAAATGGCAATTTAAATACATTATGGTTGCAACAATACCCTGAAAAACGCTATTTTTCGTCAATTTGGTGCAAAAATACCATAAAAAACGCTATTTTTCGTTAATTTGTTGTTGACACAAATTTGGGAGAGTGGTATTCTAACATAAAAATTGTACATGATGTACATTTCTTTAAAAGTACTTTTGGGATGACGATTCATAATGTTGTTGTAATCAATGACAGAAAGGAGGAAATTCGAAAAACACACAAAAGTCGAAGTGCATATCTGATGTATATCAAAAATATACATGGGTATTCAGTTTATCAAGTTAGTACATGGCTAGTGGTTCTACACACATGTATATTTTCAAAAATTATAATAAAGAAGGTTTTTATGAAAAATAAAATTATTCAATTTACAGTGATGATAACTGTGTTATTGTCTGTTTCATTTATGTATTCGTGTAATATGTTATTCAAAATGGTGACTGATGCACGAGAAGAGTATTCCAGCAGAGAGTACGAAACTGATGGAACGCTCACAATAGATTTTGTCAAATCAAAATTTACACAATGGACTAATTCCAGCGCGTATAATAATATACAAACCAAGAAAACGCTGCTTCCTGTGCGTACTGCACAAGAGTTAATGGCAATAGGAGAGAATGTATATACCTTATCGGGTGTGTATTATCTTGCGAATGACATTGACATAAGTGGGGTGGAGAATTGGAAGCCCATAGGGAATAAAGAGGATGCATTTAAGGGTACGTTGTATGGTAATGGACACATTATCTACGGGTTAAAGATTAACCGAAATACTCAGGCACATGAGCAGGGTCTTTTCGGACGCACATATTTTGCAGAGATTAGAGATTTGGGAGTGGGAGTAGTTTCATTGAGAGCTGGTTCTGCGATAGGTGGAATAGTGGGTTCTGCTGATAGTGGAAGTCAAATTGTGAACGTAGCAGTAGCGCCACTTACCGATACTGCCATAATAGAAGGTTCCGGAGGATATATCTGGAAAGCATTGCCCTTTCTTGGGAAAATACCTGGCGGAGATTCTTATGGTGAAGGCCAGACACTATACCACGCACTGGTAGGTGGTTTAGTTGGTCACGCACATTTGAACACCCATGTGAAAGGATATAACTTAGGATTACCAGTACAGTTTTCTGAGCCTTCTGGCATCTACTTACTCGGGTTTGTTGGGGGCTTAGTAGGCCGCAATCTTGGTACAGTAGAGGGAGTTTCTACCGCTGATGTGACAATACTACATGGTGCTGTGGGAGTTGTAGGAGGACTTGTAGGAATAAATTATGAAAGTGTGACAGGTGTTGCAACGGGCAATGTGTTGGCAAAGGGTTCATACACAGGGGGATTCATAGGATTGAATGCAGGCAAGGCAGTAGGTATAGCGACAGGAGATGTATCTACATCACAAGGTGGCATCGTTAATATTGGTGGCTTTATTGGTTCAAATAGTGGAGGCGTAACAGGTGTGAGTACTGGTCAATGTATTTGCAGAGGATGCAGGATCTGCTGTTGGAGGATTTTTCGGCGAAACAGATATAGATACGTCCAAAGTTAGCGTGAGCGGGTATACCTTGTCGAATGTGGTATTTGCCGGTCACAATTATACCAAAAATCACCAAATAGGCCCTGTTGCAGGAAGAGATGATGATGTGTTTGCTGGCAAGAATGACACAGCGTATGATCATGTCTATTATTTTTATCAGAATGATAAAGAAGATGGATTGGTTAACAGAGGGCGTGCGATATCATACAACACCTATGGCGTAGCGGTACAGCACACAGGAGGCGCTGCAGGGGTCACTTTCGATTTAGTTGATCAATTATCAGGATTGACAGAAGGCACACAAGCAGGAACATGGACATTCTGGAATGGAAAATGGCCTATGTTAAATCTTTCTAATGATATAACGTCTGTATTGGAAGTTGATATTCAGGACCTTGTTCAGGAACCTGCAACACCCGGAGATTTTCCAGACCATTAAAAGAGTATTGGAAAAGTAGTAAGAAAATAAGAAAGGCGGCATCAGCAGATGCTGCCTTTTGCGTTTCAGGGGAACAATCTGCATTGTTCCCATGCATCTGTGTCTTTTCTCTGGTATATTATTCTGTCGTGAAGACGGTTGGTGTTCCCCTGCCAGAATTCAAAACGCACAGGCATTAACGAAAATCCTGCCCAGTGTTTTGACACAGGGAGAGAAGAGAGGGCGGTGTCTTTATACTTAGCACAGGCAGCGTCAAACAAGCGGGACAGTTCTTTTTTCGAAGCCACTTTCTGGCTTTGTTTTGATATCAACGCACTTATCTGACTTTTGAATGGCCGTGTGTGTGCGTATGCACGCACCTGAGCACGGGAAAGTTGGGTTACATCGCCACGTATGCGGATCTGACGCTGATGTTCTTTGCAATACCAGAGCAACTCTGCATGAGGATTGACGTGTAGCTGTTGTGCTTTTTCACTGAGGGTATTGGTATACCAGCAGAATCCTTGCGTGGTATTGCTATATTTCAGCAACACGTATCGAACGCTTACATTCCCTTCACGATCTGCAGTGGCAAGTGCAATTTCATTGGTGTATTTGAGTACTGTCTGGGCTTCTTTCTGCCATTGCTCCCATAACACCCACGGTGATGATGATAGATGTTCATCATCTAAACTGCCATAGGGATATGGGGGGTGTTGTGTGCTCCAGTCCATGTATATATTATAAGGTTTTTGTGAATATTGCTTATTGACTATTATCGCTTAACATGACTATTGGGGCCCTTAAAAAGGATATTGCAATAAATATAGTGTTATGATATGCTGAATGCAGTAACGTATTTTTAAGGAGGTTAACATGAAAAATAAATTACTGATTGTTGTGATCATGACTATAGCATTATCATTTACGGTATATGCAGGTGGTGAAAAAGAAGGAGAAATGGGTGAAGGCGCCACTGTTGAAGTACTACACTGGTGGACTTCAGGAGGAGAAGCGGCAGCGTTAAATGTTTTAAAGCAAGATTTGGAAGCAAAAGGCATTGGTTGGTTAGATTCCCCCATCGCTGGCGGTGGAGGTGAGCAAGCCATGACTGCACTTCGTGCACGAGCGGTTGCAGGAGACCCACCTGATGCAGCGCAAATGCTTGGATTTACTATTACTGACTGGGCAGAGCAGGGGTTTACTGCTGACTTGAATGAGCTGGCAGAGGCCAATAACTGGGATGCTATTATCCCTGATGCGTTGAAGAAGTTTTCAAAGTACAATGGCAAATGGGTAGCGGTACCAGTAAATATTCACTCAACCAACTGGGTGTGGGCAAATAAGCAAATCTTAGATGACTTAGGCATTGCGCCCCCTACTACGTGGGATGAATACATTGCAGCTCTTGATAAGGTACAGGCATCTGGTAAAGTTGCGTTGGCTCATGGTGGTCAGGCGTGGCAGGATGCAACTCTTTTCGATGGAGTAGTGCTTGCTACAGGAGGAGCGGATTTTTACAAGAAAGCGCTCATCGACATGGATCAGGCAGCACTTTCATCCAACACTATGGTGCAGGTATTTGACAGAATGGCAAAGTTGCGCACCTATGTAGATGATAACTTTTCCGGAAGAGACTGGAATCTGGCGTCTGCTATGGTCATCAATGGAGATGCAGCATTTCAAATGATGGGTGATTGGGCGAAAGGTGAGTTTCTCAATGCAGGAAAAGTTCCCGGACAAGACTTTATCGGGATAAGAACTCCAGGGTCACAGGGAATTGTTACGTTTAATTCCGACCAGTTCGTTATGTTTCAGGTAGGAGAAAAACAACGCGCAGCACAAGCTGAGCTCGCACTTTCTATCTTATCTCCAACCTTTCAGGAAGAGTTCAATAAGGTAAAAGGATCTGTGCCTGCTCGTATCGATATCAAGGGTGAAAAACTTGATCCTATAGGGCAACAAGGTATCAGAGATGTCGTAGAAGCGAACAACAACGGCACCTTGCTTGGTTCTATGGCACATGGACATGCGGTTACTCCTTCTGTTCAAAATGCGATGTATGATATTATCACTAAGCATTTTAATGGCGGATACGCTTCTTCGAGAGCGGCTGCTGATGATTTGGCAAAAGCGGTTGCTGCTGCACAATAGATGTTTATTACAGTTAGCTGGTGTATGCCAGCTAACTTAAATTGATGGCTAATGAAAAAACTGAAATTTAGCTTAAATGATTTTATTCCCAAAATAGTAATTGCCCCGAGCATTTTGATGACCGTGGTGGGGGTGTATGGGTTTATCATATTCACTATCTACTTGTCATTTACCGGCTCCAAGATGCTACCTGTGTTTAATTGGATTGGCTTTGAAAATTATGCAAAACTTTTCCAACTGGAAACATGGATGATAGCGTTGAAAAACCTTGGTATTTTCAGTGCGTTGTATATTGTGATATGTATGTTCATAGGGCTCATTCTTGCCATACTGATCAATCAGAACGTGGTGGGAGAGAACGTGTTCAGGTCCATCTATCTGTATCCCATGGCCATTTCCTTTATTGTGACGGGCACTGCATGGAAGTGGTTGTTAGACCCTGGCATAGGGCTACAGCAAGTGATGCGCAATTTGGGATGGGAGTCATTTGAATTTACCTGGATAAAGGAAAACGACTTAGCAATTTACTGTATTATCATTGCGGCTATATGGCAGGCATCCGGGTTTATTATGGCGATATTCTTAGCGGGCTTGCGGAGCATAGATAACGCACTTCTGGAAGCAGCGAGTATAGATGGTGCGAATAAATTCACCATATATAAAAGCGTGATCATTCCCCAGCTTGCTCCCTCTATATTGTCTTCCTTTGTAATCCTTGCACATCTGGTCATCAAGTCGTATGATCTTATTGTCGCATTGACCAATGGAGGCCCCGGACGGTCGACCGAAATGCCGTCGACGTTTATTTATTCATATTATTTTACAAGAAATCAGATGGGCATAGGATCTACGGCTGCATTTATGATGTTGATTGCCATTGCGATCATTGTTATTCCGTATCTGAGATTAGAGGTGAAACAGGATTAGATGGAACGCGTAAAAAAAACCAAAACCAGCAAAGAACGTATCATTCGAAGATTGTACAGTGCGATACTCTACATGGTGCTGATTATCGTGGCACTGTATTTTCTCATACCCCTCATTGTCATGTTATTCAATTCGGTAAAATCTCTGGATGAAATCAGGCAGGGAAACCTGATAGCGTTCCCTAAAATTTTCACCCTGGACCCGTGGAGAAAAGCGTGGAGTTATGCGCAGGTGGGGGTACAAGCGACGGGGTTGCGCCCATATTTCATAAATTCTCTGCAGATGACCTTTCCTGCGGTGTTGATTTCTGTATTCATCGGTGCCATGAATGGATACGTGTTAACGCAATGGAGATTCAAGGGAGATAATGTGTTCTTTGCTCTATTGCTCTTTGGATGTTTTATTCCGTTTCAGATTGTGCTCATTCCCATGGCAAGAACGCTGGGAATATTGAATATGGCAGGCACAGTGCCGGGGCTTGTGCTCGTGCATGTGATATACGGCATAGGGTTTACCACGCTGTTTTTCAGAAATTCCTACGTGTCCCTTCCCAAATCCATCATTCAGGCGGCAAAAGTCGATGGTGCGGGCTTCTTTACTATTTTCTTTTTTGTGGTACTCCCACTCTCGCTGCCCATATTCACGGTATCGTTTGTGTGGCAGTTCACGAATATCTGGAATGACTTCCTTTTTGGCGTGTCTTTTGGTGGCGTTCGTTCCCAACCCATGACGGTGGCGTTAAATAATCTGGTGAACTCTTCCACAGGGGTGAAAGAATACAACGTAGATTTTGCAGGCGCCGTGATCGCGGCCTTGCCCACGCTTATCGTGTATATTATTTCCGGCAAATTCTTTGTGCGTGGTCTGGTGGCTGGTGCAGTAAAAGGGTAACGCACTCGCACTCCCGCAGCGCACTCTCGCGATTGGCTACGCGCTCGCACTCCCGCACGCGGCGCCCGTATACTCGCGCACTCCCGCAGCGCCATGATGACTGGCGTCACTGTTCGTGAATATCGCATATACAAGAAATGTGAACCGTATTTACACTAAATATCATGTATTTTTATATATTTTACAAATAGTATTTACAATAAATATGCAATTTGCTATACTATAGGTATGAAAGCTCAGGTTTTTAAGGGCAATGGGGTGGTCGCGTTAGAAGAACGACCGCATCCTGTTGTAGATTCGTGTAATAACGTGTTGGTGGAACTTATGAGTTGCGGAATATGCGGTACCGATATGAATATTTTATCTGTTCCGCCGTTGCATACTGCGCATGTCAATACCATTATCGGCCATGAGGGGATAGGGGAGGTAGTTGAAATGCTCGACCCCTCCACAAGCACGCTGTCCGTCGGAGACAGGGTGGTCATTGCGCCGCGCATATTGTGTGGAAATTGCATACATTGTCGCCGTGGCATACAGAATCAATGTCTGAACTACAGCACGGTGGGCACCACGCGGGATGGTGCGTTTGCTACTCACATTGCGTTGCCGGAAACGGCGCTGTACCGCATTGATAAAAAAGTCGATATAGATGATGCGGTGTTTTTTGAGCCGCTCAGTTGCGTGGCAGGGGCGATGAAGCGAGTGCGGTGGAGCGCGGGTAGTACGGTGGTGATTGTAGGGGGAGGCCCTATGGGGGCGCTGTTTGCGCTGCTCTGTAACGCTATGGGAGCGGGCATCATCCATATCATCGATGTATCAGCGTCCCGTCTTGATTTCTATTCGTCCCTGTCTGGTGTGCATACTCATTGTATACGTGATGTCCCAAAGGATACAGTGCGTGCCTTGCTGCAGGACATGCAGGCCGATATCGCCATAGATGCGGTGGGAAATCAGATGTCCTCGTGTGTGGCATCGCTGCGCAGAGGTGGACAGGCGATACTGTTTGGCTTAAAAGCTGGTCAGAAAGTGGAGATAGAGCAGTATGCCATTACACGCAACGACATCACAGTGCACGGTGCGTTTGTGGGGCTCAATCCTTTTGTGGATACCATCAACATACTGGAGACCGGAGTGGTGCGGCCATCTGTGCTGGTAAGTCACAAGTTTTCTCTGGAGGATCTTGACAAAGGTATCGCACACATGAGAAATGCGGAAGGAATGAAAATATTGATTACTATCAAGGGGGAAGACAGGGTATGAAGGAATACCGTATAGCAGTAGACTTGGGTGCCACGAAGATACTGGCAGGAATTGTGGATGAGTATGACAACATAGTGTACAGAAAAAAGATTTTGACTGAGAAGGAGAAGGGCTTTGAACACGCGATGCAGAACACGGCAGAGTTGGTGAGAAGCATGTGTAAAGAGGCCTCCGTAGACGTGCACCACTGTACGCTGGGCATGTGTGCTCCTGGTCCTGTGGATATTGCAAAAGGGGAGATGGTGCATTCCGTTAACTTTGATTGGGGCATCGCTCCCCTCAGGGATAGAATGCAACAGCTGCTCTCCATACCGGTGGCGGTGGAGCATGATGCAAAAGCGGCGGCATTAGGAGAGTTTCATTACGGGGCAGGCAAACATGTGAACAACATGGTGTATATAGTAGTGGGGTCTGGTGTGGGAGGAGCCATTATCATCAACAATGCCTTGTACCGGGGAGAGCATAATTTTGCAGGAGAAGTGGGGCATATCACGTTGGATTACGATGGGGATCCCGGCGCCACTGCCATAAAGGGCAATGCACAGTCTTTTATGTCTGGTCCTTCTTTGGTGTATTACTATAAAAAATATTGTGAAGAGATTGGAATATCGTTACGGAACGAAGAAATAAATGGAGAATGCATAGGGCAGCGTGCACAGAGAGGAGATGAGATTGCATTGAAAGTAATAGGAAAGGCGGGGAAAGCGTTGGGCGTGCTGGTGGGGTCGCTCGCTATGGTACTTGATATAAACTTGTTTGTGATAGGAAGTAGCGTGGTGAAGATTGGAAGCATATTTCTGAACTTTGCGAGGGAAGAAATGCCGTCGTACGCCTTCAAAAATATTGCAGATAATATACGTATAGAAGCAAGTACATTAGGTGATAATGCCGCATTGTTAGGATGTGCGCATTTTTCAAAATTTGGAATGTAACAACATAATAAGATTACAGGAGGTCTTATGAAAGATACAATAGGAAAAGTAAGTCAGCAGTGTAAAATTGCAGCAGGGTTGTTCTGGGCTGACTATGGTGTGCTCGGCGCACAGGTTGAAGAGTTGGAAGCGGGGGGCGTAGACTGGATACACATAGAAATGCGCGATGGAAAGTATATGGATTTTGGTATGCCAAGAGGTGGCTATGATATTATAGAAGCGACCAGAAAACATACGAACCTGGAGTTGGAAGTTCAATTACAGATGTACAGACCCGGGTTTGACGTCTTTGATCAGCTTGCCGACCTTGGGGTAAATCTCATTACTGTGCCTGTAGAGACGAGCATGGAGATGACTATGCAATCGGTGTCCTATATCACGGATAAGTTAAATCTGAAGGCGGGAGTATGGGCATGGCAGGGCACCCCTATCACTGTGTTTGAACAGTATATGCTGGATTTTATTGACATCATAGAATATGAAAGTCGGGCGGTGTTCTGGGAACGTGAATCGGGGAAGACGCCTCACTGTATGGACATGAGTTTAATGCCAAGAAATCTTAAACAAATGCACAGCATGGTGAGAAATGCCGGGTTTGAAATGAGTATGGAGATTATGGAAGATGGCGGACTCAATGCGGGAAACGTTGCGGAGTTTATAAAACAGGGAATGACGGTGGGAGAATTTTCTTCACCCCTGCTGAAAGGACCGGACGGAAAGTTTCAGCCCGGAACGGGCAAGATTGCGGAAGGCGTACGGAACTTGCGAGCGGTGATGGAAGAAGCGAGCAATATGTATAGAACGGATCAAGGACTCAAATAATTGAACGATGGCGTATATGATTTTATCATTATAGGTTCCGGCATAGGTGGAGGGGCATGTGTGAGTGAACTGGCTCAGACAGGGGCTTCTCTCTTGATATTGGAACGGGGTCCCTGGCTTAAAGCCGAAAAGGAAAATTGGGATCCCTCCGCCATGTTTGTAGAGCGACGGTATAGCTGTGAAGATGTGTTCTATGATGAGGATGGGAAGGCGTTTGTGCCTCGCATGTATTATTGTATAGGGGGCAACAGCAAAGTATTTGGCGGAAGTGCGTTTCGGTTTAGAAAAGAAGATTTTGAAGAACAGAGGTTTCCCAACGGCACCAGCATCGCGTGGCCTGTGTGCTATGATGAATTAGCTCCATATTATGCGCGCGCAGAACAGGCAATGCACGTGTGCGGGAAAAAAGGGGAGGACAGCACTGAGCCGCCTCGGGAGGAATACCCACATGAGGCAAGGGAACATGAGGGCTATATTGAGAAGTTGTCTGATAAACTTTGCAAAGAAGGGCTCCATCCGTTTCACTTGCCTATTGCAATCAATACAGAACGATGCAGAAAAGGCAGTGCATGCGATGGGTATCCCTGCAGGATAAAAGCAAAACATGATGCCGAAGTGAGTTTTATCACGCCTGCACTGGATGCACATGCTGGTGTGGAACTTTGGACCGATGCGTATGTGGACACGCTGTGTACTACATCGCATGCTAATACCACAAGAATATCATCACTGAAGGTTATCAGAAACAATAAAGCCGTAGAGGTGAAGGGCAGGACCATTGTGCTTGCCGCAGGCGCCATCAATTCTGCGCTTCTGCTCCTTCGCTCTAAAGATGCCCGGCATGAGAATGGGCTTGCAAACTCCAGCGATCAGGTTGGCAGAAATTATATGAGCCATATTAATACCGTTATCATTGCGGGGCATTTTTTTAAGAAGAACCCCACAGTATTTCAGAAAACCCTTGCGGTAAATGACTATTATCTTCAGAGAAGTCGGAACGGGTCATTTCTGGGAAGCATACAGATGAGAGGCAAGATTCTGCCGGAAAATTTAGCAACACACGCACAGTATTTCTTAAGAAAGTTCAGGAAATATATATCCTCTCATAGCACTGCATTCTGGGCTATGACGGAAGATTATCCCTTGCCTGAGAATAGAGTGTACATAGATGAGCAGGGCCGTGTGTGTCTTGCTAAGCACTACGTGAACATGGATGCGCATACGGAGATGATAGAAAAGTTTACGCGCGTGTTAAAGCGTACAGGATACCATTGGGTATATGCCGATACGAGAACCCTCAATTCCGTACAGCATCAATGTGGCACCATACGCATGGGCACGGATGCCCGTACGAGCCCTCTGGATAAATGGTGTAACGCGTACGATATTGAAAATCTCTATGTAGTCGATGCAAGCGTGTTCCCCTCATCGGCGGCGCTCAATCCTGCCCTCACGGTGGCTGCAAATGCCATGAGAGTGGGAGATCACTTAAAAACAAAATGGAAGAAAAGACAGCTATAGAAAGGAGGTGTTATGAAATTAGGTATAGGATTATTAGGATACGGAAGCATAGGGAGAGTGCACGCACTGTGCTATCAGGAAATACCGCATTTTTATCCGAAAGATGATCTGCCGCTATCCCTTGTGGCAGTGTGCACAAGTGGCGATGAAAGCGCGGCGCGTGCGCAGAAGGAAGGGAAATTTTTACGATCTTACAGCAATGTGGATGAAATTCTCGAGGACGATGACGTGACAGTTATTGATTGTTCATTGCCTAACTACCTGCGTGTGCCAGTCATACAAAAAGTGCTGGAAAAGCGCAAGCACGTGTATTGTGAGAAGCCGCTGGCAAACACGCTGGAAGAAGCCCAACATCTATATGATATGGCGCAGAAGACGGACGTAAAATTCGGCATGACCTTTAACAATAGATTTATACCTGCCGTCATAAAAGCCAAAGAGCTTATTGAGGCGGGAGAGCTGGGAGACGTGTATCATTACAATATCAAATACTATCATACAGGATATCAGAATACTGCACGCCCTCTGACGTGGAGGTTGCAGAAAGACATGTCAGGCGGAGGGGCTCTGGTGGATATGGGAGCCCATATCATAGATCTGATGCGATATCTGGTGGGCGAATATGAAAGTGTGCAGGCGTTGACAAAAACATGGGTCACCTCACGCCCTCTGTCCAAAGGAAGCAGTGAGACAGGCACCGTTGATGTTGACGATGCAACATGGCTTATTGCCACCATGGCCAATGGTGCCATAGGTTCCCTGGAGACATCTCGGTTTGCTACCGGCACGCTGGATGATTTGGCATTTGAAATATTTGCGTCTAAAGGAGCTGTGCGCTTTCATCTTATGGATGCAAACTGGCTGTACCATTTTGATGAAAGGTCGACGGGAGGAAGCCGCGGTGGAAGAAGAGGGTGGACAAGAATAGAAACAGTGCAGCAGTACCCTGGCGCGATGACGCCTCCTGCACGTTCTATAGTAGGATGGACTCGCATGCATGCTGAGAATCAATATCGCTTTCTGAAAAGCATAGTAGAGGATACTGCTCCTGGTCCGTCAATAGAGGACGGCCTGGCAGTGCAGCGCGTATTGGAATGTGCGTATGCATCAGCGGCACAGCACGGTGCCATTATACCAGTACTACCATCATGTTAGAGCTACAACCACGGGAACGTATTATTTTAGACTATCTTGCAAAGGGGGAAATCACAGGAATACAACAGCTGAGTGAAGCGCTGCAGGTGTCTTCTAACACCATACGCAATGACTTTGAATCCATGGAAGAAAAAGGGGTGCTCATCACTGTGAGAGGAGGAGCCGTGCCCGCATATTATCCGGAGATCATACAGCGCATGAACACCAATGTTCAGGCCAAACTGTTGATAGCTAAACATGCGGCACAGCTCATAGAAGACAACGATACCATCATGATCTCATGTGGCACGACGTGTTCTCTTATTGGAAGGTACCTCTATGGAAAACGAAACGTACACCTGATCACGCATTCCACATTGCTCTTGCCTTTTGCACGCACAAATCCTAATTTGAGATTTATATTGGTAGGAGGAGAATTCATTCCCGCAGAGGATGCAGTGGTGGGCATGAGCGCCATAGAGGAGTTAGACACCTATTACTCTCGGCTTACTATGGTGGGTTCGGACAACTTTTCATTTGAGAGTGGTATCACCACCAGTTCTAACAAGGTTGCTGCTGTCTTGAGAAAGATGCTGACGCAGGCGCAACAGCGTGTGCTGGTAGTGGAATCAAGAAAGTTCGGGAAAGCGCGTTCGGTAAAGATATGCGCGCTGGAAGAAATTGATATTATAGTGACGGATGATGGGCTGGAAGATTCTGTAGCAAAGGTGATACATGACATGGGAAAAAAACTCATCATCGCAACTAATGATTGATGAGTGACTAATACACGAGGAAAAAGTATGGCACAGGAAATTATTTTACCAAAATTTGGCAACACGGTTGAAGAATGTATGATAAAGCTATGGCGTAAGCACGTGGGGGATGCCGTAGCGGTCGATGAGGTGCTCTGTGAAGTGGAGACTGATAAGACCACTGTCGATGTGGTCTCTACAGAAGAGGGGATAGTGCGACATATATTCTACGAAGAGAACGAAGTGGTCAGGGTATTACACCCCATAGCGATAGTAGGAAGTGCTGATGAAGATATCTCATCTCTGGTGGCTGCGCATACCGCCGCACAGAGCACGCCTGCTACTGCTACTGCTACTGCGGCTGATACGGTTCCGCAACAGCACGCACCGGATGGCGCTGCCATTTCATCGCCAGCACCTCCGTCAGCATCTCAGAACCACGTGAGGGCTTTCAGCCCGCGTGCCCGAGCACTGCTGAAGAAGAAGGGGCTCAGTGCAGCGCAATTCATGCGTCATTTTCCTGTACAGGACTTGCGTGTGGAGAAGGCCTCTGCTGTTGTGGAAAGAGAAGCACCTGGAATATTTTTTCTCTCACCACCTCTCCCATATCACTCCTTCTGCTATTCACGCGCTCATTGCGCAGGACAGATTTCTGAACATCACGCGAGGTTCGGGCATACATAACGCTATTGTAGAGCAGGATGTTGTCGCCCTGCCAACCTGCGATGAAGTGCGGGCACAGACCCCTGCTATGGCAGAGGAACATGAGAGGACGCCGTTACGCGGGGTGCGCAAGGTTATTGCTGCGCGGATGATGCACTCGTTGCAGACTGCCGCACAATATACCCTGCATACCGAAGTGCGCGCACAGGCCATTATGGGGTTGAGAAAGCAATATAAGCATGATGCCATTGCCATCACGCTGAACGATATTGTACTCTATCTTGTGGTGCGGGTGCTTCATGAAAATCTCTGGGCAAACGCCATACTTGAACACGATACTATCGTTTCGTATCGTGATGTGAATTTAGGATGTGCCGTGCAAACCCCGGCAGGACTGATGGTGCCGGTACTATCACGTGCGCAGTCTAAAAGTTTGGAAGAGATCTCTCAGGAGATGAAGGTGCTGATACAAGAAAGCAAAGCCGCAACAATAGCTCCGGATAAACTGCAGAACGGCACGTTTACCGTGAGCAATCTTGGCTCCTTTGGAGTGCGTGCCTTTACCCCCATCCTTAATGTGCCTCAGACGGGTATTCTGGGGGTAGGGGCCATACATGCGGGAATGACAGAAAAGCCCAATGGGGAGTATGTGGGCGAGCCGTATATGTCCCTGTCACTCACGCTTGACCATAGAGCACATGATGGTGCAGATGGGGCACAGTTGCTGAAAAAGTTTGCTACTGCGATAGAGCAATGTACTATAGAACAATAATGATGAGGAGAATATGATGAATGAATTTGATATTATTATCATAGGCGGCGGTCCCGGAGGGTATCATGCGGCCTTACTTGCAGGAGAGCGGGGCTACAAGGTGCTCCTTGTGGAAAAAGAAGCCATAGGAGGCACGTGTCTTAACTGGGGGTGTATCCCCACTAAGATGCTGTTAGCCCTTGCAAAGCAATATGGGTATACCCGGGAGTTACATGAGATGGGGTTGGATATGACTCCACACTATCGCCATGAAACAGCACTGCAATGGAAAGCAAAAGTGATACACACGCTCAAGACGGGAATACGGGCGCAGTTGAAGAAGCAGAAGGTTACCATCCTTGAAAAGGAAGCAACGATACAGGAAGTAAGCCCTGAAAAGAAGGTCATTTCCATAGCGGGAGATGAGCACACGCGCTATACTGCGCCGTATATGATCATTGCCAGCGGAGTGCAAAACAGCATACCTCCTATTCCCGGCATAGAGCATGCAAACTACGTAACCAGCAGGGAACTATTGGACCTTAAGGCGCTCCCCGACACCCTGGTCATAATAGGCGGTGGAGTGATAGGAGTGGAATTTGCCACTGTGTTTGCTCAGTTTGGCACGCAGGTGACAATCATAGAGATGCTCCCCACCATTCTCGATGCAATGGAAGAAGAAAGCATACAAGTGCTGGGTACAGTGCTGGAAGCACAGGGCATAGTGATACACAGCAATGCAAAGGTTACAAAAGTCACAGACCGTTCTGTGGAATTTGTGAATGCAGAGGGGAAGGAGAATTCGGCACCCTTCGATACCTTGCTGGTCAGCACGGGACGCAATGTCGCATTGGATTACTTTCAGGCCTTGAATATACACACGTCCGGAAAAGGCATTGCGGTGGATGCGTATATGCAGACCAACATACCCAAGTTGTATGCCATAGGGGATGTGGCAGGAAGCTATCAGCTAGCACATGTTGCATATAGAATGGCTGAAGTGGCGATAGGGCATATCAGCAATGGCAGCAACGCAAGTCAGATGAATGATACGGCAATTCCATCCGTAGTCTATACAAACCCCGAATGTGCGAGTTGCGGGTATACCGAGAAGCGCGCAATAGCAGAGGGGCATCAGATAGTGAGTGCCTCTTTGCCAGTATCCTTTAGTGGTCGGGTAGTGGCAGAACATGGGCCCTTGTCCAGGGGCTTTTGTAAGATCATAGCGGATGCACATTCCCATAAGATTTTAGGCATGCATATCATAAGTCCTATGGCAAGCGAGATTATATCCACCGCCTCCGTGATATTGGCCGCCGAATTGCGTGTAGAAGAACTTGTAGATATCGTCTTCCCGCACCCCAGCGTGAGCGAACTTATTCATAACGTAGCCCTTGTGTTACACAGTAAAATAAAGAGTTAAAGGAGAACATTGTGGCAAAGCAATTAGCAATAAAAATAGATGAAATCAGATCACGTACTACCATACAATCTGCAGCCATACCCATAAATGCGTACAACACAGATTTTAAGGATGAAATTACACGCTATGGTGCGGAGACCCTGGTGCGGGTGCTGCATGACATGCTGCTTATTCGTGAATTTGAAACCATGCTTGATGCTATTAAATTACGTGGTGAATATCAGGGAATACCCTATACTCACCTGGGACCTGCGCATCTTTCTATAGGTCAGGAATCTGCTGCCGTAGGACAAAGTCTTGTACTGGAGAAGGAAGACATGATATTTGGTTCCCACCGAAGTCACGGAGAAATCCTGGCGAAAAGTTGTTCCTGCATAGACAAGCTCCCGGAAGCCGACCTGCAGCATATTATGGAGTCATATTTTGATGGGGCCATCTATAAGGTAGTAGAGCAACACTGTAAGGCGGATACTGTCAAAGAAGCAGGGATACACTTCATACTCTATGGACTTCTCTCAGAGATCTTTGCACGAGGGAATGGCATCAACAGGGGGTTGGGCGGATCTATGCACGCCTTTTTTGTTCCCTTTGGAAGCATGCCCAACAATGCGATAGTGGGCGGCAGTGCGAGTATCGCATTGGGTGCTGCCTTGTACAAAAAGGTCAACAGGAAGCCCGGCATAGTGATTGCCAACATAGGCGATTCAGCGATGGGGTGCGGGCCTGTATGGGAGGCGCTCACCTTTTCTGCTATGGAGCAATATCACTCCTTATGGCAAGATAATCCCGGAGCACCGCCGTATATGCTCAACGTCTTCAACAATTTTTACGGCATGGGAGGACAGTCTCAGGGCGAGACTATGGGCGTGGAGTACATCGCAGCAATTGCCTCTGGTGTGAATAAGCACAGCATGCACGCCGAGCGCGTGGATGGGTTTAACCCCTTAGCCGTTGCCGATGCCGTATTGCGAAAAAAAGCAATACTCACCTCAGGAAAGGGTCCGGTGTTACTGGATACCATCACGTATAGAATTTCCGGGCATTCTCCGTCCGATGCTTCGTCCTACAGGACAAAAGAAGAAGTTGAAGAATTTATCGCACACGATGTCATACAATCCTATGCACAGCAGTTGACGGATCATGCGCTCATCTCAGAGGGAGAGATAGCGCAGCTCAAGGCGGATGTCGCACACAGGATGAAACAGATTTTAGAACTTGTGATACGCACGGACATCACTCCTTACGTGGATAGTGCCACAATAGAGCCCCTCATGTTTTCAGGGAAAAAGCATAACGCACATGCTGATACTGCGCCGCATGCTGATACTGCGCCGCATGCTGATACTGCGCCGCATGCTGACACTGCGCCACGCGCTGACAAAGCATCGGCACCGGAAGTGTGCATGCCGTATGAAGAAAACCCTCGCATTGTACAACTTGCCACCAGAAAACGATATGCGTATAAGGCGGACGGCGCGCTCCATCCGGGCATTATGCAATACACACTTCGGGATGCAATCTTTGAGGCAATATTATTTCATGCCTATCATAATCCGGAGCTTATTATGTATGGCGAGGAAAATCGGGATTGGGGAGGTGCGTTTGGCTGTTACCGCGGGCTTACAGAATCATTGCCTCATCATCGTCTGTTTAATTCTCCAATCTCAGAAGCGGCAATAGTGGGCACGGGAATCGGATACGCATTGAGCGGAGGATCTGCGCTGGTGGAACTCATGTACTGTGATTTTCTGGGAAGAGCGGGGGACGAGGTGTTTAATCAGATGCCAAAATGGCAGTCTATGAGCGGGGGTGTGTTGACCATGCCCTTAGTGCTGCGCATTTCTGTGGGAAATAAATATGGCGCACAGCATTCGCAGGATTGGACGGCCATGCTTTCTCATGTGCCCGGGCTCATAGTAATGTATCCTGCCACCCCCTATGATGCCAAAGGCATGTTACACTATGCACTCTCTCACGATGATCCTGTGGTCTTTGTAGAAAGCCAACAGCTTTATGGGGTGGGGGAACGTTTTCATGCAGAAGGAGTGCCCGCAGAACCCTATGACATTCCACTTGCTGAACCTGCAGTGAGAACACAAGGCACAGACATCACTATCATTACTATAGGACCAGCATTGTACACGGTAATGGATGCAGCCACGACACTTCGTGACAAGCACCACGTGTCTGCCGAAGTCATCGATCTTCGTTTTATCAATCCGCTTAATTATGAGCCACTTATCGCCTCGGCACAGAAAACAGGCAAAGTGCTCCTGGTCAGCACGGCTACGGAACGCGGATCGTTTATGCATACGGTGGCTACGCATATTACCGAACAGGTTTTTGAATATCTTGACGCCGCACCGGTAGTGCTGGGATCTCAGAATTGGATTACCCCACCTGCAGAGTTGGAGCATGCGTTTTTTCCCAACGTGAACAGTATTCTGGATACCATACATCAGACGCTTATCGTCCTGGATGGACATGAGAATACCACTGTGCGGACAAAAATAGAAGCACTTCGCAAAAACAAAAAAGGCGTGTGATAATGTGCAATAGCGCGTTATTTTTATTGAAGTCATGCTATAATGAAATGGTATGATACATCCCGGACTCTTTTATGATAAGTTGAGGGAGAGTGGTATAGAGTATTTCGCAGGCGTACCAGACTCCTTGCTTAAAGATTTTTGTAACTACGTGTTTGATTCGACGCCATCGAGTCATCACAAAATCAGTGCCAACGAAGGCAATGCAATAGCTATGGCTGCGGGATTTCATATTGCCAGTGGCACCATTCCTCTTGTGTATTTACAGAATTCCGGGTTGGGCAATACGGTGAATCCCCTGTTGTCCATGGCGGACAGTAAACTCTACGCTATTCCCATGATCATACTGGTGGGATGGAGAGGGCAGAATGGCGTCAATGATGCAGAACAGCATTTGCCGCAGGGCACGGTTACGCTTGCGTTGCTGAACGCCATGCACTATTCCTATGAAGTGCTGTCTCATGATCAGAAGACGGCGTTTTCTCAGCTGGATAAGGCCATACACTATATACAACGGGATCCTCAGCCGTATTTTCTGGTGGTGGAGAAGAATACGTTTGAAAAATATCAGAGAACGTCCCCTGTTCCTCACGTGGGAGACATGAGCAGGGAAGAGGCGCTGCAGGTGGTGGCACAGGCCATCCCGGAGGATAGTTTTGTAGTAAGCACTACGGGCAAAACGAGCAGGGAATGGTTTGAAGTAAGAGAGCAGTTGCATCAGAGCCACAGGAGAGATTTTCTCACGGTGGGAAGCATGGGGCATACTTCCAGTATCGCACTGGGAATGGCGTTGGCAAGTAAAAAACGAGTGGTGTGTATAGACGGAGATGGCTCTATGCTGATGCATCTGGGGGCACTGGTAGTGGCGGGAAAAGAGAAGCTGGATAATTTCCAGTATATTATGGTGAATAATTATTCTCATGAGTCGGTGGGAGGTCTGCCTACACCGCTGGATCATGTCGATTTTAAGCAATTATTTCAATCCATCGGCTTTTCACAGTATTATCATGCAGGCGATGTGTCACAGCTGCGGGGGGTCATAGCGGACTTTTTTCAGTCTACCAATGGGGTGTTGGAGATAACAGTGAAGCAGGGGTCAAGGGAAGACCTGGCACGTCCTGATATACCGGCAAGAGAGCTTGCACAGATGATAAAGAAAGAATTTATGAGCGAGGCATCTGACCAACATGCATCTCTCAGAGGAGGCACAGGTGCCCATGAATAGCCCACACGTATATCTGGCGATGGCAGGAGATATTATCCATCAGGGGCATATCAATATTATCAGAGAGGCCGCAAAGAAAGGTCAGTTGACCGTAGGCGTGCTCACAGATGAAGTGATAGGGAACAACAAACGTCGCCCCATGATGAATTATGAACAGCGTTCACAGATCATTTCCAGCATCAAGGGAGTGCACAGGGTGATACCTCAGTCTGCCATTGAATATACCGAAGTGCTGGCACAATTAAAACCAGATTTTGTGTTTCATGGCGATGACTGGAAAGAAGGTCCGCAGGTGTATCTCAGAAATCAGGTAATAGAACAGTTGAAGGAATGGGGAGGACAGCTTGTAGAAGTGCCCTATACGCAGGGAATTTCTATCAGCACCATGGATGAGTTGCTCAGGGATCAGGGCATAACCCCGGAGATGCGGTGTCGCAGACTGCGGGAATTATTACAGATAAAAAAAATAGTGCGTGCGCTGGAAGCACACAATGGGTTGACAGGGATCATAGTGGAAAAGACCCATATCATGAAAGGAGACGTCAAGAAGGAATTCGATGCCATGTGGGTATCGAGTTTATGTGATTCCACCGCAAAGGGCAAGCCCGATATAGAACTGGTTGATTATACCTCTCGTATGTCTACGATAAACGAGATTTTGGAAGTTACTTCCAAGCCCATCATTCTCGATGGCGATACCGGAGGAATGGTGGAACATTTTGTCTATAATGTGCGGACCCTGGAACGCCTGGGGGTGAGTGCCATCATCATAGAAGATAAAGTGGGGTTGAAAAAGAACAGTCTGTTTGGAGTGGAGGCAGAGCAGGAACAGGCGAGCGTAGAGGAGTTTTCTCACAAGATACGAGCAGGGAAGCAGGCACAGCTTAATGCCTCCTTTATGATTATTGCAAGGATAGAGTCATTGATATTGGAAAAGGGCATGGACGATGCGTTACGGCGCGCGCGAGCTTACATAGAGGCGGGGGCGGATGGCATCATGATACACTCCAGGAAAAAAGATGGCAATGAAATTAAAGAATTTCTGGCATCGTACGCACAACAGGGGCTGGCGCATGTGCCTGTAGTGGTGGTGCCTTCTACGTATAATCATCTTACGGAAACGGAGTTGCAGGAATGTGGTGCGCGCATAGTAATTTATGCCAATCATCTTATACGGAGCGCCTATCCTGCCATGCGCGATACTGCATTGTCGATTTTGGATCATGAAAGAAGTCTGGAAGCGAGCGCACACTGTCTTTCTATCAATGAAATATTACGGCTCATACCGGAACGGTACAAGATATAGTGTACGGCAACGTGTCCGGGAAGGAGGAGGATGAAAATCAAAAGAAATATCTTATTAAATCCGGGTCCAGCTACCACTGCAGATAGTGTGAAGTTAGCTCAGGTGGTGCCGGATATTTGTCCCAGAGAAAAAGAATTCGGAGCCATGGTGGGCTGGATACAGGAG
This sequence comes from Cyclina sinensis, assembly GCA_012932295.1. Classification (NCBI taxonomy): domain Eukaryota; kingdom Metazoa; phylum Mollusca; class Bivalvia; order Venerida; family Veneridae; genus Cyclina; species Cyclina sinensis. Next base: position 44,191 of record JAAONU010000111.1, read on the forward strand.
CAACTGGTGGGGCTGGCAGGAAGCAAAGAGCACAATGTGTGCGTGCTGATGGGAGGGAGCGGCACTGCAGCGGTAGAATCCGTCATCAGCAGCGTGATACCGGAACATGGAGGGCTGTTGGTGATACACAATGGCGCCTATGGAGCCAGAATGCTCAAGATGGCTGCAATCTATAAGATACCAGTGGCAGAGTTTGCCTCCCCTGATAATGAAGCCATAGACTATCGCGCGTTGGACGCGTGCATTGAGCGTACACGTGCGCAGTTTTCAAAGGACGGGAAGGAACTCACCCATCTTGCTGCGGTGCATCATGAAACTACTACCGGACTTCTCAACGATGTCTCAGCCCTGGGGGCAGTGGCATCGACCCACACCCTGTCGCTTATACTGGACGCCATGAGCAGTTATGGTGCTATTCCTGTTGACATGGATAGAGACAATGTCCATTTTCTGGTATCGTCTTCCAATAAAAATATACAGGGCATGGCAGGAGTGGGGATAGTGCTCTGTAATACGCGTGCACTCCTTGACACCCGCACCATACCCATGCGCACACTCTATCTGAACCTGTATGATCAGTACGAGTATTTTTTACGCACACAACAGTTTCGGTTTACTCCTCCTGTGCAGACCTTGTATGCATTGCGACAGGCACTGCAGGAGACTCTAGAGGAAGGGGTGGCTCAGAGACATGAGCGATACCTGAAGTCTTATGCGTGTTTAAGACAGGGCATGGAGAACATGGGGTTTAAGGTGTTGGTGCCTCATGCCATCTCGTCGGGTCTGATTACTACGTTCTATGAGCCACAGTCCGAACACTATGATTTTGATGACATGCATGATTATCTTCTGGCAAGAGGATATACCATATATCCGGGAAAGGTGCATCATGGGCATACGTTCAGGGTGGCAAATATAGGACAGATTGACGTTGGGGATCTTGAGAACTTTTTGAAGTGCGTACAGTCCTATATCGCTGAGCGGAACATCGTGCTATAGCACGCTCACTCCTGTGCGCGAAGTGCGGGGCTGGGATTTTTGGTTTTATTGTTACAATAGTCGCGGATGTTCAGGTAATCTTCAGGGTAATCAATTTCTCGCCAGTATACGCCGCCAATGTCGTATACTTTCACCGACGTGTCGTTGCTTTTGTCCACTAAGGCGGACTCCCACCATACATCGTGCTTTTTGTCTTCTAACATTTCCCTTAATTGAAAACGAAAGATATTGATGACTGATTTAGGCAGGAAGACTATATCCAGACTCTCTGCCATAGGAGCCGTGTCTAACTCTTTTCCGTATTGTTCCAAATGGTTGTTTTTGTACGTTACTTTTATATCCGCCGTATCTTTTTTGCTGGAATCTATGAATAACACGGGCTCATCTTGTTCCTTACAGTTCAGAATGATGTGCATGAGTTCTTCATCGAAGTAGGTGTCTCCGTTGAATATCAATATATCGTCTGTATTGTTCAGTTTATTGACAGCAAACCACAGAGAGCCAATGGATTCTACCAGATAGTAAAATGGGTTGAACCTATAGTCCACATTATACACAAGTATAGCTTCCTCTATAGACTCACTCAGATGACCGGTGATAATAGTAATATCCGTGATATTATGTTTTTGCAACAGTTGAATAGAATGTATGAGGAGCGGTATGTCTTCCTCAGGATTTTCAACGTTGGGAATAGGGAGTAAGGTTTTGTGCTTGTCAGGATACTGTTGTGATATACGTGTGCCCATGCCTGCGGCGAGGATAATAGCTTTCATATATTTATTGTACTCGAGATTTATTTTTCTGTGTTGATGGAAGACAAGAGCGATATCAGGGTTTCTGCGGCAGTGTGTCCGGCATTTCCAAAATTATAGAGATGGTTTTCTTTTATCTCTGCGATAGAGTCGGAAAGTCGGGTTGAAGAAGAGAGTGCGGAGGAGATCAGCTCCGGGAGTGAGGTGATGGTCTCATTGTTACATGGGGTGCAAAGATGGGTGCATATCTCCAACTCCCACGCAGTCCATGGGATATCTTTTCCTTCCATGCCATCGAAGATTATCTCTGTGTCGTATATGATGACAGGTCGTTCAAATACAAGTGCGAAATCAAAGATCACGCCGCTTCTGTCTGATATCATCAGGTCTGAACGAGAGAGACTTTCAAAGTTGTCCGGGTTGGCGTCCCATTCTATGTTGCGATAGGTGCTATACTGTGCCTGCAGTTGTGATATGAATGCGTGTTCCACTTTGTAACTTTGAGGGTGAGGTCGGACTATAATAGAATACTGTTGTTGCAATAAGAATTGCAGTATGGTGCCCCCATTCTGCTGTAACAGACTGGATTTCCCCCAGGTTGGCGCCACCAATATAGTGGGGGCATCTTTTTTTTCTGGAGGCGATATAGTATTTTTCTTTCTCAGCATCATGTCGTAGTAGGGACAGCCCACGTGGTATAGGGTCTTGGGGGTGGTGTGTCTCATCTGCTCCAGATGGCGGAGCGATGTTTCCTGATGCGGCCCGCTGACCATAATGGAGTCATAGAAATCAAATGCAAAGAGTTTATAGAGGTGTATGTCTGTGGGGGCGTGGACGATGTGCGTATAATGCGCTACGGATTTTGATTTACGAATTTGCAGTACGTCGAGGTTGGGGGTGGTGAGCACGCATATATGCGCTTCTAAGAGGTTGAGTATGGTATAGGCCTTGTTTCCTTTTCCTATGTATCGGGCATGGAACCAGGGGGATTGAAGGAGCAGACCGGGATCCTGTTCATCTGAACTGAGATAGCTTACATATATTTTTTTGTCTATCAATGCTTCTATTGTTGATTGAAAGCTGGGCCAGTAATGTCTGCCCTCAGAATAAAACACAATAGTATGCAATGGTGCCTGTGTAGTGGTGCCGGAATACGCATGGATGCGCCGTATTATTTTAAGCCATATACTTTTCAGTGCATAGAGTACAGTGGAGAGTACGCCTATAATCACTGCAAGCAACATGCTGCCGGTGCCCGGGTCCAGGTAGGCATGGGCGGCGTGGGTATACACAAAGAGAAAGGCGCCGAGTACTATGAATTTCAAAACAGAGTGACGTGCGTTCATTGTATTCTGTTCCAGTTTTCTGATTCAAAAATAGAATCTGTGACTTCGTACTTGTTGAGTATCACAAATCCATCCTTCTCTTTTACCAGGTCTACCCAATTATAGAATGTAGTATGGTATATAGGCAGTGTTCTCGAAGCGGCAGGTAGGTCAGTGGGGTCCTGCAGGTCATTCACATGAGTGTGCGGAGGGGGAGTATAGCCGTCTATGCTGTGAAAGACAATACTGGACAGGTCAGCGTTGCTCATAAAGGTGTTCTGTATGGAGAATGCTTCTGTGCTGTTGAAATCTTTGATCATGAGCAGGACGTGCGCTCTGGTAAAGATATCTGTGTGTTCTCTCTCCATCATGTGCGGCGCAATGTGTTGCGTGTTCATAGGATCGTCGGCAAAATCATTGCCATGATCTGATATGAGTATGATTTTAGTATTATCAAATATATCGTTGTCTTTAAGCCATTGTATCCATCGCCCTAAAGAAAGGAGAGAGCATTTGAGCGAGAAGAAAGACGCGTCGCCCTCGTAATCGTTTTCTATGGCGGGATCGGGATATACGTCATTGCGCAGGACACACTGTTCATCCAGGGCGTATGGTCTGTGGGTGATGTTGGTGTGTATGACCTTGAGCGTCGCCTTGTCGTGCTCATCATGAGGGGGGTACGTTGTGGACAGGGAATCCATAGAATCCAGAAAAGCCCACTCTTTTAAGTCATAATTGTATCCTTCCTGATTTTTGAACTCAGACACATAGAAATTCCAGTTCCCCTGATCATATATGCGTTGCTTGAATGCAAACGGCGTTGCACGAAGCAGCCCCGTAAGATTCACCAATGCTATCTTTTTCTCAGGGTTGAGGGAAGCGAGGTACGCGGAGTATGCATCGCTGGTATTTCTGTGAAGCCAATACCCTATATACGCAGGATCCCAATAGTCTAAACAGGCAATGCCCTTTTCTTCTAACTCTCCGCATTGCGCGGTGTCTCCCTTATAATATGAAATTCCTGTCATGGCTATGTGATAGTCATAATCCTGAAAGGTCTCAAACATGGTGTCATAGGCAGACATGACTTTGTCTGCAAGGTTGTTGCCTTCTACATTATTTATATTTTCCGGAGCGTAGTTCCATCCGGCTAACATTGCCGGCTTGCTCGTGGTGGTGAATGTGGAAATGCTCAGCGTGTTGGGATACCACACAAAGCCCTCATAGAGACGCGTCATGCTCGGGTCTTCCTGCATAATACGTTGGACATAGCCCCCGTTTGCCATGTCCAGTATAATCACCACGATGTTTTTTCTGGTAGTGGAAAATGACAGTAAATCTTTGCTGTTTGCGGGGACGGCAATAGTATCTGCCGTCGTCGCCGCCGCTGCTGCCGTTGTCGTCGCCACTTCCGTTGTCGCCGCCGCCGTTGTCGTTGTCGCCACTTCTGCTGTCGCCGCCACTTCCGCTGTCGCCGCTGCTGCCGCCGCTGCCGTTGTCGCCGCCGCCGCTGTCGTATCTGAGCGTGCAAAATATTCCCTGCTCCATAGGGCGGGTTTTACAAGGGGGAATAACAGTACTCCGCCGCTCACCACGCATATCGCCAGTAAGAGGGAAGGGCGGGTTTTTAGCCGGGAGAGAAGAAAAAACAATATCGCCACTATGCCTATGCCTTCTATGATATACATAGCAAAGGACGGCACAATTCTCTGAGGAAGGATGAGTTTGAAATTGTCTATTCTTCCTATGTCGAAGGGAAGGATCTTGGCGTACAAAAACAGTATGCTGAACAGGGTGAGCACGCCAAAGGTTACGTATAGCTTATAGGATGCGGGAGTGACCGTATGCAGGAGAAACACCAGCAGCAGGAAGCCTATTATGAACCTCAGGTTGTACCCTATCACAGAGGTGAATGGCACCCCCACTTCTATGGGAGCGCTGAGAAATATTTCGGCAGGTAGTGTGATGGTCATGAGCACCACCAATGCACATGAGGAGATATAGAACAACCTTGTGTGCAGTTTGCTGCGTGTCACGGGAGTATCTCTGCGGCAGGTGTGATACCAGAATAGTACAAAATGCGGAAGAAGGAATACATTGAACACGCCGAGCAGAAACAACGCAAGGAGTTTTATTTTTATTGAATTCAGCACTACAAGATAATCGGGTATGGATATATAATATCCCAACAATGCCAGCGCAGTGATCAGGCAGAACCCATAGAGACTGGTGACCATGACGATTTTTTTCTTCTGTGCTTTTCTGCGGGCGTGAAAGAAAAAATTGCCCCACAGGAGCAATGCGCTACATGCCAGCATAACAGCGCTTACGTCTATGATCATGTTGGGGATTTCTCCTCTCGTTCTGTTATGTGGTATTAACACATACGCGAGTATGAGATAAAAAGAAAATATCCATATGCCCGTTACTGTGGAGATAACCTTGCCGGGTTGAGAGTAAAACGCCTGGAGTTTGCGGGTGAGTATCTGACGGGTGGTGGGTTGGTGGGACAATGCATGTCTGTGTCTGTATCTGAGTATGATGTTCTTGGTCAGGTAAAAGATGTTATTACAGGTCCAATAGAGCACAAGGGCTGCCGGTGAAGAATAGAGCAAGAGCAAAAACGCGCCTGCTATTGCATAGGTGGAAAGCAGGGACTCCGGATTCTTTTTCAGCACATATATCTGCGCAGAAAGCACGTTGATGAGCGTCATGAGTATGGGCAGTACATGTATGGGAAATCTTCCGAATGAGAGGAGGGCATCGGGGGCGCCGAGGTCCTTTATAAATAAAAAAGAGACGCCCTGTAATGGCTCATAGTGTTTGATGATATTATATGCGGCAAAGAAAAAAGGTATTTGAATTATCAGGGATCCCAGGGAGCGCAAGCCCATAACAGGATGGTAATGATGTATGCGATACAAGGTTTGGGTCATCATAAACCGCTCCTGTCCCTGAAAACAACGTTTTATTTCCTGTAATTTATCTCGCATGACATTCTGTATGCGTATTTCTTTCTCCTGTAGCTTTTCGGCATGCAGGTATATCACAAGGAGCAACAGATTGACGGTAAGACTCAATGCGATGAGGGAAAGCCCGTAATTGTTGGTGATAGTATACGCAGTGTGTAATATAAATGCGAGTAATTTTTCTATGGGAGCGAGCACTACGTCAAATACCATACTATTATAATAGTATATAGTAAAATACATTGCTGTACATACGCGCTGATGCGTGCAGGGTGTGCGGGGCATCTTTACCAGCAAGAGCAATTGGGGGTAAACCAAATACAAGCAGGAAATAGAATTGTTAGACGTGGTGAATGTAAAGAATGTAGAAAATGGAAAAAGCCAATATCATTTTATAATTAAATTTAATTCATTCATACTTTGTTACAGAGGAAAATGAACTTTGATTTTAGTTTATTTAGATTATTGTTTTTATATGTTTTCTATAGATTAACGATAGTATTATTTTTGGGGGTTTAATTTGGAAATTTCAGCACGACATATTAACAAAATGTTTTCTAGATCGGATAGAACATAAAGATCTCTATTGCGTAAAATGTTAGCTACACTGTTAAGAAAATGAGCAATGGCTGGTTCGTATATCGTGTCATATTCATATTCATATTGTCCAATTTTATTTTTATGTATTTTTGCACTAATTTCTTTTCGATGTTTTTTCATAGTATCAATATATGCAGTAGTAACCATACCAAGCACTTCAGGTGAAAAATTAGATGGGTTTTGTTGAGTGATAGCTTTCGCTACATTTTCTATAGCTTCATCACTAAAAATTATACTGCGGTTGTACTGTATGACAATACTCCTTTTGAGTGTGGAGTTTCGTTAATGTCTTCTCTAATATTGATTATTTCCCTTTCAATTTCATTTTTTGATAAGCTATTTAATAAAACCTCAAAATCTGTCGTTGGATTTTTACAAGTATTATTTGGCGGGTTATGTTTCCATTCCTCTAATTTGTGAACTTCGTCTATCATTTTACTATAATTATACGATTTATACTGATCATTCAACGCAATGATTGCTTGCTCTTCTTCTGGAGTAAGTTCTAATAATAATTTTGGTGCATCTGTTTTATTCACAACATTATAGCCATGCGTTGTAATATACTCTTTCCAATAAAAGTTTTCATTATTATTAGCTTTTATTCTATTGAGAATATTAGAGAGGACAACACCATTCTTCATATTTACTAGTTCGTCATATGTAACTCTTCTGTTGTAATTTTTTAACATTTCTCTATCGAACAAATACATCAACTTTATTAATTTTGTATAATTTAACTTATTTCTATTTAATTCAATAAACTTCCATGCTACTGCAGTAGACTTTAATTCATTAAACATGCGTACCACCTTCTTTTTGTATGCAATAATAAAATAAAAATATTACTATTTATTTCATAATCTCTCTCTATATATATTATATACATAAACATAAGAACATCAAGTAGATAATAATAAAAATTATAAAAAATATCAAACAATATCAAAATTAATCATAGCATACCTTCATGCCTTTACCAATAAAAAAGATTGGGGTATAATAGTAGTTACAGAACGGAGGTTACCATGAAAACAACACGGTTGACGATGTCACAGGCGTTGATTAAATTTTTAGATAATCAATATATTAACTTTGATGGAGAAGAGATAAAGTTTGTAGAGGGAGCCATAGGGATTTTCGGGCATGGGAGCGTGCTGGGAATAGGGGAAGCACTGCAGGTGCGAGACCACTCGCTCACTTTCTATAGATCGAACAATGAGCAGGGTGCGGGGCACGTGGCTATAGGGTTTGCAAAACAGCACAACAGAAAAAAGATACTGTGTCCTGTGAGTTCCATAGGCCCGGGAGCGATGAATTTGATAACTGCAGCGGCTACGGCGACCGCAAACAGAATTCCGGTGCTTTTTCTTCCGGGAGATATCTTTGCCACCCGACAACCTGACCCGGTGCTGCAACAGATAGAGCAGGAATATGACTATACTATTTCCAGCAACGATGCCTTTCGTCCTGTGAGTAAATATTGGGATAGAATTTCCCGACCGGAACAGTTGATGACAGCCGCCCTCAACGCCATGCGAGTGCTGGTGGATCCGGCTATGACGGGAGCAGTGACCCTGTCCTTGCCGCAGGATGTAGTGGCAGAAGTATATGACTATCCAGTGGAATTTTTAGAAAAGCGCGTACATACAGTGCAGCGGCGCCCCCTGGCCCCCGGCTTAGCATCCGAGATAGCAAAGAGAATAGCGCGTAAAAAACACCCGCTTATTATTGTAGGTGGCGGCGTGCGATATTCTGAGGCATGGGATGAAGTGGAGCAATTTTCAAAGGCATGTAAGATACCCATAGCAGAGACTCAGGCAGGCAAGGGCATTATCCCCTGGGATTTTGAATTTAACGCAGGAAGCATAGGCACCACCGGCACATTGGCCGCCAACAGAATAGCAGCCCGCACGGATTGTCTGATAGCAGTGGGCACGCGACTTAACGATTTTCATACCGCTTCAAAATGGGCGTTCAGAAATGAGGCACTGGAAGTCATCGGCATAAACGTCAATAGCATGGACGCCTCTAAATTAAACGCCTACCCCTATCTGGGAGATGCAAAACTTGCAGTACAGGAAGTCCACGCAGCACTTACAAAAGAGCAGTATACCGCTTCGTTTGGAGACACGCTTTCGGACCTTACGCAGGAATGGAACAGAGAAGTGGATAGGTTGTATGCAGCAGGGGCTGACACGCAGGTAATAACTCAGACGCATGCATTGGGCGTATTGAACACGCGCATGTCAGAGGATGCCATTGTAGTCTGTGCGTCTGGCAGTCTTCCATCAGATATGGAACGGCTGTGGCGGGCAAGATCCAGACATGGGTATCATGCAGAATATGCGTATTCCTGTATGGGCTATGAAATAGCAGGTGCCATAGGTGCAAAACTCGCTCATCCGGACAGAGAGGTGTGGGCGATACTCGGGGATGGAGCATATTTAATGCTGCATCAGGAGTTAGTGATGGCAATAGAAGAAGGCATTAAGATAAACGTATTTCTCATAGACAACCACGGCTGGCAATGTATAGACAATTTGCAGACAGGGCAGGGCATTCCCCGGTTTGGCTGTGAGTTGAGATTCAGAAATAAGGACAGTGGGTTGCTGGATGGAGACTATGTGCCTATAGATTTTGCCATGAATGCCAAAAGTTATGGATGCGATGTATGGACGGCACGCACTCCTGCTGAATTGGAGCGTGCTGTACAGGAAATGCAGGCGAGCACGCGCACCAGTCTCATAGAAATAAAATGTGAACCCAAGTCCATGACGGATGGCTATGAAACATGGTGGAGGGCAGGCACGCCTCAGAAGTCTGTACACAAGAGCGTGGAGCAGGCAAGCGAAGAAATGCAGAAACATATCAGAGAAGCAAGGCAATTTTAATGAGCTCACTCTCATGGCTTTTTTCACAGCATGACATCTTACAGAGACCCTTGCAATGTGTCACCGTTGGGAGGGCCAACGTTGACTTCTATCCTCGAGAAGGAGAGCATCTCAGCAAGGCGAGGTACTATGATGTGTTTGTGGGAGGATCACCTGCGAACATAGCAGGGGGGCTCAGCAGACTAGGCATTCGTACGGGCATACTCACACGGGTAGCAGACGATGATCATGGGAAATTTGTAGTGGCTTACCTGTCTCAGCAGTTTGGCATTGACACCAGTCAGGTGCAATTTGACTCCAGTGGCGCAAAGACCTCACTGGCCTTTGCGGAGCGCAGACCGGATGCGGTCACGGTCATGTATCGCAACAACGTGGCAGACCTGCAGCTCAGCAGCGCAGAAATTCAGAAGGACTATATACGCCACACATCCACCGTCTTTATATCGGGAACCGCCCTTACAGAACGCCCGTCTCGGGATACCATTTTCAAAATACTGGAGTATGCGCGTGAATCTCATACTTTGGTGGTGCTGGACATAGATTATCGTCCGTATGGATGGCGCTCTTCTCATGAAGTGCAAGAGGTACTCACGCATGTTATTTCTCAATGCGATATTGTTATTGGCACAAGGGATGAGTTTGAAAAAGCGGGAGTGCCTATGAAGGTGAGCGATGAAGAATGCGGCACCAGTTTACTGGCACAACACGCATCCCTCGTGGTCATTAAACACGGCAGTCAGGGCTCTTTCTGCACCTATAAAGATGAGCAGGGCAAGGTGTCAGTATGCAAAGGAAAAGTATTTCCTGTGACAGTGAAAAAACCCTATGGCGCAGGCGATGCATTTGCAAGCGGGTTGCTGGGGTTGTTGATAAAGGGGCACACAGTGCCTCACGCTTTGGAATATGCTGCAGCGTCAGCATCTATAAATATAACAGCAAACTCCTGTATAGAGGCCATGCCAACAGAACAGGAGATTACAGAATTTATTTCGTTACAACAGTAAGGAGACAGTATGCCTGCACACATACCATTTTATGATAATAAAAACAATGCAATAGTTGATAGCAATAACTACATGGTGGAGCGTAGTTATTTTAACAGAGTCCTGTTGAAAAAGGATGAAGTATATACGCATGATATTCCCGGATATGAGTCTGGAATTACGCTGGGAAAGGGAACGTGTACCATCACTATTACCGCCACCGCACAGAGGTACAGTGCCGTTGAGCCCGTGGAGTTTACCAAGGTGGGCACGCGCGCCTATCTCTTTGATGGAAAACCAGATTCCGTATACGTGCCCTTGCATACATCGGCACAGGTGAAGTGCGTATCTCAGGAGTGTGAACTCTATATCGCCGGGGGAAAGGCAGAGGTGGAATATCGTCCTTTCAGAGTAAGCCCCGAAGAGGTGGACACCGTACAATATGGCAGCGATGAAACAAAAACGCACAGGAAGATCTATCATATTTTAGGAAAAGATCATGAGGGCATGGTGGACAAACTGCTGCTCAGCGAGTTGTTTACCGTTGGTGCAGGCGGATGGTCGGGATTTCCTCCTCACAAACACCATGTGGATAGAGTGCCTCATGAATCAAATCATGAAGAAGTGTATCTGTTCAAGTTTGATCCCCCGCACGGGTTTGGGGCGCAGTTTGCCTACGTGAGCGATGATGATTACGGTCCCGTATATCATATAAAAGATAACTCGGTGATTATCCTTGACAAAGGGTATCATCCTGTGGTGGCTGCTCCCGGGTACGCTATGTACTATTTTACTATTCTGGTGGGGCTATCTCAACGTGCGTTGGTGCAGCATTTTCATCCTGCCCATAGCTACCAGTTGAAAACTATTCCGGGCATTATGGACATGATACATAAGTTTAAGTAAGGAGGTGCAGAGTGAAGTTTGGACTCCATGGCATGATCACAAAACATTCAAATGTCATCAGTGATATTCGTATCGCTGCTGAGACTGGATATGAGGGCTTAGAAATTCATACGGATAAACTATGGCGATATCTTCACGCAGGGGGCACCGGATCCCAGTTGAAGGCGGCATTGGCGTTGCATGCCATCACCCCCATAGCCATAGACATAGTGGGGGACGTTGAAGCCCCTTCGGCAGCATCACAGCGAGATCTTTTTCTGCACGTTGAAACACTCTGTGTATGCGCACATGAAATAGGAGCAAAGACCATACAGCTTAATGCGTTTACCGCGTTGGACGGCTTGACAGTGGAAGAGAATATCGCCATCACTGCACGGAACATTAAACAGATAGCAAAAATAGGGCGTGCGTATTCCGTGCGCTTTCAATATGAAGGGTGCGCATGGACCCCCCTGCATACGCTTGAAGACTGCATGCGCTTAGTGGACGCCGTGGATGAGCCGAATTTTGGGTTGGTGATAGATTTCTGGCATTTTTGGGCATCCAGAGGCGCAGAGCCGTCGGATATTGCGGCGCTGCCTGCAGAGGTTATGTTCGGGGTGCACTGTTGTGGAGGCACACGCCCTCCCATGGGTGCAGATGGCACTATTGCGTGGGTGGATGAAAAAGAGTTGAGGGGATATTTTCCATTGCAACAGGATGAGGAGAGAGAAACCCTCCCTGTTACAGAATGGGCGGACGCCATCGTTGCGAGTGGATATGACGGGTGGGTCACAGGAGAATTTTTAAACGATGCCCTGTGGGAAGCAGATAATAAAGAAAACGCCGAAAGAATGAGAGAAGACTTAGAACGGTTGTTCAAGAACAGATAAAAAAAGGAGATATTATGTCACATGAAGTAAAAATAGGAATAGTGGGGTTGGGCAGGTTAGGAAAAAGCCATGCGCTTAATTTACTGCATACTGCGCGATGTACGCTTACCGCAGCGTGTTCTATAGTGCCGGAAGAGCTTGAGTGGGCTAAAGAACACTGCGGGAACCACATAGCAGTATTTGAAGATTATGATGAAATGCTTGCAAAGGCCGATATAGACACGGTGTTTCTGGTCACTTCTACCAGCGTACATGCACAGCAAATTCTGAAGGGCTTTGAAGCAGGCAAGCATGTGTTCTGTGAGAAACCTCTGGGGGTGAATATTACAGAATGTCGGGAAGCCGCTGAGAAAATCAAGCAGTATCTTCCGCACAGAAAATTCAGCATGGGCTTTGTGCGAAGGTTTGATGCCTCGTATGCATTTGCAAAGAAACGCATTGAGGAAGGCGCAATAGGAGAACCATTTATGGTGCGCGCCCAGACCAGCGACCATGATGATTTTGCTCCCTTTCAGGTTAATTTTGTAAAGACAGGTGGCGGAATATTTCATGACATGAATGTGCACGATATAGACCTTGCCCGATGGTATCTTGGTTCAGAAATAGAGAGCGTCTATGCCCTGGGAGGAAGCTATGTACATCCGGAGTTTGCTGAGATAGGAGATGCCGATAACGCTACCGTGAGTTGCAGGTTTGAAGATGGCAAGATGGCATATATATCGGCCTCCCGCACTGCATTTCATGGACATGATACAAGAGCCGAGATCTATGGTACAAAGGGCATTATTCGTGTAGGATATACGCCCGCTATTGCAGATGTGGAACTTTTGGATTCTCACGGCATGAGAAGGGAATGTAAGTACACGTTCTTTGATAGATTTGAGGATGCATTCAGGCAGGAAGTGCAGAATTTTGTGGACTATGTGCTTGGACTTCAGGAGCCCATCATACATCTGGAAGACATGGTACAGGCAACCTTAGGAGCAGAAGCGTTCACGCGGTCCTTGAAGGAGAAGCGGGTCGTGCATATCAATGAAATATAGCCGAGCCGGCGGCGCAGTAGCCGAGCCGGCGGCGCATACACGGCGGCGCAGCAACTTATTCTTTCAGCGCCCCTGCACCGAACCCTTCGATTATCTTTTTGTAGAAAATGCCGTAAGCAATAAGCATAGGTATGGTCGCGATGACCAATGCCGCAAACAGAAGCCCGAAATTTCTTGACATGCCACCGGCAAAGGAATTTACTCCTACGGGAAGACTTTTGAGCGTTTCATTGCTGGTGAGTACAAACACAAACACAAACTCATTCCAGTTGCTTAAAAAAGAGAAAATAAACATGGTGGTGATGATGGGGCGTGACATAGGCAGTATTATTTTATGGAATATGATGAGGTTGTTCGCGCCATCTATGGCAGCCGCTTCTACCAGAGCGTTGGGTATACTGCGCATGTAGCTTGTCGCTAAGTATATGAGAAAGGGCAATCCAAACGCCACGTACGGTAATATAACGCCAATCCGGGTGTTGTCTATTCCAATTGCATTTTCCATGAGGAACAACGGAACCAATACCGCATGTACCGTTATCAGCAAGCCCATGAGAAAAAAGTTGTAAAGAAATTTTGATATCTTAAATCTCAGTTTTGTGAATGCGTACCCCACGGAGGCAGCAAGATACACGGTGATGATGGTGGATACGCCGGAGTATATGACGCTGTTGAGCATGAGCGTGCCCATTTTTGCTAATTTCCATGCCCTCACGTAGTTGGTGATGTTGAGCGAAGAAGGGAGGGCGAACGTGTTGGAGATAATTTCTGCGTTCGACTTAAACGAGCTATAGATGAGCCATATAAGAGGCACAATGGTGAATAAGGTGAAGAGTACGAGTATTGTATACGCAATAATTCTTAAAAGTATGTATTCATGTTGTGCTTTAACCATGGTCTTCCTATGTGTATTTCTTCTCCAACTTAGAAAAGAGAAATTGTAAAAATAATATAAAGCCCAGACTCAGCAGTATGATGATCATGGACACTGCGCTGCCAAACCCATATTTATAATACTTAAATGTATTTATATACATGTAAATTGCTATTACTTCCGTAAAATGTGCGGGACCTCCGCCCGTCATGGCAAAGATGAGATCAAAACTCTTTAAACTTCCGGCAATCGCAAACACCATGGTAGTATATATGACGGGAGTCATGTTGGGCAGCACAATCCTGAACAGCACCTGATGTTCTTTTGCGCCGTCTATAAACGCGGATTCAATCATGGACTGCGGCAATTTCTGCAGGTTGGCGATGAAGATTATCATATACGTTCCAGTGTAAAACCAGAGCACCACAAAGAGTATGGGGATTATTGCTAATTGTTTATCCTGAAAGATATCCAGTATGTAGCGCGGGTCGTTTTTTATGCTTCGGATTAAAGAAGTGTAGAGACCGCCCGGCGCAAATATTTGATTCCATAATATCGCCACTATAATGCTGGAGATGGCGATGGGCAGGAATATCATGGCTTGAAAAAATTGCACTTTGGACACCAGTTTTCTGTAGAGTATATAGGCAAGGGTGAAACCCAGGGGGATCTGCCCGCCAACGGATACCAGTACTATCAGTATGTTGTTGCGAAGACCATGATAGAAAATAGGGTCGCTGAGTATTTTTTTATAATTTGACAGCCCCACAAATTGAGGGGCAGTGGTGGCATCCCATTCAAAGAAGCCCAGTACCAGACTGTATAAAATTGGAAATAAAATAATGCTGGTATAAATAAGCAACGCGGGAACAGTGAGAAATATATAATCCCGTTTGTTGTTTATTAATTTCATGTACGTACCATACCCCCTTACTCTCAATACGCGTGAGAGTAAGGGGGGTTAAGTATTAATGAAAGTTAATGAAAGTTATCTTTCATTGTTATCTTTCATTTTGGGCAACCCATGCTTCATATTGATTGCCAACTTCCTGTGGGCTTACTTCGCCAAACATCATTTGTTGAAGAAGAGGGTGGAGTGTACCCATGCCTTCCGCTTCCATTACTGCATCTATCACATAGCCACTGGGGCTTGCTGCCACAAAGTCAATTAATTTTTTCTGTATTGCAGGCGTGCCCGCAGGGGTGGGAAGTTTGTAGGCAGGAGACCATCCTTGTGCCTGTTTAATTCTGGAACCTTCAGGTCCTGAAAAGAACCATACCCATTCCCATGCCGCATCGGCTTTTGCTCCTGTGAGGTTTGCGTTCATACCAAAGCCCGTGCCTGCTACTATTGCAGTAGAGCCGGATTTTCCTACCTGATTGGGCACATCGGGGAATGCCATTATCTCTATATGTTGTTGTAGGTCCTCATCCATTTCTCCTATGATATTGCTTGCTCTCCATCCACCGTCTATAAAATAGGCGGCCTTGCCTGTATTGAAATCCGTGAGCGCTCTGCCATATTCTGCCTGATTAATGCCCGGGGAGAATAGATCGTTGTCGCTGAGATCTTTGATGATACTCAATGCATTTACAAATTCAGGATCCGCAAAAGAAGCGTTGCCTGCAAGTGCATCTTTCAGCCATTCTCTGCCTGCGGTTCTTTCCACGAGGGCGCTGAGTAAGCAAGATTGCATTTGCCATCCATCCTTATTATCCATGGCGATGGTGATGTATCCTGCATCGTTTATTGTTTTTCCTTGTGCCACCAATTCCGCATAGGTGGTAGCGGGTTGCAACCCAAGTTCTGAAAGTAATTGTGTGTTCACGTACATGACGTGGGTGGCAGTAACCTGTTCAGGCAGTTCATAGATCTCTCCGTTGGGACCTTGAGGTGCCATAGCACTGAGTGCAAATTCAGATTCATGTCCGGCAATCCATGGGCGCAAATCTTTTATCTTGCCGCTCCCTGTCACGTTGCCAGTGCGTTTTCCCGGCCACAAGAACATGAGATCCGGCAATTCGTCTGCGATGTTCAGGGTCTGTAGTTTATTGTGGTATGGCTCGTTGACCAGATAATCAAAATTGAGTTTGATGTTGGGATGCAGCTCTTCGAACGCAGCAACCAGCTCTTCAAAATTCGCAGATGATACATCGTCTGCCAGATCCAGATAATGAAACACGTCTAGTTCTATGACATCAGAACTGGATTCACCATCTCCTCCTGCAAACGCCCCTAACGTAATGAATGTATATATGAGTATCATAATACCTATATTTCTTATTGTTGTCATAATATTCCTCCTTACAATATATCTATTATATCATATTATAAGAAAATAAAGCGATATTACAGATATAAATCGTTCAGACAATGCAGGGCGATATGGTGTTTAAAGGCGTGCATATCTATGGCGTTCCGAGGTTGAAAGTATACCGTGCGTGAATGTGGATGTTCTGCGCTATGAGGCAGGAGGGTGAAACAATTTTCTGAGAATATCCCTCTGTCTGCATATTGTTCCAGACTAAGGTAAAACACGGGCTTGTCTGCCTGCAACGTAATGGCATATTGTGCGGTATGTGAGTTGTAGGTAATGGTATGCTGTATTTCTGAGGGGAGAATGGCACATTGTTTGGGTTTCAGAAAGAACAGTGTGTTATCTCCCAGACATTGTCCATCGTCATCGAAATATTGAAAATACAGAAAATGTTCTGTTTTCCTTGTGTGCATATCCTTCGGTGCTGTCTGCAGGGCATCCAATACCGAGTGAAGGGGCTCCCTGTACAGTTCTGTCACCCCCCGCGCAGCCAGCGTATATTTTTTTTCTATAGGCATGCGACAGGTGCCTGAGAAATCATAGATGCCCCCTTGTACGTATACGTCTTTCTCTTCATGTTCGTTTATCCCTGTTATGAGCAACATGTCTTCTTGTGTGGACGCGTGCGCCTCGCGCGGTGGTCGGGATATACGCGCAGTCAGCAAGGTGGGTTGGTACACGTTCTGTAGTACATAGTGCAGCAGTTTCCATCTCCCCGTGTACTCTATAGATGACCACGAATGCACCGGCCAGTTGTCATTTAATTGCCAGTACAGTGTGCCCATACACACGGGCATGGTGCTTCTCCAGTATTCTATGCCTGTGCTGATGGCCAACGCCTGCTGTACTTGACTGAGATATATCTGTAGTGCAAAACTGGATGGGATTCTGAAATATCGGCTGAACATCTCCAGTATGATGGAGTTGCCACGCGCGTTTTTCTGGTGATGCTCCATGGCTGGCGCGGTCATGTTATGCTGTGTTGCATCGGCAAACGTATCGATAGTGGCGATGGACGGGAAAGATTGAAAGCCAAACTCAGAGCAAAAGCGGGGCGATATCTCGTAGTACGCTTCAAATGGTTGGTTGGCATGCCACACATCCCAGTAGTGCATGTCCCCTCTGGTATCGTCATGCCAGTTATCTCCAAAATGTATGCTTCCATCGCTGGGAGAAGATGGCCAGAATATTCTTGTGGGATCATGTTCTTTTACCGCATGGTGTATGGTTCTGTTCAATCTGTCGTAGTTTACCGTATATTGCTGCATATGCGTCTTGCTTTCTTCATACCAGTGGAGTGCTCCCATGACCTCGTTATCTCCACAATAGAGTGCGATGCACGGATGGTGAGATATGCGCCGTATTTGATGCGCCAGTTCCTGCTGCACTTCCTCCAGAAACCACGGCTCGGAAGGATACAGGGAGCAGGAGAACATCATGTCCTGCCAGACCAGTATGCCTGCCTGATCACACAGAGCATAAAAAGCGTCTCGTTCATACTGACCTCCGCCCCATACCCGTATCATATTCATGTGTGCCGCCACCGCATCGTGCAGGAGCTGTGCATATTTCTCTTCCTGTCTCGCAGGCATGGCATCAGCAGGGATCCAGTTGGTCCCCTTACAGAATATTTCTCTATCGTTGACCACCACTGTCATGGAGGTGCCCTTTGCGTCCGTCTGATTTTTCCAGCGCAGATCCCGTATGCCTATCTTTTGTGCGATACGATGATCCGCTATGCGCACTTCCATAGGATAGAGTGGCTGTGCTCCGTAGCCGTGGGGATACCATCTTTTGAGATTTTTCATGATGAACGTGTGCCGTATGACATGATCTCCACGCGCTATCTCATAGTCCTGTGTGTGGGATGTGGTGTCAAGGTCGAATTGTATCTGAGTGGAAGTGGTCTTGTAGGCGCGCACATGTACGCACATCTCTATTTCCACCGTATGATCCGGGAGAAACTTCTGCTGGTGGGTGAGGTACAGCGGCACCACTCCCTTCGTAGTGTACATGGCAGGGGCTTGATATATTCCGCTCACCATGAGGGTGATACCCCAATCCCATCCCGCGTGACATTGTGGCTTGCGCACCAGATTCATGTGGGGGATGGTGTTGTTCATCATAGCACTGGGAATGGGAAACGGCAAGGTGCGTGAACGCTCCAGCCCCAGCAGATCTGCCCTGTGGAGTATGCACTCCAGAGTATTGTCGCCCGCCTTGACATATTCAGAGACGGGCAGCACATACCTATCGAACATGTTCGTGCAGGTACAGATAGGGTGTCCGTTGAGCATGAGCGTGGCATGGGTATCTATCCAGCTGAGATCCAGTATGAGAAATTCCTCTTGTTGTTGTAGTCTGCCACAGTGTGCGGCGGTGAGCGTAAAAGACGTGGACAGACGCCATTCTCTCTCTCCAATCCATGCACAACGATGTTCATTGCGGTTATAGTAAGGGTCAGGAAGGAGCTTGTGCTTGTGGAGTGTGTCTGCACTATCCATGGGCAGTTGCACTTCAATATTGAAGGGGGCGCCCTGTGCATCCAATCCAGAAAAAAACCACACATGATCTGGAGGTAGAAACATATCTCTATTATATCACGTTATCTGCATTGCATGGGCTATAAAATCCCACCTGCATAGCCAACACAAGTGCGAAACGCATGCCTCCCCATGTGGCTCAGCTGCCTTGAGATAGTATATATACATATTATACTATAATGTACTATATGTGACAACACACAAGGAGAGGTGATATGAGAACACGCATTCAAACTATACGCCGTACACTCGGTGCGGTATTCTGTATTGCACTACTGCTGAGTATCTTCTACGCATGCGAA
>JAAONU010000112.1:0-161494 GCA_012932295.1 Cyclina sinensis
ATCCAAAAACTTTGACAGCAGAGTTACCTTTATACAAATCCCAACCCTTTGACAGCCGATCTACCTTTATACAAATCCCTACCCTTTGACAGCCGATTTACCTTTATACAAATAAAGTGCAGAAAAGTAGTAAAACGTATCTCCCCATAAAATAATGTAAATCCCCATAAAATAAGAAATCATGACGGACAAAGTTAGTTATCTATTGCAAAACTCAGTTTTGTTCAGTGAATTATTTAATTTTAGTGTTCTGATAAAAAAACACACACACATGCATACTCAGATAACGTCACTGTCAATATACTTGCACACACAAGTTTGAAATTAAAACAATGATCTTTATGTCCTTGACACCTCAAGACGTGTATTCTTGGACGTCCTTGACACCTCAGGACGTGTTTTCTTGGACTTTCCTTGTGTAGCGTCTCATATGGACTGTAGTGGTTTATTCTATTTCTTACAAATAAGGAGATTAGATAAAATTGCTGCAATTCTGAGTGATAATATAATGGCTGTAATCAGTAACATGGAACAGTGATAAAATAATATTTTGGTGTATGTGCAGATAGTATATATAGTTGTGAAGCTAAAGTAGAATGGGTACTCTTATTTTTTCATGGTAACGACACCAAATTCACACAGACTTTTACTGTTACTGAATTTGAAGCATCCGTGACGTAATGTATTGTCAATAGATAATCGGTATGTAAACATGACGTGTAATTTGTAAACAACTGTAACATGGAATACTCAAAGGTATAAAGAAAAAATAGGGTTTAATGATAATATCACATATTTATGACTCGGCAAATTTGACCTTTGTGCAACATACACTTAGTTCAAATTGACTGTAAGAAATATTACATTAATAAATCAGACATCATTTTAATAGCTGCGTTCAAACTTCTTCCAGTCCGTCGTTCAATCAATAGTATAATACGTCGCCGATAGGTATAAGGTTATTTTCTATAAACCCCTTGTGTTAAAAGTATTTA
The DNA here is from genome assembly GCA_012932295.1 of Cyclina sinensis. Taxonomy (NCBI): domain Eukaryota; kingdom Metazoa; phylum Mollusca; class Bivalvia; order Venerida; family Veneridae; genus Cyclina; species Cyclina sinensis. Next base: position 996 of record JAAONU010000112.1, read on the forward strand.
GAAAATGCTGCGACTTTTTTCACGTCCTCCGAAAAAAGAAAAGAAGACAGGGTCATTTCATGTTTGCCTCCCACGTAGAACGAAGAGATCAAAGCGGAAAATAGATCTAAAGCTGAGAGAAGTTAGCTTAAAGTAAAGGAAAGATAAGTGTAAAGTAAGGGAAGATAAGTCGAAAGTAAGGGAAAGATAAGTCTAATAAGTATAAAGTAAGGGAAAGATAAGTCAAAAGTAAGGGAAAGATAAGTCAAAAGTAAGGGAAAGATAAGTATAAAGTAAGGGAAAGATAAGTCAAAAGTAAGGGAAAGATAAGTCAAAAGTAAGGGAAAGATAAGTCTAAAGTAAGGGAAAGATAAGTCAAAAGTAATGGAAAAATAAGTCTAAAGTAAGGGAAAGATAAGTCAAAAGTAAGTCAAAAGTAAGGGAAAGATAAGTCTAAAGTAAGGGAAAGATAAGTTAAAAGTAAGGGAAAGATTAGTCAAAAGTAAGAGAAGGATAAGTCTAAAGTAAGGGAAAGATAAGTCGAAAGTAAGGGAAAGATAAGTCAAAAGTTAGGGAAAGATAAGTCTAAAGTAAGGAAGATAAGTCAAAGTAAGGGAAAGATAAGTCTAAAGTAAGGGAAAGATAAGTTTAAAGTAAAAGAAAGATAAGTCAAAGTAAGGGAAAGATAAGTTTAAAGTAAGGGTTACTTTATAATAATTTGAAAGATCTTTTTTCGCTTATAATTAATAAGTTATTTCTACTGAAGAGAGTTAGAGCAGTAAAACTTCTCTACAATCAGATTAACATATAAGGAAGTTTTGATCATCTTTGCATACGATATTTACGTTTATATCTCGAAGCTTCACGTGATCATTTCTTGAGCATACGTAATTGTATAAAAACACCTTTTTAAAAACGGTTTAGCACTTCTGTTATCTCAATGCGTTTATCATATTCAAGTATATTTAAATTCCACGTTCTAAGTAATATTTGAAGAAGAAAAAAATTGCATTTTTCTACCACGGCTGTAAACAAGTAAAGGAAAATTAATCGTACTTTTTATCATTAAATTATATTCTGTATCGTCATGGAAACATTCTAACTATTTCCAAACTTCTCAAGTAAATCCTGAAAGCCATAAAGACATCCTGAAAATGTTGGTGTCTAAATAAAAACGGATTGTGCAACCGTTGATGTTCCATGATAAATATGTCGACTGGCGTGATTTATTTGTAAATTCAGACAAATACGCTGACACAAATAATGGTTTTAACGACAGCTTAGAATTTGAATATTTTTCTCAAGTTAGAACGCCATTGAACAAAACGAACATCACATATCTTTCAGGTTAAATCCTTGGCGAGAAGGACTGAAAACCATTCCAACGAGGAGAAAGCAAGTGAGAATGAAGGATTTGAAATTATGGATGAAGATGGTGTGGGAACTGGAACCATAGTATTTACGTTGTAATGTCCATCCCGTAAAAGGGTATAAAGTGTATAATCAGGTACCTTGCATTTGACATTCGGAGAGATGATATCAGCAAATAGGTTTAAGGACAGTATACATTGTGAAACAAGTTTTCCATACTCTGTCTTATGAAAAACAAAAATAAAAAGCGGAGTGTTGGGGTTCTTGTAACTAAAAAAATATATAGTTTCTGTTCATTTAAATGTTCTTAAAGTTTGGGGTCCGGCAGCCTAATCTTAGCTGCCCAGCGGCCTATCTAGAAAGGCTTGGGGGCCTAGCACCTTGAAAAAATATGTTCTGTAGCAGAACAAAGACAAACTAATAGAATGCTTTAAAAAAACAAGGGGCTAATGCACCACAAACAAATCTGTTTAGGACTTCAAGATTTAAGATTTGAAATGACTTTACTGAAGAAGTTAAAAGTTCCTGAAAAGAAGTAAATGCTGTCTGTAGGCTGCTAGCGAACAAATATGTGCATTATATACATTGTAGCCAAAATATTATCTTTGAACTTTGTGCAATCAAACATAAACAACAAAAAAGGGGATGCCTGTATTTTAAGAATTTTCACGAAAAGAAGTAGTTGCAGTTGCATGCTTTCTGTGGGATAACACGTTCCTGACAACATAAAAGGGGTTCGTTGGTATTTTTCGTCAAATTCAAGAGGGGATTTTTACAAAAAGAAAAAAAAGTTATTTATGGGCTGCTAGTGGTTCAGAGGCCGCAGGAAAAACAGGATGGTATATGCCATTCGATAAGACTCAAGTGATAAGTCCCCCTTATCAATATATAAATATATAATTTGCGAATACAGTATGGTAGTCTCTTCAACAGAGGCTAAAGAAGGGTACCATGTTTGTTCTTGTCTGTAAATAAATATGATGTGGAACTGTTTAAATAGCCTTAAGGTTACATCATCAAAATTAAAATTTTAGTTATTGGCAGGAAATGTTAGTGCTTACATGAGAAAAAAGACAAAGTGTTTTGTGATGCGTGGCTTTTTATCACTGTAGAATAAAATTTTTTGGTCGAAACATTTTACTGATTCGAACCAATATTTTTTTTAATTTCGATTAGATAAGAGGTTGATGATAAAAAAAACCCTCTATACAATAAATACTGCAGTAAAAGTCTTCTAATGAATCGGTCTTTGTGAATTTGTCATTTTGAGATATCCAGTGTGTTACAATTAGCTTACAGTCCCAATATCACAATAACAAGTATTTCTTTTTTACATAGAAAGACGTGATACCGGCAGATATAATCTTTATTTGTATCAGAATCATTCCAAACATTGCTTTTTCAATAAATAAACCAGTTAAACATATAGTGCAGTAACTTTTCAATGATTTTGCACCAAAAAAAAAAACAACATATATGTCTTCGTTCAATAACCAATCAGTATTCTATCGGTACAATTATTTTTCTGTATCAGTACAATCAAAGTGCTGCAGGGACTTTAACATTTCTAACAGATATTTTGCAATCTAAGCGTTCGCAAGTACTGTTGTACATAATGTGCGAAAAATATAAATGCATTAGCATACACATCGTCGGTGACCCCCGGTACATATTCCGCACAACTACATTATGTACCGTGGGATAATTGACTGCTGATTATTCGTTTTCATGAATATTTATTAGCAAAGGGATGTAACTCTTCGTCGAATGAGATGCCGCATTACAAATAGACACTCTTCAGTGTGGAGAGTAGGCATAATGACAAGTTACTTAAAATAGACGTATTTCCCAGGATTTAAACATAGGCGCGGAAGTCAAATTGTAACAAGTAATTTCATTGGCGGAGATTCCGCAAGGGAAATCTTACGGAAACCAATGAAAGTAGGTAATGAATTGTTCATGAGTACGAAATTTTACCAGCCAATTGTCCCACGGTAGATAAATAGAGTGAAACGGAATGGATCGAACGTGGGTTTCCGACGATGTAGCATACAGTAAAGTTGTATGCAAGTGCATGTTGTTAATACAGAAAGATGTTTTCCTTGAGTTGTTTATTTTTCACGTGATTGTTGCTTCATTTGAAGGTTAACTGTGTTAGATTTGTTGTTTTATTTTATTTTATTTATCTTGTTTGCCACACTCTTTGTAATATGTACCTATTATGTACATTACATACAAGATATTTGGCAATTTGCAGAATAAAGCTTGATAGATTTGTCAAGAAGTTGTCAGTTATGACTATCATAAATTATTCTTCTTTTAAAGGTGTCTTTGTCTGCTTTATAATTTGATAAGGAATTCTCGCGGAGCCTGGATACAACTTAAAGAACACGATACTAACTGGTATAGTTTCTTTAGGAGTGTACATTTAGGAGTGTGTACCTCATTTAGGAGTGTGTACCTCATTTAGGAGTGTGTACCTCATTTAGGAGTGTGTACCTCATTTAGGAGTGTGTACCTCATTTCTGTTATATGAGATAGTAAGCGTCTGACTGAGAAAAAAATGAAACAAGTTTATCATAAATAAACGAAGGAAAATGGCAAAAAAAGCCAACTGACATAAGTCAGAAAATATCTGCCCTGATTTTGTCAGTAAATCTGTGCAAAGGCAGTGCTGACATATCTAAAGCAGTGGTGTTCCATTGCTTTAATTTTAATTTCAAGTTCAAAATTCGACATCTAGAAAGTAGCACATTTCTGACAACACACACTCAGATTATATTCAAGTTAAAAGTTACTTATCATCAAAATCACTTTTTATATATGTAATATAGACATTTGTATGCGGCATGAACAATTTGGTTCAAGGGAGGTAAACATGATTCACTATGAATGCATATGACAGACTTGTTTCCCTTCCCCTAGAATACTAAATAGCTGTACAAAATGTGAGAGCGGGTTCAGATAATAAATGATTAAATGAGATAATGTATTTGATTTTTAAAGTTTCTATGAATAAACACTGCCAAATATTTCAGAGAATTTTTACGGTCTGGTTTAAAAGTTTAATAAATTTTATCATTTGAATGTTTCAAAAAAATAATTCTTAATATAATTACCTACTTTATATCTCATTCATTCCAAACCAGATGTCATACATTCATTGTATAAGTAAGTAAAGTAAGTAAATTGTTTATTAACGTGACATGTGTTATTTACAATATATGTAAATCATAAATATTTTCAGTAAGTACAACACCCAGCCCACTGGGCCTATATGTCACCTGAAATGTAAATTCATTTAAATACAACATATTCTTATGTGAAAAGGTTAAAGCGACTGACTCACAGACGATGATAAAAAGAAAATGTTTATACATCTTGAAATTCTTGCTGTAATCGTTGAGAACATATTTAACCTAAGTAACTGACTCAGTTTTTGTTACAGAAAAACATCAAAATATAAAGTTTAACACATTTTTATCGGTAAAAAATTTACCCCGGGTTAGTTACAGTAGTTATAAAATTAATTTTGAGGCAATCTAATAACTAGATGCTGTGGCTCAGTGGTCTAAGTAGTCACGCTATATTTTACTGACCGAAAGGTCGTGGGTTCGAATCCTGGTAAAGTCATAACTTTTTTTTCAGTTTTCATGGTGTATAGAAGCATAATATTATATTTTTTCCATAGTATATTAAATCCTCTTAAATTTGAAAGAATAAAAAATTTCAGCAAAATTTTGTGAGTCAGTCGTTTTAAGTAGTAAATATCGTATCACGAGTGTGTAAATGCATGTATTTTACAGTACACAATAATCACCTTTTAAATATTGTACATCGTCTTTTAAAGTAGGCTTGTACCAAGTACATAGCGACTTTTCGTGTATATGTATCAAGTAATGTCTGGAGTTTTTCATTGCTTTTCATTTGTATAAACTGTAGGTCTTCCCACTGTTCGCTAAATAGTTTGAGTCTTATATCTTTATAGAAAACACAGTCAACTAGGAAGTGTATCTCATTTTCTACTAGGTCCATATTACATCAGGTACATAGTCTGTCTTCGGGATCCTCTCCGGTATAACGTCCGGTTTCTATTCGCAGAGGCAGTATACCTATACGAAACTGTGCTAATAACAAGCGTTCGTTTCTTTTCAGATTTAGTTGTACATTTTTTTGTGTGTGCAAAGTCTGCCTTAAAAGTATAGGTTCGTAGTTTTTTTACTGTGACACCCTGATGATGCCATATATTTGAGTAATAACTTTCCATTCTAGACATTGAAAATTCAATGTCAATAGCGGTCATTCGCTCAAAATGTTCCGTTAAGTTAAATTTGCTCATTATATTCTTGAGATCTCTGCACCAGTTATTTCTACACCTATTATAATCAATCATAAAAACCTGTTTAGTTATTCTGTTATTGTCGAACACTAAAAGCCTATTCCAGTAACGGACAATGTTAATCCATCGTCTATAAACACTGAGTAGCCATGCTGTCTCCCCGGTTATTGCTAGAATTGGAGTAAAGGAAATACCGTATTGCTCTGTTTTGTATAATGTCAATAGCTTGATTATGTCTAAAGCCCCATACTGCGGCTGAATAATCTATTATTGGTGTAACGCACGAATAGTACATTTTTTCAAAAGTTTTAAGTCCAAAGTCTTTAATAGTATGTATTTTTGAGATAATTTTCCCAAGTGTTCGACCTCCACTCTTAGCAAGCACTTGACAATGTACGGTAAAATCCTTATAGCAGTGAAAAAGTACCCCTAGATATTTATATGAGTCCACTAACTCGAGATTATTATTGCCAATTGTAAATGTATATTCAGTTTCTTGGGTTATGCGTTTCCTAAAGTGTACACATATTGATTTATCCGTGTTAATTAGTACTCTCCATTTTCTGCACCATCTGTACACCATTCTGAATAAGACTATAGAGTGTGAATATGTGATCTTCGCAGGAGCGCTTACAGCGGAATCCATTTTGTTCGTCAGCTAGTACGTTATTTTGTATATCTACAATATCGGTCGTTTCCCGCTAACTACAGTTTCTGTACCTAAATCTTTGTACTTCCGCTAATGAAACAAATGCTCTATTATCAATTTCTTGAAACGGATGGTTCTTGTTTAATATTTGCTTATATTTAATGCACAAAAACATAATTCAACTATTAGTGTGTATATTGGCTTATTAGTAAAAGCACTGTTTTTATCGAAACCGAGAAGAATGCTACAAGGCATGGGTACATGACGTATATTAGGTAAATAATTGTATACAGAATACCGGTTGTGTTAGGTTCTGAAGACTCGGAGATTTCAATGACCTTATACATTCACATAGACTATGCATATGTGGATATTCTGTCCTAATTTTTCTAGTCTAAAATTGTGCAGCTGTATTTCCATTCAAATTTAAATTCAGTAAATACACAAGTAGTGTTAATACATATAAGAATTAGTTTGACCCGTTTGTCACCACGTCTTCATACTTAGGCGGATCTTGTTTGTAACTGGGAGGAGCTTGTGTGTAACTTGGTGGATTTGTGCTTATTTGACAACTTTCATTTGTGTAACCATGCAGTTGTTCGCTGTTGGAAGTCACAAACACTTGGCTCTCTGACCGAGATCTTTGATGTTTCTTTCTCCTAGAGAGCCAAAGTATAAAAGCAGTGACTGCAGCCCCACTTATGATAGGAAAAAGTGCGAAAAAGACAATGTAAATATAAACTCTTGGTCGGCAATATATTGTTATCGATGTATCCAAAGAATTTTCTCTTGGTACGTAAAAAACAATGCTTTCACCAGCCTGAATAGACAGAGGAACGTCACAGTCAAAGTCATTCGGACAAACCGTATGAGAACCGTTTAAATCGTAAACTTTCCTGTCCAGATTGAATTGTATATCAGCATTAACTGGTCCTGGTGCTATAATACTATAGCCTTCATTTGCAAACAGGAAGTAATATTGGTCTGAAGACGAGGCAGTGAATTTGACCTTCATCGCGTTTGATGAACCAGAGCAATAAAAGAGGAATGTCCTGCGTTCGTAGCAATCGCCACATAAGGCGTCTGCTATCCAAGTGTCGAGGTTCTTCTTACCTCTGATTATATAAAAGCTCATGCTATTGTCCGGGCAAACCGTTATAGTGGCCACAGAGTTCTCCAGTAGGTAAAACCCCCAATATTCGTATCGATCTCGTTGCAAAGACGTCGACACACTCCGGTCGTATTTTACCGAAGAGGACATGTCAATCTTAGGCTCTGATTTAAGTTTATACGTTTTTATCAATGAAGAGGAGTCAATAAGTACCGATTCGCAGAAAATAGCGGATATTCCATCCACTTTTCTCATATCTGTGGGCGTCATTTACTGGTGATGACCAATCAGCATACCAAGTTTGGTGAACCTAGGTCAAAGCGTTCTCTAGTTATTGATCGGAAACCGTTTTTAGGATGAAGGTCCCTGTGATCTTGACCTTTGACCTAATGACCTCAAAATCAATAGGGGTCATCTACTGGTGATGACCAACCAGCATACCAAGTTTGGTGAACCTAGGTCAAAGCTTTCTCTAGTTATTGGTCGGAAACCGTTTCTACCTACAAGGTCAATGTGACCTTGACCTTTGACCTAATGACCCCGAAATCAATAGGGGTCGTCTACTGGTGATGGACAATCACCCTACCAAGTTTGAAGTTCCTAGGCCTAAGCGTTCTTTAGTTATCGGTCGGAAACCGTTTCTACCTACAAGGCCAATGTGACCTTGAGTTTGACCCCTTGACCCCAAAATCAATAGGGGTCATCTACTGGTGATGGACAATCACCCTACCAAGTTTGAAGCTCCTAGGCCTAAGAGTTCTTTAGTTATTGGTCGGAAACCGTTTCTACCTACAAGGTTAATGTGACCTTGACCTTTGACCCCTTGACCCCAAAATCAATAGGGGTCATCTACTGGTGATGGACAATCATCCTACCAAGTTTGAAGTTTCTAGACCTAAGCGTTCTTTAGTTATTGGTCGGAAACCGACAGACAGACAAATGCAAAGCAGTATACCCCCACTTCTTTGAAGAGGGGGCATAATTATGTTCTGTATCGTCATGGAAACATCCTAACCATTTCCAAACTTCTCAAGTAAATCCTCAGAGCCATATAGACAACCTGACAATGTGGGTGTCTAAATAAAAACGGTTTATGCAACTGTTAATGTACCTTGGTAAATTTGTCGACTGACGTGAATTATTTGTAAATTCAGACAAATACGCTGACAAAAAAAATTAATGACAGCTTAGAATTCGAATATTGTCCTCAAGTTAGAACGCTGTTGAACAAAACAAACATCACATATCTTTCAGATTAAATCCATGTCGAGAAAGACTGAAAACGATTCCAACGAGGAGAAAGCAAGTGAGAATGAAGGATTTGAAATTATAGATGAAGATGGTGTGGGAACCGGGACCATAGTATTCACGTTGTAATGTTCATCCCGTAAAAGGGTGGATCTTAAGTGTATAATCAGGTACCTTGCATTTGACATTCGGAGAGATGATATCAGCAAATAAGTTTAAGGACAGTACAGTGTGTGAAACAAGTTTTCCATACTCTGTCTTACGAAAAACAAAAAGAAAAAGCGGAGTGGTTTCTATTCATTTAAATGTTCTTAAAGTTTGGGGTCCGGCAGCCTAATCTTAGCTGCCCAGCGGCCTATCTAAAAAGGCTTGGGGGCCTAGCACCTTGAAAAAATATGTTCTGTAGCAGAACAAAGACAAACTATTAGAATGCTTTAAAAACAAGGTGCTAATGCACCACAAACAAATCTGTTTAGGACTTCAAGATTTAAGATTTGAAATGACTTTACTGAATAAGTTAAAAGTTCCTGAAAAGAAGTAAATGCTGTCTGTAGGCTGCTAGCGAACTAATAAATGCATTATATATATTGCAGTCAAAATATTATCTTTGAACTTTGTGCAATGAAACATAAACAACAAAAAAGGGTATGCCTATATTTTAAGAATTTTTACGAAAAGAAGTAGTTGCAGTTGCTTTCTGTGGGATAAAACACTCCTGACAACATAAAAAGGGTTCGTTGTTATTTTTCGTCAAATTCAAGAGGGGATTTTTACAAAAAGAAAAAAAAGCTATTTATGGGCTGCTAGTGGTTCAGAGGCCGCAGGAAAACCAGGATGGTATATGCCATTCGATAAGACTCAAGTGATATGTCCCCCTTATCAATATATAATTATATAATTTGCGAATACAGTATGGTAGTCTCTTCAACAGAGGCTAAAGAAGGGTACCATGTTTGTTCTTGTCTGTAAATAAATATGATGTGGAACTGTTTTAATAACCTTAAGGTTACATCATCAAAATTAAAATTTTAGTTATTGGCAAGAAATGTTAGTGCTTACATGAGAAAAAAGACAAAGTGTTTTGTGATGCGTGGCTTTTTATCACTGTAGAATAAAATTTTTTGGTCGAAACATTTTACTGATTCGAACCAATATTTTTTTTTATTTCGATTAGATAAGAGGTTGATGATAAAAAAAAAACCCTCTATACAATAAATACTGCAGTAAAAGTCTTCTAATGAATCGGTCTTTGTGAATTTGTCATTTTGAGATATCCAGTGTGTTACAATTAGCTTACAGTCCCAATATCACAATAACAAGTATTTCTTTTTTACATAGAAAGACGTGATACCGGCAGATATAATCTTTATTTGTATCAGAATCATTCCAAACATTGCTTTTTCAATAAATAAACCAGTTAAACATATAGTGCAGTAACTTTTCAATGATTTTGCACCAAAAAAAAACAAAAACATATATGTCTTCGTTCAATAACCAATCAGTATTCTATCGGTACAATTATTTTTCTATATCAGTACAATCAAAGTGCTGCAGGGACTTTAACATTTCTAACAGATATTTTGCAATCTAAGCGTTCGCAAGTACTGTTGTACATAATGTGCGAAAAATATAAATGCATTAGCATACACATCGTCGGTGACCCCCGGTACATATTCCGCACAACTACATTATGTACCGTGGGATAATTGACTGCTGATTATTCGTTTTCATGAATATTTATTAGCAAAGGGATGTAACTCTTCGTCGAATGAGATGCCGCATTACAAATAGACACTCTTCAGTGTGGAGAGTAGGCATAATGACAAGTTACTTAAAATAGACGTATTTCCCAGGATTTAAACATAGGCGCGGAAGTCAAATTGTAACAAGTAATTTCATTGGCGGAGATTCCGCAAGGGAAATCTTACGGAAACCAATGAAAGTAGGTAATGAATTGTTCATGAGTACGAAATTTTACCAGCCAATTGTCCCACGGTAGATAAATAGAGTGAAACGGAATGGATCGAACGTGGGTTTCCGACGATGTAGCATACAGTAAAGTTGTATGCAAGTGCATGTTGTTAATACAGAAAGATGTTTTCCTTGAGTTGTTTATTTTTCATGTGATTGTTGCTTCATTTGAAGGTTAACTGTGTTAGATTTGTTGTTTTATTTTATTTTATTTATCTTGTTTGCCACACTCTTTGTAATATGTACCTATTATGTACATTACATACAAGATATTTGGCAATTTGCAGAATAAAGCTTGATAGATTTGTCAAGAAGTTGTCAGTTATGACTATCATAAATTATTCTTCTTTTAAAGGTGTCTTTGTCTGCTTTATAATTTGATAAGGAATTCTCGCGGAGCCTGGATACAACTTAAAGAACACGATACTAACTGGTATAGTTTCTTTAGGAGTGTACATTTAGGAGTGTGTACCTCATTTAGGAGTGTGTACCTCATTTAGGAGTGTGTACCTCATTTAGGAGTGTGTACCTCATTTAGGAGTGTGTACCTCATTTCTGTTATATGAGATAGTAAGCGTCTGACTGAGAAAAAAATGAAACAAGTTTATCATAAATAAACGAAGGAAAATGGCAAAAAAAGCCAACTGACATAAGTCAGAAAATATCTGCCCTGATTTTGTCAGTAAATCTGTGCAAAGGCAGTGCTGACATATCTAAAGCAGTGGTGTTCCATTGCTTTAATTTTAATTTCAAGTTCAAAATTCGACATCTAGAAAGTAGCACATTTCTGACAACACACACTCAGATTATATTCAAGTTAAAAGTTACTTATCATCAAAATCACTTTTTATATATGTAATATAGACATTTGTATGCGGCATGAACAATTTGGTTCAAGGGAGGTAAACATGATTCACTATGAATGCATATGACAGACTTGTTTCCCTTCCCCTAGAATACTAAATAGCTGTACAAAATGTGAGAGCGGGTTCAGATAATAAATGATTAAATGAGATAATGTATTTGATTTTTAAAGTTTCTATGAATAAACACTGCCAAATATTTCAGAGAATTTTTACGGTCTGGTTTAAAAGTTTAATAAATTTTATCATTTGAATGTTTCAAAAAAATAATTCTTAATATAATTACCTACTTTATATCTCATTCATTCCAAACCAGATGTCATACATTCATTGTATAAGTAAGTAAAGTAAGTAAATTGTTTATTAACGTGACATGTGTTATTTACAATATATGTAAATCATAAATATTTTCAGTAAGTACAACACCCAGCCCACTGGGCCTATATGTCACCTGAAATGTAAATTCATTTAAATACAACATATTCTTATGTGAAAAGGTTAAAGCGACTGACTCACAGACGATGATAAAAAGAAAATGTTTATACATCTTGAAATTCTTGCTGTAATCGTTGAGAACATATTTAACCTAAGTAACTGACTCAGTTTTTGTTACAGAAAAACATCAAAATATAAAGTTTAACACATTTTTATCGGTAAAAAATTTACCCCGGGTTAGTTACAGTAGTTATAAAATTAATTTTGAGGCAATCTAATAACTAGATGCTGTGGCTCAGTGGTCTAAGTAGTCACGCTATATTTTACTGACCGAAAGGTCGTGGGTTCGAATCCTGGTAAAGTCATAACTTTTTTTTCAGTTTTCATGGTGTATAGAAGCATAATATTATATTTTTTCCATAGTATATTAAATCCTCTTAAATTTGAAAGAATAAAAAATTTCAGCAAAATTTTGTGAGTCAGTCGTTTTAAGTAGTAAATATCGTATCACGAGTGTGTAAATGCATGTATTTTACAGTACACAATAATCACCTTTTAAATATTGTACATCGTCTTTTAAAGTAGGCTTGTACCAAGTACATAGCGACTTTTCGTGTATATGTATCAAGTAATGTCTGGAGTTTTTCATTGCTTTTCATTTGTATAAACTGTAGGTCTTCCCACTGTTCGCTAAATAGTTTGAGTCTTATATCTTTATAGAAAACACAGTCAACTAGGAAGTGTATCTCATTTTCTACTAGGTCCATATTACATCAGGTACATAGTCTGTCTTCGGGATCCTCTCCGGTATAACGTCCGGTTTCTATTCGCAGAGGCAGTATACCTATACGAAACTGTGCTAATAACAAGCGTTCGTTTCTTTTCAGATTTAGTTGTACATTTTTTTGTGTGTGCAAAGTCTGCCTTAAAAGTATAGGTTCGTAGTTTTTTTACTGTGACACCCTGATGATGCCATATATTTGAGTAATAACTTTCCATTCTAGACATTGAAAATTCAATGTCAATAGCGGTCATTCGCTCAAAATGTTCCGTTAAGTTAAATTTGCTCATTATATTCTTGAGATCTCTGCACCAGTTATTTCTACACCTATTATAATCAATCATAAAAACCTGTTTAGTTATTCTGTTATTGTCGAACACTAAAAGCCTATTCCAGTAACGGACAATGTTAATCCATCGTCTATAAACACTGAGTAGCCATGCTGTCTCCCCGGTTATTGCTAGAATTGGAGTAAAGGAAATACCGTATTGCTCTGTTTTGTATAATGTCAATAGCTTGATTATGTCTAAAGCCCCATACTGCGGCTGAATAATCTATTATTGGTGTAACGCACGAATAGTACATTTTTTCAAAAGTTTTAAGTCCAAAGTCTTTAATAGTATGTATTTTTGAGATAATTTTCCCAAGTGTTCGACCTCCACTCTTAGCAAGCACTTGACAATGTACGGTAAAATCCTTATAGCAGTGAAAAAGTACCCCTAGATATTTATATGAGTCCACTAACTCGAGATTATTATTGCCAATTGTAAATGTATATTCAGTTTCTTGGGTTATGCGTTTCCTAAAGTGTACACATATTGATTTATCCGTGTTAATTAGTACTCTCCATTTTCTGCACCATCTGTACACCATTCTGAATAAGACTATAGAGTGTGAATATGTGATCTTCGCAGGAGCGCTTACAGCGGAATCCATTTTGTTCGTCAGCTAGTACGTTATTTTGTATATCTACAATATCGGTCGTTTCCCGCTAACTACAGTTTCTGTACCTAAATCTTTGTACTTCCGCTAATGAAACAAATGCTCTATTATCAATTTCTTGAAACGGATGGTTCTTGTTTAATATTTGCTTATATTTAATGCACAAAAACATAATTCAACTATTAGTGTGTATATTGGCTTATTAGTAAAAGCACTGTTTTTATCGAAACCGAGAAGAATGCTACAAGGCATGGGTACATGACGTATATTAGGTAAATAATTGTATACAGAATACCGGTTGTGTTAGGTTCTGAAGACTCGGAGATTTCAATGACCTTATACATTCACATAGACTATGCATATGTGGATATTCTGTCCTAATTTTTCTAGTCTAAAATTGTGCAGCTATATTTCCATTCAAATTTAAATTCAGTAAATACACAAGTAGTGTTAATACATATAAGAATTAGTTTGACCCGTTTGTCACCACGTCTTCATACTTAGGCGGATCTTGTTTGTAACTGGGAGGAGCTTGTGTGTAACTTGGTGGATTTGTGCTTATTTGACAACTTTCATTTGTGTAACCATGCAGTTGTTCGCTGTTGGAAGTCACAAACACTTGGCTCTCTGACCGAGATCTTTGATGTTTCTTTCTCCTAGAGAGCCAAAGTATAAAAGCAGTGACTGCAGCCCCACTTATGATAGGAAAAAGTGCGAAAAAGACAATGTAAATATAAACTCTTGGTCGGCAATATATTGTTATCGATGTATCCAAAGAATTTTCTCTTGGTACGTAAAAAACAATGCTTTCACCAGCCTGAATAGACAGAGGAACGTCACAGTCAAAGTCATTCGGACAAACCGTATGAGAACCGTTTAAATCGTAAACTTTCCTGTCCAGATTGAATTGTATATCAGCATTAACTGGTCCTGGTGCTATAATACTATAGCCTTCATTTGCAAACAGGAAGTAATATTGGTCTGAAGACGAGGCAGTGAATTTGACCTTCATCGCGTTTGATGAACCAGAGCAATAAAAGAGGAATGTCCTGCGTTCGTAGCAATCGCCACATAAGGCGTCTGCTATCCAAGTGTCGAAGTTCTTCTTACCTCTGATTATATAAAAGCTCATGCTATTGTCCGGGCAAACCGTTATAGTGGCCACAGAGTTCTCCAGTAGGTAAAACCCCCAATATTCGTATCGATCTCGTTGCAAAGACGTCGACACACTCCGGTCGTATTTTACCGAAGAGGACATGTCAATCTTAGGCTCTGATTTAAGTTTATACGTTTTTATCAATGAAGAGGAGTCAATAAGTACCGATTCGCAGAAAATAGCGGATATTCCATCCACTTTTCTCATATCTGTGGGCGTCATTTACTGGTGATGACCAATCAGCATACCAAGTTTGGTGAACCTAGGTCAAAGCGTTCTCTAGTTATTGATCGGAAACCGTTTTTAGGATGAAGGTCCCTGTGATCTTGACCTTTGACCTAATGACCTCAAAATCAATAGGGGTCATCTACTGGTGATGACCAACCAGCATACCAAGTTTGGTGAACCTAGGTCAAAGCTTTCTCTAGTTATTGGTCGGAAACCGTTTCTACCTACAAGGTCAATGTGACCTTGACCTTTGACCTAATGACCCCGAAATCAATAGGGGTCGTCTACTGGTGATGGACAATCACCCTACCAAGTTTGAAGTTCCTAGGCCTAAGCGTTCTTTAGTTATCGGTCGGAAACCGTTTCTACCTACAAGGCCAATGTGACCTTGAGTTTGACCCCTTGACCCCAAAATCAATAGGGGTCATCTACTGGTGATGGACAATCACCCTACCAAGTTTGAAGCTCCTAGGCCTAAGAGTTCTTTAGTTATTGGTCGGAAACCGTTTCTACCTACAAGGTTAATGTGACCTTGACCTTTGACCCCTTGACCCCAAAATCAATAGGGGTCATCTACTGGTGATGGACAATCATCCTACCAAGTTTGAAGTTTCTAGACCTAAGCGTTCTTTAGTTATTGGTCGGAAACCGACAGACAGACAAATGCAAAGCAGTATACCCCCACTTCTTTGAAGAGGGGGCATAATTATGTTCTGTATCGTCATGGAAACATCCTAACCATTTCCAAACTTCTCAAGTAAATCCTCAGAGCCATATAGACAACCTGACAATGTGGGTGTCTAAATAAAAACGGTTTATGCAACTGTTAATGTACCTTGGTAAATTTGTCGACTGACGTGAATTATTTGTAAATTCAGACAAATACGCTGACAAAAAAAATTAATGACAGCTTAGAATTCGAATATTGTCCTCAAGTTAGAACGCTGTTGAACAAAACAAACATCACATATCTTTCAGATTAAATCCATGTCGAGAAAGACTGAAAACGATTCCAACGAGGAGAAAGCAAGTGAGAATGAAGGATTTGAAATTATAGATGAAGATGGTGTGGGAACCGGGACCATAGTATTCACGTTGTAATGTTCATCCCGTAAAAGGGTGGATCTTAAGTGTATAATCAGGTACCTTGCATTTGACATTCGGAGAGATGATATCAGCAAATAAGTTTAAGGACAGTACAGTGTGTGAAACAAGTTTTCCATACTCTGTCTTACGAAAAACAAAAAGAAAAAGCGGAGTGGTTTCTATTCATTTAAATGTTCTTAAAGTTTGGGGTCCGGCAGCCTAATCTTAGCTGCCCAGCGGCCTATCTAAAAAGGCTTGGGGGCCTAGCACCTTGAAAAAATATGTTCTGTAGCAGAACAAAGACAAACTATTAGAATGCTTTAAAAACAAGGTGCTAATGCACCACAAACAAATCTGTTTAGGACTTCAAGATTTAAGATTTGAAATGACTTTACTGAATAAGTTAAAAGTTCCTGAAAAGAAGTAAATGCTGTCTGTAGGCTGCTAGCGAACTAATAAATGCATTATATATATTGCAGTCAAAATATTATCTTTGAACTTTGTGCAATGAAACATAAACAACAAAAAAGGGTATGCCTATATTTTAAGAATTTTTACGAAAAGAAGTAGTTGCAGTTGCTTTCTGTGGGATAAAACACTCCTGACAACATAAAAAGGGTTCGTTGTTATTTTTCGTCAAATTCAAGAGGGGATTTTTACAAAAAGAAAAAAAAGCTATTTATGGGCTGCTAGTGGTTCAGAGGCCGCAGGAAAACCAGGATGGTATATGCCATTCGATAAGACTCAAGTGATATGTCCCCCTTATCAATATATAATTATATAATTTGCGAATACAGTATGGTAGTCTCTTCAACAGAGGCTAAAGAAGGGTACCATGTTTGTTCTTGTCTGTAAATAAATATGATGTGGAACTGTTTTAATAACCTTAAGGTTACATCATCAAAATTAAAATTTTAGTTATTGGCAAGAAATGTTAGTGCTTACATGAGAAAAAAGACAAAGTGTTTTGTGATGCGTGGCTTTTTATCACTGTAGAATAAAATTTTTTGGTCGAAACATTTTACTGATTCGAACCAATATTTTTTTTAATTTCGATTAGATAAGAGGTTGATGATAAAAAAAACCCTCTATACAATATATACTGCAGTAAAAGTCTTCTAATGAATTGGACTTTGTGAATTTGTCATTTTGAGATATCCAGTGTGTTACAATTAGCTTACAGTCCCAATATCACAATAACAAGTATTTTCCTTTTTTACATAGAAAGACGTGATACCGGCAGATATAATCTTTATTTGTATCAGAATCATTCCAAACATTGCTTTTTCAATAAATAAACCAGTTAAACATATAGTGCAGTAACTTTTCAATGATTTTGCACCAAAAAAAAAAAAATACATATATGTCTTCGTTCAATAACCAATCAGTATTCTATCGGTACAATTATTTTTCTATATCAGTAAAATCAAAGTGCTGCAGGGACTTTAACATTTCTAACAGATATTTTGCAATCTAAGCGTTCGCAAGTACTGTTGTACATAATGTGCGAAAAATATAAATGCATTAGCATACACATCGTCGGTGACCCCCGGTACATATTCCGCACAACTACATTATGTACCGTGGGATAATTGACTGCTGATTATTCGTTTTCATGAATATTTATTAGCAAAGGGATGTAACTCTTCGTCGAATGAGATGCCGCATTACAAATAGACACTCTTCAGTGTGGAGAGTAGGCATAATGACAAGTTACTTAAAATAGACGTATTTCCCAGGATTTAAACATAGGCGCGGAAGTCAAATTGTAACAAGTAATTTCATTGGCGGAGATTCCGCAAGGGAAATCTTACGGAAACCAATGAAAGTAGGTAATGAATTGTTCATGAGTACGAAATTTTACCAGCCAATTGTCCCACGGTAGATAAATAGAGTGAAACGGAATGGATCGAACGTGGGTTTCCGACGATGTAGCATACAGTAAAGTTGTATGCAAGTGCATGTTGTTAATACAGAAAGATGTTTTCCTTGAGTTGTTTATTTTTCACGTGATTGTTGCTTCATTTGAAGGTTAACTGTGTTAGATTTGTTGTTTTGTTTTATTTTATTTATCTTGTTTGCCACACTGTTTGTAATATGTACCTATTATGTACATTACATACAAGATATTTGGCAATTTGCAGAATAAAGCTTGATAGATTTGTCAAGAAGTTGTCAGTTATGACTATCATAAATTATTCTTCTTTTAAAGGTGTCTTTGTCTGCTTTATAATTTGATAAGGAATTCTCGCGGAGCCTGGATACAACTTAAAGAACACGATACTAACTGGTATAGTTTCTTTAGGAGTGTACATTTAGGAGTGTGTACCTCATTTAGGAGTGTGTACCTCATTTAGGAGTGTGTACCTCATTTCTGTTATATGAGATAGTAAGCGTCTGACTGAGAAAAAAATGAAACAAGTTTATCATAAATAAACGAAGGAAAATGGCAAAAAAGCCAACTGACATAAGTCAGAAAATATCTGCCCTGATTTTGTCAGTAAATCTGTGCAAAGGCAGTGCTGACATATCTAAAGCAGTGATGTTCCATTGCTTTAATTTTAATTTCAAGTTCAAAATTCGACATCTAGAAAATAGCACATTTCTGACAACACACACTCAGATTATATTCAAGTTAAAAGTTACTTATTATCAAAATCACTTTTTATATATGTATAGACATTTGTATGCGGCATGAACAATTTGGTTCAAGGGAGGTAAACATGATTCTGACAGACTTGTTTCCCTTCCCCTAGAATACTAAATAGCTGTACAAAATGTGAGAGCGGGTTCTGATAATAAATGATTAAATGAGATAATGTATTTGATTTTTAAAGTTTCTATGAATAAACACTGCCAAATATTTCAGAGAATTTTTACGGTCTCGTTTAAAAGTTTAATAAATTTTATCATTTGAATGTTTCAAAAAAATAATTCTTACTATTTACCTACTTTATATCTCATTCATTCCAAACCAGATGTCACATAGATTCATTGTATAAGTAAGTAAAGTAAGTAAATTGTTTATTAACGTGACATGTGTTATTTACAATATATGTAAATCATAAATATTTTCAGTAAGTACAACACCCAGCCCACTGGGCCTATATGTCACCTGAAATGTAAATTCATTTAAATACAACATATTCTTATGTGAAAAGGTTAAGTAGTAACGTATCACGAGTGGGTAAATGCATGTATTTTACAGTACACAATAATCACCTTTTAAATATTGTACATCGTCTTTTAAAGTAGGCTTGTACCAAGTACTTAGCGACTTTTCGGGTATATGTATCAAGTAATGTCTTGAGTTTTTCATTGCTTTTCATTTGTATAAACTGTAGGTCTTCCCACTGTTCGCTAAATAGTTTGAGTCTTATATCTTTATAGAAAACACAGTCAACTAGGAAGTGTATCTCATTTTCTACTAGGTCCATATTACATCAGGTACATAGTCTGTCTTCGGGATCCTCTCCGGTATAACGTCCGGTTTCTATTCGCAGAGGCAGTATACCTATACGATACTGTGCTAATAACGAGCGTTCATTTCTTTTCATATTTAGTTGTACATATTTTTTGTGTGCAAAGTCTGCCTTAAAAGTTACCTAGGTTCGTAGTTTTCTTACTGTGACAACCTGATGTCGCCATATACTTGAGTAATAACTTTCCATTCTTGACATGGAAAATTCAATGTCAATAGCAGTCATTCGCTCAAAATGTTCCGTTAAGTTAAATTTGCTCATTATATCATTATATCCTTGAGATCACTGCACCAGTTATTTCTACACCTATTATAATCAATCATAAAAACTTGTTTAGTTATTATGTTATTGTCGAACACTAAAAGCCTATTCCAGTAACGGACTATGTTAATCCATCGTCTATAAACACTGAGTAGCCATGCTGTCTCCCCGGTTATTGCTAGAATTGGAGTAAACCTGTGTACTCCAAGGAAATACCGTATTGCTCTGTTTTGTATAATGTCAATAGCTTGATTATGTCTAAAGCCCCATACCGTGCGGCTGAATAATCTATTATTGGTGTAACGCACGAATAGTACATTTTTTCAAAAGTTTTAAGTCCAAAGTCTTTAATAGTATGTATTTTTGAGATAATTTTCCCAAGTGTTCGACCTCCACTCTTAGCAAGCACTTGACAATGTACGGTAAAATCCTTATAGCAGTGAAAAAGTACCCCTAGATATTTATATGAGTCCACTAACTCGAGATTATTATTGCCAATTGTAAATGCATGATCAGTTTCTTGGGTTCTGCGTTTCCTAAAGTGTGCACATTTTGATTTATCCGTGTTAATTAGTACTCTCCATTTTCTGCACCATCTGTACACCATTCTGAATAAGACTATAGAGTGTGAATATGTGATCTTCGCAGAAGCGGTTACGGCGGAATCCGTTTTGTTCGTCTGCTAGTACGTTATTTTGTATATCTACAATATCGGTCGTTTCCCGCTAACTACAGTTTCTGTACCTAAATCTTTGTACTTCCGCTAATGAAACAAATGCTCTATAATCAATTTCTTGAAACGGATGGCTCTTGTTTAATATCTGCTTATATTTAATGCACAAAAAAGATAATTCAACTATTAGTGTGTATATTGGCTTATTAGTAAAAGCACTGTTTTTATCGAAACCGAGAAGAATGCTACAAGGCATGGGTACATGACGTATATTAGGTAAATAATAGTATACAGAATACCGGTTGTGTTAGGTTCTGAAGACTCGGATATTTCAATGACCTTATACATTCACATAGACTATGCATATGTGGATATTATGTCCTAATTTTTCTAGACTAAAATTGTGCAGCTATATTTCCATTCAAATTTAAATTCAGTAAATACACAAGTAGTGTTAATAAATGTAAGAATTATTTTGACCCGTTTGTCACCACGTCTTCATACTTAGGCGGATCTTGTGTGTAACTTGGTGGATTTGTGCTTATTTGATAACTTTCATTTGTGTAACCATGCAGTTGTTCGCTGTTGGAAGTCACAAACACTTGGCTCTCTGACCGAGATCTTTGATGTTTCTTTCTCCTAGAGAGCCAAAGTATAAAAGCAGTGACTGCAGCCCCACTTATGATAGGCAAAAGTGCGAAAAAGACAATGTAAATATAAACTCTTGGTCGGCAATATATTGTTATCGATGTATCCAAAGAATTTTCTCTTGGTACGTAAAAAACAATGCTTTCACCAACCTGAATAGACAGAGGAACGTCACAGTCAAAGTCATTCGGACAAACCGTATGAGAACCGTTTAAATCGTAAACTTTCCTGTCCAGATTGAATTGTATATCAGCATTAACTGGTCCTGGTGCTATAATACTATAGCCTTCATTTGCAAACAGGAAGTAATATTGGTCTGAAGACGAGGCAGTGAATTTGACCTTCATCGCGTTTGATGAACCAGAGCAATAAAAGAGGAATGTCCTGCGTTCGTAGCAATCGCCACATAAGGCGTCTGCTATCCAAGAGTCGAGGTTCTTCTTACCTCTGATTATATAAAATCTCATGCTATTGTCCGGGCAAACCGTTATAGTGGCCACAGAGTTCTCAAGTAGGTAAAATCCCCAATATTCGTATCGATCTCGTTGCAAAGACGTCGACACACTCCGGTCGTATTTTACCGAAGAGGACATGTCAATCTTAGGCTCTGATTTAAGTTTATACGTTTTTATCAATGAAGATGAGTCAATAAGTACCGATTCGCAGAAGATAGCGGATATTCCATCCACTTTTCTCATATCTGTGGGCGACGCAGATAAGTCTGTTGAGGAATAGTGGTGAGCAATGAGTACACCTGTGACAGTGGCACCAACAATGCAGTATAGCCATGTTAGAATTATTCTTGTCCTTGGCTTCATTTCCATCAAACAAAGAAAGAAGAAAACGAGGTAAAACAGAACAGCGCACAAAGCACAGCAACACTGCCCGTCGTCTTCACTTTCCTCCCGCCGACGTCGATTTCTGTTCCCATGGTAATGTGTTGTTACATGATATCCTGTAAAGAAACCACCACCACCTCCTCCACCACCACCACCGTACGAAATTCCACCTGCACCGTGAGTCATTGATAAACTATAAATGAAAAACACATATAGCCATTTTTAACACTGAAGTTTTCATATAATAGTAATTATTCTTCAAAGTAGATAGACTGTATCTGGAAATCTGAAACGAATTGTAAGAAGCATTGTTGGTCGCTGTCATAGGAAAATTATTTGGTAATTCGTACAGTTGAACAGGTTGAATTAAAGTAATTGCACGTATCATGATGCTGTTCGGATGGTTAAAGCTAGGCGTATTGATGGTACATTGTTTGACATCAATCTTTTAAAGCAACTTTTCAAAAATTACTTTCAAGAAGAACTGAATAGACAGACTTTGTTTGCCTTTCATTATAAGGTTTACTCTACAGAAACAATGTTCAATATAACATGCCCGTAGAAATAAACCAATGTTTTCATTGACATGGAATATTTTACACATACTTTAACCCCTTCCGTTACTTAATATTATGATTAAAACATAATATATAAGATATTAAAATGTTGTGTATAAATTAACCGTACTTAGATATAATTCTGTTATTTTGTAATTAATAAAACACACACAGTACCTAAATATGTAGAGCTCTTTTTCTATCTGGGTTACCACCTACAAGCTAGATGAAAACACAAAATTGAACATATATTTATCTCAAAATTATTTCGAAATTAACGCTGAATTTCTACATATACCGAAACCATATGACTATGTTATCACTAATATTGTCCTAACATGAGTTATCAGTTGAACTAACAGTTATTTATATACGTGGTTGGCAAGTGATCATGTGTACAGATTCTAAATCATGGACTTTCCATGCATGTATTAGTCACATTTTTGAAGGGAAGATAATCAACGAGCTGAAACGTTTTGCTGTATTGTGCTGTGCTGTGTTGTGTTGTGCTGTGCTGTTTCGTGTCGTCTTGTGTTGTGTTGTGCTGTGCTGTGCTTTGCTGTGTTGTGTTGTGCTGTGCTGTGTTGTGTGAAGTAATTTTCGGCCATACAAATGCGAAAATAATTTGAATAGCACTGGTGTTTGAGTCCAATGTGGAGCTGAACTCTACTAACACCAGTCTGGGATGACGCTTTCTTGTTCTCTGATGCCTTCTCTATTCAGTCATTTTATACCGTACTGTCGTTTTATACCGTACTGTCGTCCTCATTATTTAAACCATGCTGAATTTTTTATTCGTCTTATAGCAATGAATGCCAGTGAATGGTTTGTATAATACCAATCAATGTGTCACTTGTCAGATTAACACCTCAATTCATGGATCTATGACATATCTCCACAGCTACAGTAACTGGGGCCGTAAAATTGATTGCGAATAAAAGAACCTTACTTTAAACGTATTTTCATACTTTAAGGCGTAAGTATGTATATCCGTCGGTATATCAACTTGGTGTTATGTAGGTTGAGAACACATCACTTGAGAATACATAAGCCTAGAGACTTTAAACTTGGTAGTTGTGTAGGTTGAGAACGCATAACTTGAGAACACATAACTTGAGAACACATTAGCCTAGATACTTAATACTTGGTAGTTATGTAGGTTGTGAACACATAACTTGAGAATACATAAGCCTAGAGACTTTATACTTGGTGTTATGTAGGTTGAGAACACATCACTTGAGAATACATAGGCCTAGAGACTTTAAACTTGGTAGTTATGTAGGTTGAGAACACATAACTTGAGAATACATAAGCCTAGAGACTTTATACTTGGTAGTTATGTAGGTTGAAAACACATCACTTGAGAATACATAAGCCTAGAGACTTTAAACTTGGTAGTTATGTAGGTTGAGAACACATCACCTGAGAATACATAAGCCTAGAGACTTTATACTTGGTAGTTATGTAGGT
Organism: Cyclina sinensis; assembly: GCA_012932295.1. Classification (NCBI taxonomy): domain Eukaryota; kingdom Metazoa; phylum Mollusca; class Bivalvia; order Venerida; family Veneridae; genus Cyclina; species Cyclina sinensis. The sequence continues at coordinate 25,085 of JAAONU010000112.1, forward strand.
TGAGAACACATCACTTGAGAATACATAAGCCTAGAGACTTTAAACTTGGTAGTTATGTAGGTTAAGAACGCATAACTTGAGAATACATAAGCCTAGAGACTTTATACTTGGTAGTTATGTAGGTTGAGAACACATAACTTGAGAACACATAAGCCTAGAGACTTTAAACTTGGTAGTTATGTAGGTTGAGAATGATAAGCAGAAAAACCTTATTGGTTTTGACCTTATTACATCATTTTCGATCTCGCAGAGGCTTGCACTTTGAAAAAAATATTTCTGATCAATAACTAATGAAAAACTTGGGAAATGGCCCTTAAGAGAAAGGTAGACCTGTTGAGTTTATAAAGCCTGTCATTTCTGACCTCGCTATGACAGATGTCAGTCTCATAAAAACTTTGAAAACAGTCTCTGATAAATAAGTTAAATGTTACAGAATGGTAGGACAATAAAAATAGATTGACCTTACATTTAAGGTCAACCCCAAAGGAGCCAGCACAAAGGTTTTCGAATAATTAAGAAGAAAAACTGAGCTGAAACCATTCAAACTTTTCGTAAAGGATAGGCCTGATAAGAGGACGATGCTACTTATGTTGGGCCCACATGGTCACATGTTACGCCCACAGGGTTTCTATACATAAACTTTGGTTTGCCGTCAAAAATTAAAGAACAATTAAAAGGAAGAATTAAACTAAACAGGATGGTCAGATAAGTAGGTGAACGTTTAAGATTTTGGGCTCACTGGGTCAAGGTCAAGCTCACAGTTCCCTTCCGGTAAAAAATGCTTTTGAATCACATATTCAACAATATAACCAAGAACCGTCAAATTTGTACAGAATTGGTTGGGCAAGGTGAATTAATGTGAATGACAGGCCAACATTTGTTAAAGGTCAAACAGCGCTCAGTTAGGTATGGATGGGCATGGCGAGTATTTGCTTAAGGTTAACATAAGATGGGCTCTAGATTGGTAAAGTTCGGCATGTAAGTAGAAAAATTATTAGAAAAAAATTGACTAAAGGTCAATCTAGTAGAGTTCGTGTTGAAAGAGACAAGGATGAGGGGCATACGTGTTTCACATTCATATCTTGTTTGTGTCTAGTAATTCTTGGCCTTTTTAAGCAAATCCATTTTTGTTTTCGCTAAGAATATTTTGTTCACCTTATCAAAACATTAATATGTAACATCACTAAAGCTTGAAATTGAGGCGTAGGTCTCGGACTGGGAAGTTGGAGGGATCTGTTTTGGTGGGTCTGGTTGGTGACCCTCAATGTTTTATTGACTTTACTAAGGCCTTCGACTACTTAGTAAGACAAAACATTTTCTATAAACTTATTCAATATGGTGTTACCGGGAAAATGTTAACTATTATAAAATCTTTATACGCTGATATAAGGTCAAGGGTCAGTTCAACAATGAACTAAGTGAAAGTTTCAGTTGCTTTATTGGCGTTCGTCAAGGGGATTGTTTGTCCCCTTTTATATTTTCTATTTACGTAAATGACTTACAAGAATATTTGTCATTGAATGGTTTTGCTGGAGTTGAAATTGGGATGCTTAAACTTTTACTGTTATTATATGCAGACGATATTGTACTGTTTTCAGACTCTGAACAAGGTTTACAGGAAGGTTTAGATATATTGTACAGTTATTGTAGTAAATGGAAATTAGTACTTAATGTAAATAAAACTAAGATTATGATCTTTAGAAAAGGAGGAAACCTAAGACGAAATATGGTTTTTAGATATAATAATGAAGTCATAGAAATTGTAACAAAGTTTACTTACCTAGGAATTGTATTCACAACTGGTGGTTCATTTAATGAAACTTTTAAGAGCCTAGGTGGACAGGCTATGAAAACTCTTTTTAAAATGAAATCCTATCTAAGAAATTTCCCTATCATATCAGTAAGTCATACACTAGATATTTTTGATAAACTAATCTTACCGATTTTAAACTATGGATCTGAAGTATTTGGTTTTTCAAACGCTGAGTTTTTTAGAAAAGGTACAATTGAAATTTTATAAACAGTTATTAGGAGTGAAAACCCAAACACAAAATAATTTCGTTTATAAAACAGAAATATGTAATGAGTTATATAGTACTTCTATCTATTTGCTAAGATATGTTTAATTACATTATAACCCCTTAATATTTCTCATATGTACTGCCATTACCTTTCCCCCTTTATGTATTACCGTGAATTCTTTTTGATAAATGATTATTGTCAATTACTATTACATGGATGTTACTTGTATCTGTATGAACTCATGGATGTAAATCTATTGTTCAAATAAACTATCTATCTGTCTATCTATATACACGTATACGCACTAAAAAAATGTATAAGACTAAGTTAAAACTAAATACACATTTTCGCACACTCGATCATTTGATAACAAAATCTCCTATAAACTTCCAATATTTTTTCCTGTTCTGTCAAAGCTGGCAGACTAAAGCCTTCTTGTAACAAAATACGCACATTACAAAAAATATATTTATAGATAATAATAAATACACGAAATTATCACAGCGTCAATTCACAAGCATAGAAGATGCATGATGACTTGTCACATGAGCAGAGGAGAACTTAAAAATGAAACATTATATTCATATACATTGTACTTTTAATAAAATGATATTGAGATGTTAATTGAACTTTGATTTATCATTAGTCTCGAAGCGTCATCATTGGTTTAGAAATTCGCTCTTCAGACGAAGATATGAGATAGCAAGTAACTGCTATAACTTTTCAAATATTGCATATTCTCTCTATGAAAAAGAAAGCCAGTAACTCTCTATGGAAAGAATGAGAACACTAGATTTAGTATGTATCCAGCGGAGAGTCGGGAATTTCCCACGGTCCGCTTACTGTTCTGACGTTCCAAAAGAAGTAATGAATGTCAGTCAGACCCAGTGGCACTTAACTCTTCGCCACTGTTTCTTACTACTTCCTCATAACTCGGAGGAGCTTTGTCACCGTAGCATGGAGTACCCAAGGCTTGAACTTCTTCGTAACTCGGAGGACTCAACTGTAACTGGAAGTTCGCATTTGTAAATCCATGAAGTCTGTCCAGTTCATTATTGGTCACAGTAAATACACTACTGCTGTCTCTAGCCGAGTTAGTGTGTCGCTTTCGAGAACATTTTACAATTGCACATGTTATCAATATTCCTATAAGTAATGGCAATATTCCGAAAACTAAAACGTACATGTAAACACGTGCTTTACAAATACTCGTCACGGATATGTCACCTGCTCTTGTTCTGAGATTGTCCGGCACATAAATCACTACCCATTCCGAAGACTGGGCCGTTAAAGGCACGGTACACTCTGTTGCGTCACATTCCAGCGAAGAAATGTTTCTTTGTAAATGATAGTATTTCCTTCGTATTCGAAAATCTACTTTTAAATTGACCAGGGGCTTGTGTGTTGAAACTTTATTCAAAAACAGAAAATAATATTCGTCTGATTTTGAAGCGGTTTCGTTTAGTATGGCAGAATTGTACATTCCAGAGCCACAAATCTTTGATAAAAGGATTCCTCCATCATTACTGTCCTCATGAGATCCTTTTAACCATTTAAGAAGGTTGTTTTTTCCTACTATTTTATAAACGTAAACCTCTCCACAAACATAGGCGGTAATTACGGACCCTTTTAGCAAGTAATAACCCCAGTACTGATAATCGTTCCAGTGTAAACTTGTGGATACTTTACGATATACCTCACTAATCTCGTCACCTATTTTTGGTTCAGAATAGAACTTGAACGTTGTAATAGCTGTTGAGGATTTCACGGTGACGGACTCACAAAATGTTGTAGATATTTCAAGTTTTCTCATATCTGTCGGGGCTACAGTCATTTCATTTGAGTAGTTGTACCTTGCCAGTAGACTTCCTGTTACGCCTGCGCAAATAATTATATAAAACCACGTCAGGATTATTTTTGTTCTTGGTTTCATTTCTCTTAGGCAAAGTAGAAAACTAATTACGTAACATATAGCACAAGCCGTTACTCTGACGTTGCCCGCTCTGTGGTGACGCCGAATCCCACAAACATGACGTCTAGCTGAAGAGTCACTGTCGTCTATAGTTTCTTCTCTCGGGTATAACATTATTACAGCTGAAAAAGTTGTGTTTCTATGATTTACGTTTATGTATAAATTTCATCATATAGCAAAAAAGAAAAAAAACTGTAATAGCTACTAAAATTCGAATTACCAACTACATAACTACATTTTGGGGTTCGAATAATTAACTACCAATTGCTAATTTCCAACCAAGTTTACGCTCATTCTAAATTTAACATATTTTGTCATTATAAAAACGCCTAGAATATTTTTGGATGAAAAGTAGCGCATCCATTGGTATCTACCACATTTTAGAAATCTGTCTATATTTAGAGCTACTAAGGCATTATATAATAAGGTATGATTTTATATGATATAGTCTGAGTAGTTAGCATAATACACGATATTTTTAATCATATAGTATAGACCGTAATTACCAGAATTATAAAGTGTGCCGAATACATGTGTAGCTGACGATTATTTTGATAGTAGGTAAAATATTTCAGAAATGTGAACGACTTTTTCAAAATTCTTAATTATATACAAGTATAAAAAAGTTACCTTGCAAATAGTGTTTTCCTTTTAGTTACATGATTGAGCACATAATTTACGTAAGATTTGAAGGATAACCAGGTCGTAACGGAAGTGTAAAATGAATGGTGATAGACCTGGCTGGTATCTTTAAATTGTTGACAGTCATTTATCAAAGGCCAGTGATAACACACGGTCAACCAAAATATTATCTATAGAGTTAATACTGAAAAACATTGCAACGCAATATGTAGTCTGTGTTAACATAAAATGTTTGAGAAAATTTTACATGTGTATTGTGTCCCTTATTGCGACATAGACTTTCTGCAATTTTTCATATATTTAGTTGCCCCGCTCACGTTTACCTAACGCTCCTGGTTCGATCCCCATCAGGGCCGGCAAATAATTGATCTCAGACAATGCGTCTATAGGTTATTTGTCCCTCACTTCTGAAGCAAGTGAGAAAGTAGTCAGTCACTCGTGGAGAAATTGGCTAGTAAACTGGTTGGATACCCAGGAACACTGGTTAGGTGGACTGACCGCCGGGATATGACATTAGCTGTAAAAACTGGCGTTAAACTCCAATAAAACCAAACCAATTTTGACCCAAGGTACATAATCTGAACAAATTTGGTAGACATCCACTAGACAATGAAATATACAAATTATCTTAGATATTGGGCAAACGGTTTCAGACAAAACGATTCGATGTTGCATGCAAAAGTTTTTTAATAACAATGCGTCTATAAGTAATTTGTCCCTCACTTCTGAAGCAAGTGAGAAAGTAGTCAGTCACTTGTGGAGAAATTGGTTAATTAGGGCAAACGGTTTCAGACAAAACGGTTTGATGTTCTAAAAAAATAATATCTAAAGCTTACAGTTTTCATAAGAAGAATTTCAAATATTAAATATTTTACATAAATAGGACACCTAGGGGTGCCAGTTTTGACCCAAGTGATACAATTTAGACAAAGTTATTAGAGGTATACTGGACAATGCAACATGCAAAAAATATCTCTAAGTTCTAGAGCATACGTTTTGAGACGAGAAGTTTTTTTAAAGTCTTCCCGATATAATCCTATGTAAAATCAAGTGATCTCGAGGCGGGGCTATAAATGAGCCTAGGGGCATTATTTGGACAATGTTAGCTGATGCTTCATGCATAATACATGTATCTCAACTTTATGTATATGTGTTTCAGATAAGAAAATTCTCAGTGTTCCCTTTATGTGCCTATGTAAAATAAATGGACCCTCAAGGCAGGGCTACTTATGACCACTGGGGCATAATTTGAACAATCTTGGCAGAAGACCTCCTGGTGAACCTGTATGCAAAATATCTAAGCTCTAGGCCTTATTGTTTCAGACAAGAAGATTTTCAAATTTGTCCTTTCTGTTGTCAAAGCAAAGGATGTCACTCAAACTCTATCAATAAGGACTTTTAATCATAATCTTTTCCGAAATGAAATCTAAAATTGCGTCAAATATGTTTTTGTGTCCATAGTAGGAATGTAGGTAATAAAGTTTAAACCGTGAATTTGATTGGTTGGTTTATTACACGACGTCGATGTGTTGTCTGCAGGAATTCGTGGAAATTAAGGATATGGATATAACACGTGTCCTTGGATTTGGCAGGGTCTTTCAAATAGCGATTTGGTAAAAAATTGTAAGTGGTGGATGTTTTGCTTTAGATATGTTTCATTTTTATTCAGCTTTCAGGGGAGGTATTTATAAAGATTCTCGAGCAGTTTGAAGTAATGCGAGTTAGTGACGTCTGGGCCATGGCATAATCTCATTTACGAGACGTTCGGGCACCCGTTTTTCATTTGAATTTTTATTATGTGCGGAGGATATTGCCATTCAGAAAATACATCAATATCCTACTGCGGCAAGGTTTCCTGGACTAGGCCATGGCATAGGCGCTAGTTATTAATACGACGGAATTTTAAGACAGAATTTTGAATGTTTTTACTGAATTTCAACCTTATTTCACTTAAACTGGTGAGATATGTGTGAAGTTGGTCTGCAGTTCGCAGTTCGCAATTCGCGATTCGAATTGCGAACTGCAAACTGGCATGCAGTTCGCGATTCAAACTTGAAGCTTTTCAGAGTTTTGCTTGTGAAAATTTATTACTTACTAACTTCATAAACCAAAAAAAAATAGTTCTAAGATAGAGAAAATAAACATAAGTCCAATTGCAAACTAGCATGCGGTTCGCGATTCGAATTGCGAACTGCAAACTGGCATGCAGTTCGCGATTCAAATTTCAAGCTTTTCAGTGTTCTTCTAGGGAAAATTTATGACTTACTTCATAAACCAAAAAGAAATAGTTCTTAGTCGAATTGCAAACTAGCATGCGGTTCGCGATTCGAATTGCGAACTGCAAATTTAGCATGCAGTTCGCGATTCAAACTTGAAGCTTTTCAGAGTTCTTCGTGTGAAAATTTATTACTTACTGACTTCATAAACCAAAAAGAAATAGTTCTAAGATAGAAAAAAAAAAACATAAGTCAATTGCAAACTAGCATGCGGTTCGCGATTTCGAATTGCGAACTGCAAACTGCAGACCAGTTTGCAGTTCGCAATTCGCGATTCGAATTGCGAACTGCAAACTGGCATGCAGTTCGCGATTCAAACTTGAAGATTTTCAGTGTTCTTCTTGGGAAAATTTATGACTTACTAACTTCATAAACCAAAAAGAAATAGTTCTAAGTCCAATTGCAAACTAGCATGCTGTTCGCGATTCGAATTGCGAACTGCAAACTGGTCTGCAGTTCGCATTTCGCAATTCGCGATTCGAATTGCGAACTGCAAACTGGCATGCAGTTCGCGATTCAAACTTGAAGCTTTTCAGAGTTCTTCTTGTGAAAATTTATTACTTACTAACTTCATAAACCAAAAAGAAATAGTTCTAAGATAGAGAAAATAAACATAAGTCCAATTGCAAACTAGCATGCGGTACGCGATTCGAATTGCGAACTGCAAACTGGCATGCAGTTCGCGATTCAAATTTCAAGCTTTTCAGTGTTCTTCTAGGGAAAATTTATGACTTACTTACTTCATAAACCAAAAAGAAATAGTTTTTAGTCGAATTGCAAACTAGCATGCGGTTCGCGATTCGAATTGCGAACTGCAAACTAGCATGCAGTTCGCGATTCAAACTTGAAGCTTTTCAGAGTTCTTCGTGTGAAAATTTATTACTTACTAACTTCATAAACCAAAAAAGAAATAGTTCTAAGATAGAAAAAAAACATAAGTCAATTGCAAACTAGCATGCGGTTCGCGATTCGAATTGCGAACTGCAAACTGGCATGCAGTTCGCGATTCAAACTTGAAGCTTTTCAGTGTTCTTCTTGTGAAAATTTATTTCTTACTAACTTCATAAACCAAAAAGAAATAGTTCTAAAATAGAGGAAAAAATATTAGTCCAATTGCAAACTAGCATGCGATTCGCGATTCGAATTGTGAACTGCAAAATGGTCTGCAGTTCGCAGTTCGCAATTCGCGATTCGAATTGCGAACTGCAAAATGGCATGCAGTTTGCGATTCAAATTTGAAGATTTACGCGTATAGTGTTCTTCTTGTGAAAATGTTCTTCTATTATTTCATACTTACTTCATAAACCAAAAAGAAATAGTTCTAAAATAGAGAAAAAAAACATAAGTACAATTGCAAATAGCCTGCGGTTCGCGATTCGAATTGCAAACTGCAAACTGGTCTGCAGTTCGCGATTCAATTTGAAGGTTTACAGTATTCTTATATGAAAATTTATTTCTTACTTACTTCATAAACCAAAAAAAAATAGTTTTAAAATAGAGAACAAAACATAAGTCCAATAGCAAACTAGCCTGCAGTTCGCGATTCGAATTGCGAACTACAAATAGTTCTAAAATAGAAAAAAACACAAGTCCAATTGCAAACTAGCCTGCGGTTCACGATTCGAATTGCGAACTGCAAACTGGTCTGCAGTTCGCGATTCAAACTTGAAGCTTTTCAGTGTTCTTCTTGGGAAAATTTATGCATTACTAACTTCATAAACCAAAAAGAAATAGTTCTAAAATAGAGAAAAAAATACTAGTCCAATTGCAAACTAGCATGCGGTTCGCGATTCGAATTGCGAACTGCAATCTGGTCTGCAGTTCGCAGTTCGCAATTCGCGATTCGATTTGATGGTGATGGGAAATTGTTACTTACTAGCTTCATAAACCAAAAAAGAAGTTCTATATAAAAAACGTTAGTCCAATTGCAAACTGCAAACTAGCCTGTAATTCTAGATTCGAATCGCGAACTGCAAATTTTCAGAGTTCTTCTTGCGAAAATTGACTACTTACAGATGTGATAAACCCAAAAAAAATTTTGAAAGTTCTATAATAAATAAGAAAACAGAAGTCCAATTGCGAATCGCGAACTGCAAACTGGCCTGTAGTTTGACATTCCAACTTTAAAATTTTCAGTGTTCTTAACTGTACTGTCTTGAGTTGTTAGACCCGCCGAGTTAGCTCAATCGGTAGAGCGCAGGTCAACGGACCTCAGTGTTGATGGCTCAACCCTCGGGCGGGGGTGGGGTGGGGGGTTGCTTCATAGATTACAATGCGTCTGATTGAAATGAAAAATTTGTCCAAGTTTGCAGAGAACACGTTGGAACTGAAGCAGAATCCAGAAACACTGGAACATGCCGTATATGACTGAAATACTCATGAGAAACCGCGTTTAACACAAAACAAACAATCGTACATACGTCAGATCGTTATTTTCTCTTCGGCTGTGTTTCTTTTTTATGTGGTTTACCTACTTTTAAAAACTTTCGTATTTAAATTTTAATTATTTTGAACAAATTTAACTTTTCAACATTTTGTTATTACACATTTTATACATGTCAACAGATATATTTTATAAAATAAAAATACGAGAAATTCGTGTTTCTGACCGGGCACGAGCACCAATTTCGTGGGTGAAAGACGAATGCATATAATATAAGCAAACGCTTTCCATACTAGGCGTCGTGACACCACGCAGAATTGATACCCGCTGTTCTACGGAATTCATTCAGGGCCATCGCCGTCGCATGAGTTGATCTGAAACGCAAAGACGCGAAACCACGATGATGAAAACACAAATGTACGATGATGATAACGCGAAAAAACGAAAACACGATGATGAAAACTCGATAAATATCGTGTTTTCATCATCGAACTGTCGCGTTTTCATCATCGTGGTGTCGTTATGTCGCGTTTTCATCATCGTGGTTTCGTGATTTCGCGTTATCATCCTCGTATCTTCGTGTTATTATCATCGTTTCTTTGCGTTATCATCCTTGTATCTTCGCGTTATCATCATTGTGTCTTCGCCTTCCGGTGCTAATGCGCAGAATTTTCTCAACGTAGGTTTGACACCACTAAATAAACCTGTTTTTATTCTATGACTAAACTGAGTTCATTGCGCTATTTCAAAGCTCAATGTCAAGGTCCTAGAAATTATTTTAATTGCTGTATAATTTAAACTTGATACTATGGTCATTGAAGATGAAGTGCAAGTGTTTCCTACAGTAATTTTCAAGCTCCTTTAAGTAAGCATAAGATCTACGCTGACTTGCACGTCGAGGTTAGAATAATAGAGAATGGAATACATAAAATTATAACATTCCTAAAATCATCAAACAATGCTGTCTTCCTTTTTTTATTTCATCACGCTTTTTTTCTTTATATATCAAAATTTTAGAATCGATTCAAAGTCGGAAAAAACTGGAATTTGTTGTACTCTTACACCGCTGGACGTAATTGGTCACCAATTCTGCGCATGATTACGCGAAAAATACGAAAACGCGAAGGTGTAAAAAGATGTAAACGCGACAGTACGATGATGAAGACGCGATATTTATCGCGTTTTCATCATCGTGGTTTCATGATTTCGCGTTATCATCATCGTATCTTCGCGTTATCATCATCATATCTTCGTGTTTTCATCATCGTATTGTTGCGATTTCCGCGTCTTCGCGTTTCATATCAACTCATGGGAAGGCGATGGCTCTAACGGAATTCCGTACTATTCTGCACTATGAAACGTCTTCGCAGATGGCTTTGTCTCAAAAGACACTTGTTATCGGTTTGCAGCATGCTCAAGTAGGTTGAACACCACTAAAAACATTGGTCTTATAGTGAAAAGGCTTATTTAATTGCGTTTTTCTCAACATTTTTAGCATAACTCATTTTCTCGAGTAGCACTATATCTCTACTGTTGAAAAATGCACCAAAAACAGGAAGTTAGCTGTTATGCAGGAAAACTACCTGTCATCGAATACAGTTCACCAAATTTATCTTTTCCTGTCGTGGAAAAAACATACAGAATTCTGTTCAATGTCAGTCATACATTCAGAATCTTCTTTGAGTACAAGAAAACGCGATGGTGATGCGAATGGAAAGGAGAGAGAGAAAAATTGGACTTTTATTTGTGAAGTCTCAATTCTGAAGTAGTGACCGGAAATGACTTTCTATCAATAGAAGTTGACGTCAAATAGTTATCATTACGTTTTCAGCGGTCCATTTAAAAACATGTCAAAATAAATATTACAGAACGTTTCTAATTGACCTGTTGTGATAATTATACGACAAAATAGTTGCTTTGTGAGACGACTGTTTCCAGAATATTTGATGTATCTCAGATATAAAGTTTTCAACTGAATAGATATGACTGTGTCACCCCTTATAATGTTTTTTTTTTTTTTTTTTTTTTTTTTTTTTTTTTGTTAGCAGTGAGCTAGTCTCAAAAGATGTAAACGCATATGCGCCATAATCAATATCTTAACGAATATACGAATCGAGTATAATGAAAATACGAATCCATGGAAATCGAAACAAAGTAATAGTCAATCAGCAATATTTGTTAAATGATAAAAGGAATAGTTAAACGTTTATGCCATACTTTGACAATTTGATCAAAACTGCTCTATGATGTTTTTTTCATATTTGATCTTTTAATGGCGTGGTTTGCCTACACCTGCTTGGGTTGATGACCACTAAATTAGTACTTCCCCAAATGTCCTGAAGCTTATTTGGAAGCGATAACTGTGCTAACAATGGTTTTTGTGCATACAATACTACGAAAGAAAAAATCTGAGGCAACATGGAGGATGACATCCAAGAAAAATCTTCCGGAAATGGCAGCAATAACTGTACATGGAATTGCGACTAACGAGAGGTGTCTTTGCATACAAAACTACAAAAAAGTGAATTCGTTTTATAATGAAATTATCATAGATATCTTTTAGATAAAGATGTACTACTAATTTGCACGATAAGATATATTTATATCAGGTTAGTTAATTAAATATCCTAACCATAAAGGTATGGTAGCTAATGTCTGCCAAAGTCCAGTCTTAGACTGGTCCCCTGCGTACTAAAAATAGTACGACAGGTAATTCCCAGCGAATTGGTTTAGGGAAATTGTAAACAAATACGGCTGCACTTGACAGCTAAACACAGTTTCCTCATGACTTCAGTTCATTTCCATTTTATTTCAACATCGTCAGTATTTTCAGAATGAAGTTTACATTTTTCTTTGTTGATTATTTAGAAATTTAGTGAAATGAGGTATTAACGTCCACAACATTTAAGATTTAAAAATTGAATCGTAGGATTCCGACAGGACATTCTTTTTTTACCGTTGAAACCCCACGACCGATTTCATTGGTGGATCAATGGCTTACCGTCGCAAGTGCTCGACTGGTTATTTGTTTTGAAAAGACTGAAAAAAGAGACAGAGTAAATCAATCATTAGTGACACAGTCCAATAGCCACAATTCTGGCTATGTCATTAAGAGGTTTCCGGGTCCAATATTTGGACGCCTCTCATATGGAAGCTTACTTGATGCGTGCGCCGTGCCGTACTGTACCGGAACCAGACCTAAGAATCGCGCAAATGCCAAACTTCGCACATATCCGTAAGCGTCCGTACATTTCCGTTAACGTCCGCTGCAATTTGTGTCGTCTACTGCAACATGTCATATTCGGCGATATAAATTCACTAATTGTGAACACTTTTATGTATATTCAATCATCTTTTTTGTTGTATTAAAGATTGAATGAGAGATTGGAGATTAAACATATATATTCCCAGAATATATACTAACAATTATACATATCAGAGTAAATACATTATTTTGAATGAAAGAGCTTCTCTTACACGGACAATAAATTATGAAGTCGTACTTGTTTGTGCTTTATATTTTAATAAAGCATAAAGAGAGATTTATCAAAATTTGGCAAACGTACAATATTGTATGGATGAGAATAAATAAAATCCAACGCGGTAAAGTTGATGAAGAGAGACTAAAAGAGAATTAAGTATAAGTGCTCTTCTTCTGAAAATGTATTACTTACTAACGTAATAAACCAAAAAAAAAAGTTCTTAAATAAAGAGAAAAAACCTAAGTCCAATTGCAAACTGGCCAGTTTGCAATTCGCAATGCGAATCGCGAACTGCGGACTGCAGACCAGTTTGCAATTCGCAATTCGAATTGCGAGCTGCAAACTGGCATGCAGTTCGCGATTCAAACTGGAAAATTTTAAAATTTTGAGTGTTTTTCTTGAAAAAATTTATTACTTACCAGCGTAATAAACAAACAAAATAGTTCTGAAATAAAGGAAAAAGTCCAATTGCAAACTGCAAACTTGTCTTCTGCTCGCGATTCAAACTTTAAGATTTTCAGTGTTCTTCTTGTGAAAATGTATTACTTACTAACGTAATAAACAAAAACAAAAAAAGTTTTAATAAAAAAAAACCTCAGTCCCATTGCAAAGTAGCCTGCAGCTCGCGATTGAAATAACAACGTTTATAAAACCATAAACGAGTTAAACGTTCAATAATACCGAAAAACGCAAGTCAAATCGCCAACAGCAAACTAGCAACTCGTTCTAAGACAGGAAATATCTGTTCAGTTGCAATGTGCAAATCAGAATGCAGTTCGCGATTCGAATTGTGAAATAGCAGACTTGCCTTCAGTTCGCGATTCAAACTTGAAAATTTTCAGTGCTCTTCTTGTGAAAATCTATTTTAAATTTACATAAATAAAACCAAAAACTGGTTGACAGTTCAGTAACAAAGACAAACGTAAGTCCAATCGCGAACTGCAAACTAGTCTTCATTTCGTGATTCAAATTGCGAACTGCAAACTGGCCTGCGATTCAAACTTTGAAATTCCGATGTTCTTGTTGAAATATATCAATTATTTACAAAATATAAGTTCAATAATAATTAGCCCACTTGCAAACTGCAAACTAGCCTGCAGTTTGCGATTCGAATTGCGAACTGAAAACTGGCCTGCAGTTCGCGATTCAAACTTCAATTATTTAAGTTTTCTTGCAGGTCATAGTTCGAGATTCGAATTGCAAACTGCAAACTGACCTATAGTTCGCGATTCCAAAAAAAAAAACTTCATATGGTGAAAATTTTTAATTACTTGCGTAAATAAAACGAAACGAATTCGTATTGCAAGCTGCAAACTGGCCTGTAGTTCGCGAATAAAAGTATACTCGCAATTTGCAGTTTCGCATTTGGTCTGCAGTTCACAATTCAAACCTACAATTTGCAATTCGTTATGACTATCATAATTTCATAATTATAGTGAAAGAGCCATGCAATGACAAAGTACAGTGACAATGGAACCCCCCCCCCCCATTATATATAAATAGATAGTACGTCTTGCGTTTTGCGTCTTGTGTTTCGGCTTTTTACAACTGATGCCTGAAAAATCATGCCTCTAATGAATGCATAGAAAGGGTTTTTCACAATCAATATCATCTCCTCTTAACAACCGAAAATACTGTTTCTACCAGTAAAAATATAGATTAAGTATTTCACTGATTAACGCTCTTGGTGACCAGTTTCGACTTCGAACGAAATTTCCAAAGACAGCGTTGACGGGATTCAAACGTTTATGATGTCAGACGTAACAAACAAGTATACTATTTGTCCTATTTAATAACATTGCAAATTTTTACGTTCATTTTGTATGAATCGTAAATAAATGGCGGCAAGATAACGTCACGTTTCTTAGTAAAAAAAAAATGACGCTGCTTTGATGACAACCGCATGTAGTAAGGGAGAACGTTCCAAACATGACGTCGAAGCCAAAAAAAGTCACCTCATCAACATCATCTTTTAATAAATCGAAAAAAGTGTAAATATATGATTTATGTAGAATCTATCTGCCGATAATTTTCTGTCGTTCATTTGGTATGGACACCGTAAGAAATAAATTCAGTTCTTGAAAAAAGTGCGTTAACACAGAAATTCTTTTTAATGCATGCACATTTTCTAGTTGAAACATCTAGAATTTTACCTACATGTAACTAAAATTCCATCATGCCCTTTGAACTCCAAATTGGCAAAGCTCCAATAAGTCAGGGGACCTTTTGTGACATTATTGATTTTTGAGTATTAAGACCGCGTGCCGGCAGCTACTATTCGGTTTGCTTAATAATCCTGACTGGTAAACCCATATTAGTCAGTAAGTTATTTGGCATAGATGTGGTCAACTTGAGATCATACGTGTACACTACACTACAGATGTCATTCTAGCAAGTCCCACGCCGCTTTATGGTAAGTATTAATTTTTTTTTCATTTTAAAAACCAGTTGCAATCAGACTATATCACGATAATAGTAACTGAGTAGAACGCAGATTTGTTACATAATACAAAAGGGAGAAATTCTGAAGAATAATAAGTTAAATCGAATAGTGTTTCCTATTGACCATTAAGGTACAGACAGGATATCTCATCAAGATTTCTTTGAACAAGTTCTATGCATGTGCCCATTAGTTGTGCTAACAAAACATGTAAGACCAATAGCTTGACATTTTGACATGTTGATTTTTGATCATGACTCGAAGTTGCTTTTGCAGTATTTTTTTATTGCAAAGGTTTAGCTTCTTATGTCTTGAAACACAATATTCTTTCAAAGTCATGAAATGTATCCCTATATATAACGACACGTATAAAACGATACAAGTCACTTTAGCTTTTTTGTTTGTGTACCTAAAAAGTTACATTTGGTGCCCAGCATAGGACGCAGTCAACTGCTGGACCGGAGATGCCTTCCATGACAAGTCCTTACTAGGGAAAGTAATATTACGACTTCGCATAATAATATGCAAAAGAAAAAAAACATAGGGAATGTATCACTGTATATAAGGACGCAATCACTTTCGGTGGGGAGACTTGATTCGTGTTCCTGAATCGCTACAATTGGTCTTGTTTACATAGTGAAAGTTTATATTGATTTTAAGTAAATGTCTATGCTAAATTCCGTATACATGAATATTTTGCTAATTTCAAAATGCCGCCTGGAAAGTCTTCCGTATTGAAATTTTTCAAACTCGTTAAACTTTGCAAAAATCATAAGTCTGTATGTGTCTATTAGTTTTTCCTCCTTTAATTTTGTCCAGAACTCTTTGAGTAATTAGCGTAAATTATAATTATGTACACAAATTTTTGTTAACGGCAGGTATCGTATGTATGAGTTTCAACATGCACTCAATATAGAAATTGCTCGTTATATAAGTTATTCCATAGCGTTCGTTTGACGTAATTGACGTTCTATCCTCTAGTCGAAATTTATAATGGATAACCGGTAAACCGTTCGAATGAAAAAAGAGTTAACCGGTAATCAAAATCAGTCATCGTAAAACTTTTAAACAAGATATTCATATTTCTTTTTATTTGCAGAAAAATGAAGAGAACTATAAACGAGCAAAGAGCTATGCTGCAAAAGGAAAGGTTGAAAAGGAGAAGACAAAGAAAGAATTGGATTGAAACAGAAGAAGATAACGTTGAATCAGAACAGGAGAGAGTACTCGAGGGGAAATACTATTATAGACCAACAGAGGAGGAAAAACAGCAACCTGACGAAGACAATGGGCATAAAGTTGGTTCAGTGAACGATGACGATGACAATGAAGTTAGTTCAGTGAACGATGACGATGAAATTGGTTCGGTAAAGAATGACGATGACTATGAAGTTGGTTCTGCGAACGATGACGATGATAGTGAAGTTGGTTCAGTTAACAATGACTATGAAGTTGGTTCGGTAAAGGATGACGATGCCGATGAAGTTGGTTCTTCGAGCGATGACGATAAGGGTGAAGTTGGTTCAGTGAACGATGACTTTGAAGTTGGTTCGGTAAAAGATGACGATGAAGTTGGTTCTTCGAGCGATGACGATAAGGGTGAAGTTGGTTCAGTGGTTGATGACGATGAGAGTGAAGTTGGTACATTGAATGAAGAGGACGGCTCGGGGAGAGATGAAGAAGCAGATGAAGAAGGAGAGAATAGTTTTAGAGACTGCCGTGACAAAGAGGGTAATTTTTAGCTAGACTAAGGAAAGCTATTGTGCTCTTCCTGACTAAGGTTAACTTTGTTCAAGGTTTTTTCCGTGCAAGAATGTAAAATGCATAATCATATATCAGTAATGGATGTATGAGTTGCATTGATAATTCCCACAATTGTTCTTAAGCATTAAAATTGCATTTCTACGGCTAACGATTTTGGTTTAATGTCGTGCGAATTACGGTTCTCTGTTGGTCTGTAGATTTTTTTTGCATGCAAGCAGCTTTTTCGGAATATTTTAGTTATAGATTATAGATGTATGTAATGGATTGAAATTTTGAACAAAAGTTATCTAGCAATTATTAATAGCATAATTAATCAAGGTAGATAAATATTTTAAAAATAAAATCCCCTTCTTTACTATTTTATGCGTGCAAGAGGTTTATTGCTTAAATATATGAAATAACATTAGCATCGCCATGTTAATCCTAGAAATGCAGAGGGCTACAACGGACGATGGCGACAGTAAGACAATGTAGTAAGGCGATGCCGACAATTCGGTATCAAGTACGATGACGAAAATGCAATAAATATATCTAACTGTTGGCATCGTAATAGCATATCGTATTAACTGTTATCGTGGTATGAAAGTCTTTGCAATATCTTTCTGTTACATTGTCGCATTGTCGCAGTGTTTGTATATCGTTGACCTCCCGTTATTGCATTGTCGCAATCGTATAAACCTATTGCCGCCATCGTACTATTGCGTTTACGCAGTGTCGTATCAGTCGCGTCATGGCATTGTCGCATTATCGTACTGTTGCCATTGCGTTAACGCATATTCGCGATTTTAAAGCATAACAATATATTCTCCTCGGAACTGTGTTAAATACAAGTTTGCTCGAGACAAGTGTTTTAAGATGTTTTTGTGCTATTTCTGAGCGTGTAATGAGTAATACTTTTTACAGCCAAGCCCAGTACATGAACTTTGCTTTGAATTTTAAGCTATAATGCTTTTCATCGCGAGGTATTCCATCCATAATTGTCAGGAATCTAAATATTGACTTTATATTTGAGTTCCATGCCTGAAAGGACGCACAAAAGAAACATTTAAAGAAAATTTACTCGTATAGTACCGTTTTATTTTTTTGATCATCTGAAACCGGGTGTCCAAAAATCACTATTTAGAAATGTTGGAAGTCTTGATAATCTGTAATAACATACGTATTATAAATATGATTTTCTATCAAATTTTGTTAAGAATCACAATATAACATTCATCTAATAAACCATGTATGCTTATCTACAGTCCGGTCTCAAATGTATGAAATATGATATTTTTAATATACATGTATATACAAATTTTATCATACCCGCCCATTTTGACACTGGTGTAGTCATTTTTTCTGCACAAAGATAGTAATTCAAAATATTAATATAAATTGTTCAATTTAGGGATTTACACCAACCTTTGCCAAATTTGAATTACATATATAATAATTGATCGGTGTTAAAATAGAAATACTTTTACCGAGTAGGTTTGATTTTGTGGAAGGTTTATTTAAAAAAAAAAATAGCAAATTTCAGCAAATAAATTCCTAAGAAATATGAAATTAACATTTCTCTGCATTAAAAGGCTCTGAAAATGCAAAAATAATGTAAAAAGAAAATTAAAGGAATTTAAAAAGTTGGCCTTTATAATATTCGAACCTACAACCCTTAGCTTTACAGGCATTAATAGCAAATTTGGCCTATATAGAAATTGGAGGTAACGATTATGGCTGGGATGCCCGATAATTGCATTTGTGCGCGTACGATAACGGTGTGGCCATACCACATGTTCGTGACGTCATTTTTGACCACAAACGAAAATGCGTCGCTTCGAAAAAGAAAATGACTTTAACTTTTTTTATTTCTGCTGTCAATTGTCTTTGGATATGCGCCATTTTCCGGGGGAAAATGTTAGCTTTCCACGGGATCTTGGCTCTCCTTTCATGATTTAGCCGTTTTTTTCAAACACTTTGTAAAACTTTGGAGGTTGTGTGCATACGAGCAGACTACAGTAACACGGTGCTTTGGCATAATCATACCCTCTCTGAGGAAATCACCAAATACAGTGCCCTCCAAAAGTCTTTGGACAAACCAAAAAGTATCTGTGTGTAGGGTTTTGTCTGCAAGTTGTATCTTTACAACAACTGAAGATGTTCATTTTATAATGTCACACATATGTTTAGAGTGAAGAAGTAAGGTCATTAGATTTTTAATTTTAACTTTATCTTTCATCTTTACTGAATTATGTCCCTTTTTGGAATTGGTAAAAATATTTGTTGGGCTTTTGTGTGAAAGTTGTATCTTTACAAGCACACAAGATATTCAGTTTATACTGTCCACATGTGTTGTGAATGACAAATCTAGCATATAAACACCAAGATACATAAAGCTGCTATCAATTTTGAATAAATCATGCCGCTAAAATTGTCCCTAAAAATGTGCGCGACACAGTCATTAACAGTTGACATAAAATTTGGCATCAATTTATTTTATGCAAAGGAACTTGACCAAATATATTTGATCTAAACATGTTTAAAACACAAAATAAATGTGTAATTAATTAACAACAGCTCTCAGAGAGATAGCATTTAAAACTATCCCAAGCAGTTGATTTTATCCAAAAATCACTGAGTCCAAAAAGGACCTCATTAAGTCAAAATGCATGATAGAGTTACAAATCTTGGTAGGGTTCATTACATTTTCAACCAAAATGTATGTGCAAAGTTTCAAGAAAATATTTTGAGAGATTGCAAGGATACAACTTTAACTCAAGATATATATGATTTTTATTATTGAAGTTCAAAAAGGGGCATAATTCAGTCAAAATACAAGATAGAATTTTGGTCTTGGGACATATGCTTAAGTTTTGGCCTTGAACATTATGTGTGAAGTTATAAGTAAATATCTTCAGTGGTTGCGAAGAAACAACTTGCAAATAAAATCTCAACAGTTATTTTGGGGTTTGTCCAAAGACTTTTGTAGGGCACTGTATCTACTCACTCTGAGTAGAAAACGACTCCTCCCTGAGTAAACATGGATAGTCCTGCAATTTGCGAGATAAAATTTCTAGGAAATCTGTATGTAGATCTAGAAAGAAAATAATTTTTTCCACGGAGCATTAGGCCTAGATCTACAGTGTTTTAGCAGTACGAGTGAGTCGTGCGACTACTTGCTTTAACGGAGCTGTATAAATGTCAGTGATAGAATTTAAACATTGAACAGACTCATTTTTTATTGTTTTCTTCTTTTTGTAATTTGTGCGTACTGTGTAACCATTCCGTGTAATACGTTTATTTTTACTCTATGTTCACTATGACAACAATTTCATTTGAAATTTTCTAAGTATTTCGTATAAAAATGACTAACGAAATTCTCCCAGGTGGGAAATTATACAGGCACAGGTACCCTCTCACGGATAATGGGAGGCGGGTTAAGATCAAACCGAGTATGTCACACTTTTCATCCGAATAACGAACATAAAAAGTGCCATATTCGGTTTAATTAAGTATTTCTATGGTAACAGAAACGTATATGACACTTCCCAAAAAAGTGCATAAAAATGAAAATATCAACGTATATGTCACAGCTTTGCTTAAACTTACTAAAAAAACGATAATATATTGGCATTATAATGAATACCACACAAGATAACATCACCATCGTTATCATCATCAACTAAATCATCATCATCATCATCATCATCTTCATCATCATCATCATCATCATCATCGTGTAGCAGTAGTGGTAGTAGTAGTAATAGCAAAGCAGCCGCAGTAACAGAAGCAGCAGCCGAAGTAAAATAAAAACAACAAGTTTCAATGTAGGTATTGTCAGATGTAGTAGTAGTAGTACATTATATTTACAAACAGTAGCAGTGGCAACTGCAGTTGATTTGGTGTTAGTAGTGATGGTAGAAATAGAAGCAGCACCAGCTTCTGCAGTAGTTGTATCAGTAGCAGCAGTAGCGGAAGCAGTAGCAGTTGCACTTAGTAGTTTTAGAAGTAGTGGTATATGTATATATGTATATAATATATGTATATTACTGTATTAGTAGTAATATAAGTAGCAGTATCAATAGAAGAAACAACAGCAATTACAGAAGCAGAACAAATTACCGAAGAAATTTCTTTCCTGTGGTTTCTACGCGTAGCCCCTCGGTGTTTTCTCTTTTTTTTATTTTTTTTTTTTGCCTTCATTTATTTGCAATTTATGCCGTAAAGCTTACTTTTTTCAAATGTTGATTGTGGCATCAGTTCCAAGACAAATAAATCGCACTACAGTTCCAAGCAATTTTTTTCAATAAATTGATAATACCAAACAAAATACTTTTCGTTCCTTTTATGCTCACCGAAGGTGACGCATATAGTCGCCGCTTCGTCCGTTTGTCCGGCGTTCGTTCGTCCGGCGACTGGCGTCCGGTGTCTGTTACACTTTTCTTGCCCGGAACATATCTTGAAAAGTATTCAAGATATTTACTTCAAACCTGGAATATAGCTTTATGACAATGAGGGGTAGTGCAGTACACAAGAAGCATAACTCCATCTTCCATCATTTGAGAGTTATTGCCCTTTGTTATTTTTGGTTATTGAATTGTGTCTGGAGCATACATTGGAGGCTATTAGTGTTACAGAATTGAAACTTCAGATATAGATATTACTCAGGAGAAGTGCAGTGCACAAGAACCATAACTCTGTCTTCCATTTAAAGTTACCATTAAAATACTCCAACCGTATATGGCATTTTTTATGTTAAAAGTTTGTTTGTTTTGTTGGGTTTTACGCCATTTCTCAATAGTATTTCAGTCATATACGGAGGGCAGTAAACCTAACCAGTGTTCCTGGATTCTGCACCAGTACTAACCTGTTCTCTGCAAGTAACTACCAACTTTCCCACTTGAATCAGTTCAGAGGTGGAAGGCGAATGACATCAAACTCAGTGTAATCTATCAAATGCATCAGATAACTTACGCCGCGCCCGAGGATCAAACCTGCGACCCTAATATCTTCAGATCTTCAGATCCGTAGACCTGCGCTCTACCAATTGAGCTACCCGGGCGGGCTCGGCTGAAAAGTGTGACATATTCGGACCGAATTTGTAACACATGTGACATATACGTTTTTTGACAAATAAGGTCCGACAAGGCACTTTTTATCCAAACGTGTGTATACATTTGTCCTGAATACATGGTTAATGAAGTAATTCAAACGAAATAAAATCAGGCAGCTAGGGTAATGATCATTTTTGAAAGTGAAACTGTTCTTTGGAGAGACAGTGAGCGTTAATGTCGGTCGTTCCTGAAAACATACTTCGTATGATTCCGAAAAGCCGGAATACTTGCAGGGGAACCAGTATCTTTCGAATAAATTACTTGTCCTGGTTGGAATATGCGATTCTATAACATTCAAATCAGTGTGATACAGTTTCTGATGTATTTGTTTTTTATACTCTTTTTTGTTTATTATTTGCTTCTGTCTGTTTGTTTGTTTGTTTGTTGTTGTTGTTTTTTGCATGTGGCTACGGCCACAAGCTTTCCGGAAAGCATAAAATCCTGTGTATACATGGCGGGAAACCAAGAGAAGGATACCGAAAGGCACCAGTTAAGATCTGTTTGAGACCTGTTAATGACATAAACTCTGCGAAAATCAGTTTTTTTCGTTAACGACCTGACATAAACGTAAATAAGCTTGCAATGTACACCTCCTCTGCAAATTGTGCAAAAGCAGTATCAAATACATCAGAAACTGAATCACATTGATTGGAATATCAGAATCGCATATTTGAAGCAGGACAGGTCGTTGAAAGTGTAAGATATACATATATAAGACGTTTAATGTACTTCGGGCCTTTCCCTGCAAACAATATTGCATATTGTCGACTAATTACGAGTGCACGTATTAGTCATTACTTCTACACATATTAACAACTTACTTCTTGGAAGCTTATCAAGGCCTCCAATTGTTTAAATGTTTTGCGTTAAATCATTGTGTTTCTCCCTAAAGAGTTGTTACTTTTGAAGAATTCGGGTAAAATAATACGATACGTTTGTAATTTTATCAAATATATTTATTTCAATTCTGTATGAAATATTTGATTACGCAACATTTGTTTTTGTTTTGTTTTTTGTTTGTTTTTTGTTTTGTTTTGTTTTTTTAGTATTCAGATATATATATATATATATATATATATATATATAAGACGTAAGTTGCAAAGACAAATATTTTAAAGTAATTCGTAAACAAATTATGTAAAATAACTAAAAGCATTGAAGTTTTACAAGTTCTGGCAATCTTTTCATTTAAAACGAGAAAAGATAAATCTATTTCATGCGAAACATTTACACAAATACAGGTCCTGATAAGCTTCTATAACTTCATGCTGTCGATATTACTAGTACGTGTGCACGTGTAAGTGACTATGTGAGCACGTAATAACTAAAACTTAGTTTGGCAACTAATACTTAGTCGCCAAACTCATCATTCTCTTTCCCTTGTTTTCCATTTTGTGCGAATATAGAAGTTATTACGTGCGCGCACGTAATAGCTACTGTTCTGCGTGTCCACACAATAAGTAATAACGAAATATAGAAACGTGTTATTAAAAAAAACCGTTATAATATATATCATCTGATTTCATACGAAATACATCTAGTTAGTACGAAATAAAAACGTTTTAGGGATGTTACTTTAGGAGCACCGTAGAAACTCGAAAACATATGCAATTGCTCGTAAATAAGCTGCGTTTCCCTTTCTTTCAGAGGTAATTGTGAAAAGGTCCAAATTTAACATTTACATAGAGGATCATGAGTGGGCGAAAGTAACTATATCAGAGGGGAAGCGTCGGTCTTTGAAAGGTCATATTCCGGTAATTAACAAAAAGCTTGAACAAGAAGAATGCAAGTGTGTGCTAATTTTTAAGCAAAACAGGGTGAAAAAGGAAAATAGCCGGAAGAGGAGTACCCCATTTTTTGTTGGTACAGCTGTGTGCAAACACAAAGATTGCTTGAAGTATTCTTTTAAAATTAATAAGACTCCTAGAAGTGGTAAGAGAGTGAAGGTATGAGTTAAAATCTCTGGACGATTTAACCACGGTGTTAGCAAAAAAGAACGTAGGAATATTGTTAAAGAAGAGAGGGAGCGTATGCAGGAAGCATTATTGAAAAAAGGAGCAGATGAGACATACTACGAAAACTTGAGCTCTGCCAAAATTGAAAATTTGAAAAATGCTAATTACAACCATGTTCCCAACAAATGGCACTACGCAAAATGCTCCAAGAAGTAATCTCTAAAGAGTTCATGGATAGCGATATATTTAGAGAAATAGAAATTGTTTCGGACGTTCTTGACGAACATTTTGCAGGCGGATATGTTCGGTTTTATTCTAAACAACCTTTTGGAGTTCTACTCTTCTCGGACACACAGATAAAAATTGCAATGGATGCAATAAAAGAAGGCAAAGGTGCAATGTATCTAGATGCCACTGGTTCTGTGGTCAATAAGGTTCCAGAACAACCGCATAAAGTTTTTTACTATTCGTTAGTTATAAGAGGCAACGATGGTGACCCACCTTTACCCGTAGCCGATTTCATTACAAATAGACACACAGTGCCAGACATTACTAATTTTTTAACAAGAATAAAATACAAAATGGAGCAAATGCGCAGAAGTAAAAATCTGCCAAGTAGAATTGAGGTAGATCATAGCTGGGCTATGATACATAGCGTTCAGCTGGCATTTAATCAGATGCCAACTAAGTCGTACATAGATCATGCATGGAATGGTATTGATCCCCCATGTAAAGTTCATATTTGTTCGTCACACGTACTTAATCATGTCAGCAAGTACATACGCCGTGAAAAAAAGAAGTCAGACATTGTATCATGACATTCGTAGGGGCAATGATACAAGCAAGCTCCCTTGACTCTTTAACGAAAATCTTTTCATTACTGTGTAGACTTACTTTAGATACCGAAGACTCATCACCAGAAGACAAGGAAATGTATAAAAAACTTCACAGTGGCGACATGCATGAGTTATATAACGAAGAAGCCGATGAGACAGACGAGAGACTATTCAATGATGAAGATCCCGTACAATCTAAAGATGGAAGTTGGGTTGTTAATACGCCTTATTATATACATTTTTTTAAGATTTACCAGGAACACAGTGGGAGTGATGAATCTAGTGAAACAGCAACCAGAAATAAACTGTATGCACCAGCAATAGTGAAGTATCTCTTGAGGAGGCTTATGTCTATATGCCCGCTTTGGACAGGTATATTGTTCAACGGAGAACACTTTACAAATGCCATTGCAGAAGTGTGGTTTAAGATTGTGAAGAATAGTGTACTGAAGGGAGACACAAAGCTGAGACCCGCAGTCTTTATTAGAAAATTAGCATACTCAATAGTTGGTCGAACCAAAGAATATGAATTGCGAACATACAAAGGTAAGTTATTATTTTCAGTATACTTTCATGTTGCTCTCTGAAATGCGAACTGTATTTAAATTGCTATTATTTGAACAAAGTTTTACGAAGTTATTTTCTTTCTGTCAACTCTTGATTTTATTAAAGGTTCAAACATAACTTATACACTTTAAAACCACTAGCAGATTCATTGTGAGCGCGACAAAACGCCGACAGACAAAACGCCGACGCGACATCAGATCGACACTACAAAACACTGTCGCGACAAATTGCCGACAGAAAACATCGACGAAATGGTCGACAAACATCGACAAACACCGGCAGAGCGTTTTTTTTATATAATTTTTGCTAGAAAAAAACTTTCATGTAATGAACCTGATGGTAAATATAAAACAATTACTCTTTTTGACTTTTATTTTGAATAAAAACAATATTATATGTCATTATTTTTAACCACTGTATGATATTGTATTCACTTAACGCCAATATATTTTGTAGATTTTTTCGTTCCTGTATCTATCTTTTTGTATACATATATATGTGTATTCTCCGAAGCATAACTTAAGTTTTCCCTCTTGAAAGCGGACAAACAAGTACTTAATTATATATCATTTTAAGTTTTAATGTAATAATGATACTGATTAAGTCTTTATGGTGCGTGACAAAGTTAAATAGAACATATGTTGAGAAAATAAAAAGGGAAAAAGTGCGGCAAAAGATCGACATGACAAGTCGGTGTTTTGTCGCGTCGATATTCTGTCGTGTCGGTCTTTTGACATGTCGATATTATGTCGTGTCGGCGTTTTGTCTGTCGATGTTTTGTCATAGACCCGATTCATTAAATAATATATTTCGTTAAATTGCCATTGTCGATTATAAAAAGTGAAAATAAAAAGAATACCCGTTTTCAGCAATCTTTGCTGCAAAGCACGCTCGTTCAAATATGGCACAAGTTAATTTGCAAGTGCACCTTTAATTTTTAGCGATCAGTGTACACCTTTCTTTAATAAAGTAAATGTTTTGTCGACATTGTTTTGAATACTACGGTTAATGCAGTGATATCAAATTGATAAATGCAGAAATTTTGATATCAACAACCTACGTTGTTCATGATTATGGCAAAACATATACCGGTACGTTGGATAATACTATACGTCTTAAGTAGGATAACTTATGTAAGCACAAAGGTCAATAATTTTATTTTGGCAAAGGATTTTTTTTCATGCACGAAACACAACGATCACATTTATCAAGGAAGTTGAAATAACTTGTCACACATGTAATGTATGGAAGCTTTAGTTATCATAATGAGATGTCTTATGCACGTGATATAGACCGCCATGAGTCAGTCACAGTAATAAGAACTATAGAATGGCGTTTTAAACAAAATCAATATATCACAGTTTATGTTCTACTTAGTTATTTGATTTTATGGATATTTTCTGAACCTTCCTCGTGTGTTACTCTCAGGAGAAAAAACTACGAAGACGAAGACAAAGAAAAAGACGGCAATGGAAGATTCCGAATTTGCAACAGAACAGTGGGATAAGAAAACGAAACGTCAGTCTACCAATACCAAAACAGGTAAACATTGATAAATAGGAATAATAAATATTACTTAAAACTTTTTCAGTAAATACATGTACAGTCTTAATTGTTTTCGAATTTGATTACACATTAGAAGTGTAAGTTTGAAAAACATACATGTCAACTTTGTAAGGTCGTTAAACTTTATCCTCAGTATATATTAACGTTACAAAAGAAATGTTAATAAAAGCAAACGACTTTACCCTTCAGTTTCCACAACCTTTAAAAGGGCACTCAGTGCGATTTAAGATATAAAACGTCGTCCATGTGGGGTGATAATTAGATTTAAGAATAAAAGGTCGCTAATACCTTTATGAAATTAAAAAAAAAACTCGACTTTTCTCCTAGCGCCCATCGTTTCGCAAGTGCCCCTGATACCGTTACGCAAAAAAAATAATTTTGAATCTTGCTTGTCGCCTCAGCGGGTCTACGTTATTATTAGCCCACCCCCTCGATAATTAGCGTGTTTTCGCTCTGCATCCCCTCTGTTTCGGCTTTTCGTTTGGCATGGGCGCGCCGCAGACACAAGACATCACACGTTTGCCAACATAGAAACAAATAAACAAACAAACAAGCAAAAAAGCAGAGGAGTAGTCGATATCAAAATGTGCTTTTTTTCCGGCATAGAAAGCATTGACGCTTTTTTGTCAGTTTAATGATGTTATTCTCTCTTAAAGTGTAGTAAAACTTGACTTTTCAGGAGCCAAATGGTTACACAAAGATGATACAGAACAGCGCGTTCCTTTTTGCCCATGGGGAGGCAAGGTTGGCAATATAATTCTGGACAACACATGTACTATAGACACTCACTTATTTTTCATACACCTCATACTTACTGATGAGACGTTTAAATCGGTCAGAGAGTGGATGCAGATCAAGGCAGAGAAAAATCATGTTGCTGGTGCGTTGCTGCGTGTATCAGAACTATTTGCAACGAAAAAGTGGGCTAATGGAAAACTTCTTTGCGTAAGGCAAACGAATCCTGAGGTTATATCAAGAAACCGCGCCAACTTGTATGGAAGCGAGTATGACTTCTTCGTCTCAGCATACGGCCAACTACAAGAGAGTACTTCAAGATCCATATGCAGCCACCCAGAATGTCCAGACAGAATAATTGAACGTAATACTTCAGAAATAGTACTATTGTAAGCAAATCTTTCTAGTGTTATGACAGTAGGTTAGAAGATACAAAACAAGACCAGATTTCATTAAAAGATAATTAAATAAATGACAAAGTTATAATGAAATTAAGTATTTTTTCACGAATAAATCATGATTTGTATCTAATAGTATAAAAAAGAACAAATAAGGCATTTAAAGGATATTGATTTTAAATTCAAATTTGACAAAATGACCAGCTAGGTCTTTTTAAGAAATTACTATATTTCTTCTATACTGTAGTCATATAAAATTTTTACAGAAAACATTTTGAAAAATCCTTTTTATTAGGCACAAACTACCATTATTTTTGCACGCAAATATAATTATGCGGACAGATTTTCTACTTTGTTAACCTCTTTTTCGCCTGTTTGGCGCCTTCAATATTCATATTGGTTATTCTGAGTGTTAAGATATGGGCATACTGATAATGCTCTATAATTTCTATTCACTGCTCAAGAGAATGATTGCCTATAATAATATTATGATATTTTGTCAAAGACGGTGCATGGCAGTATTAAGTTCGTCTCTGAAGCTTCTTGTATGTACGGTCCGTAAATTGTTAAACTAAATGCTAAAGTTACATGGTTTTATAAAAAGCTATATGTTTCATTGCAGCGACTCGGAAGTAAGAACCATTCAGGGTGCATTGAATGATTGGCAGGGCAATGATTCAGTTGATAGAATCAAGTGCAGGAAGAAAAATTCCAAAACAAAGAGGTTTGTATGTATTTGACAATTACTCAGGATTAAGGCCTACTATTTGCAGTTTTACAAGTTAAGGCTAATTTGAGAACTCAATTTCAACAAGTTATTGAAAGGCATATACCAAAATATGTGTGAATGCGTGCGTGCGTGTGTGCGCATGTGTGCGTGAGCGTGTAAGCACCGTCAAATGTGGACATCTACTCCTAATAACAGCAACCATTGACGACACCAGTAAAATGTGGAAGAAAAACGATCATTTTGTATACTTAACACAAGTTACCGTGATTTAACTGTTGTCGGGAACTATCATCTAATATACATGCGAACAATGAGTTCCAACTCGAAAATTGTATTACGTCACAAAATGAATGAGGTTGTACTTAACTTTATGTATGTGCCGTATGGGTAGATGTATTTTATCACATTTTATCGTCTCAAATATCCAAAAGTGACATTCAATTTATGCTTTTCAGTGACATACTGAACACGTGTTTCCGTCAACGTAACGTCATCTTTTCGACACAGTCCTTATATATAAATAATATTATCGTATGAATGGTCTGGAATAATACAATAAATAACAACATTAGCGAGTGTAATAGAGGATATTAACAACCATCAAATTATAATAGCACCCTCGGCTGTCGCCTCGTGTTTTATTGTTTGCATTGCTTCTTTCCGTTTGTCAATATCCTCTATCAACTGTCCTGATATGTGTTATTTATATAAAGTCCGTCAATCACTGTTGACTACAAGGCAAGTTACCCTATGTTTAAAGTATCAAGTACATAAATAAAAAAACACATTTAATATGATATTATTAACTACATTAGGCCTGTTTATTCCTGCTTCTTTGAAGGTTATGCAGAGGACATAGAACGTGGAGTAGAAGATTGTTTAGAGATCAGCTCATACCAAAGCTACTTATAGCCAACATAGAAAACGTCACAGATGAGGTCAGCGTCGGGGACGAAGTAATCATAAATGATCACAGGTTTTGATTATATTTTAATTTTAATGCACAAATAGGAATGAACGCTCATTGGTTGTGTCTTTCTTTTCTTTCTTAAGCGAATACCTAATATGTTCCCGGGCCAGTTTATTATGCCCAAGAGGAGCAATACTGTATACATAATGTCAGTGGGTTCGTAGGGACACTTCGTTTACACGCAAAGACTGAAATACCTACAGCATTCAAACGTATCAAGATAACTGCCTGTATCAAGTTAGGTTAAAAGTTATGTGACCACATATAATTTTGTTGTTGCTGCTGTCATTTTTTCCTACATGTTTCATAAATGAAAAACAGACTATGCACTTCAATAGTACATTTAAATATTTATAGCGTCGTTTTTGCAGGTACATCATATTTGCATTGACATTCGGAAATGGGTCGCACTTCATCGGCGTATTCATCAGAAATGGAAGAAACCACGTTTACGATGGTCTGAAAAGCAGAGTTGAACCATTAAAAAAGTTACCAGTAACCTTCAGCCATGTACATGCAGTATTGGTTTTTAAAGAATAATGCTAATTGACTGTATTCATTGGACATAAACAGGGTGCTTTTGGGAACATTGCTACCTGACATAAGCTATCTTCAATTATTGCATGACCGCCGCAGCTTTTCTTTGATGATTGGGGTGCTCTAAATTCTGGTAACAGAACACTTTGCTGTGCTCTAAATGATGTATCAGCACACTTTGTTACGCATGCTCAACAATGTGTGCCAACGAACGTGATTGGTTCATTTAAATGGGGATTTCAATCATTATAGCAGAAAAGAAACAGGGGTACCTTATAGGGAATGGCACTGACAAACTGTATAGACCATTGAAAATACCATGGTCCTGCGATAAATCAGTTATAGAATAAATATTCGGACTTTATAGGCTGGTATCCGCGTGTGTAGTGACAACACGGGTCAATCATGACGGAAAAATCTCGACGTTCCGTCTCGATTTATTTCCGTCATGATTGACCCTTGTTGGCGCCCCATATGCTGATACCAGCCGGTAAAGTCCTCTTAATAGTTGCCGGTTTAACCCGTCGACTATATTTGATAAGCTTCAGAAGTCGTCCTATGTTAGGAGAAGTCAGTTTTTGAAGTTTGTAAAAAAATAGCCTTGAGAAAAGAAAACATTTTTTTGTGTTATTATGATATCCTGTCATCGCGTTGTAGCAGAAGAAGTTGAACTGGTGAATAAAATAAGCTTACGAAAGGAAAATAAGGAAATAGGTATTGATAAAATAAGAACTGATCCCCGGCTGACCCGGAAGCGGTTAAGTAGACACAGCAAAGGGTCCTTTATCCGAAAAGGCCTTAACATTAGCGGAAAAGTTCTGCTAATTTTTCAAGAATTTATTTTTTTTTTCATTCCAAAATTTCTTACACACATTTTTAGAACGAGAAATACTTGTGTGTAATTAAATTTTTTGGAAAATTTTATATAACGCAGAGCTGTATATCGTAAATGGGTGTGTTGACTAGAGTCTTATCTTATCTCCTTATAGCAGATAGTTATGCAGCTAACAAAACACTTTTTTCCGGCGACTTGATGCATAGCTTCAAAGTTTTACTTGTATATTCTATAACTAATACTAACATTTCTGCTTACTATTTCCTTACTTTATTTTTTTATAAAAAAATGGGAATTTTTTTATTAAATAAAGTACTATACACCGAATAAAGAGTGTTGAGTGTTCTTTCGCACCAATCGTCTGCTATTAATTTGCTGTACTTTCGCGCTAATGGCTATGTGAAATGTGTTTATGAATCTAATAATCAATATTGCAAAAGATTTGCAAAAGTGTAACGAGTTAATAGCATACGCTAAATGCGATAGAAAGCTCAAATATTCAGGCGTTCGATAGTATTTATTCAGTAAAAAAAAATTTAAGTTGCAAGGAAATAGTAATAAAAAATGTTACTCAAATCGAGAGATTGTCTTGGGTAGCATGACGCCCAAAACGTGGATTGGAAACCCTGATTAAGGCTTGACTTGCGCAGTATACCGCGTTCCATTTTGTTTGTCCGGGACTTTACTTAAAAAGTAGTGTGAACCATTACTTTGTTTGACATAAAAATAGTCTATTTCTCGTCCGGGATATTATTCAAAATTATTGAAGGTTTCAACTGGAAACCTGGAACTTAAAAAAATATCTCATGAAGAGTTCTTTTCGTTATATCTTGTGTTCGAATTGTTCTTTTTCCTATTATTTTCCCAGGAACAAGATCAAGTAATAAGTAAGCCATTGCCATGAGAAATATGTAACTCGCAGACGGTAGTACCACCCCAATGCTAACTATTCTGTATATAAATAACATATACCATTGTATTTTTTAGATTATGAATTGTAATCGAAACATATAAAAAAATTCTCTTTTCCAGTTTTTATGCATCAAATGACAGGCAGTTAAGAATGAGTCGATGGATAAATTTGAATAAGAGTCATAACTTTACTGGAATATTTGCCTGTTTGTGTTGTTGTTGTTACGGGTTTCGCCTTTGATTTATTTAGTCGTTGCAGAGTAATTGCCCTTGAGTCAAATCGCACCTATCTACAAAAGCGTTTGCCAGAGTCATGGAACTATATAGGATTTTGTCAGCAAGTTTTGATGTGCACGTGGAGATGTTCAGTATTTTAAGATTTTTGCCCTTGACCTAGTCAAAATATAGGGATTTCAAATTCTGTCAAGCCACGTGGCGGGTTTGAGCCAGCGTAAGAATTAAAAATTGGGATTGTCACTGTTTGCGACAATTTTTTTTTTTGAGAATGTGAAGTCTTGCTTTTTTTTAGCATACGGCCTGGAGTGCAATTGCTGATCATGCATTAAGGGTGGTGCCATCATAAGGCATACTGATATTCGAGTCGAGTGATTATCATAATTATATCAGTACAATTATAAGAAATGTAGCAACTTCATTAATTTTGTGAACTTCATAAATTAATGCTTGGTTCACAATATTGATTGTCAAGAGATTTCAATTTTGTGTACAATTGTTTTAATTGACATGGTTGTAAGTGAATATTGTTTGAAACAAGAGGTACATTATGAAGACAAGATGAATAAAACATTATGAAAACATTCTTTTTCTTTTATCTTTTCCATTTGAATAACAGGCCAGTAATTGTTTGGACAAGCTTTCCCAAAAATTGCGACACACAGTTATCATCTTATTTTCATTTAATATTAGATATCACCAAATTGGTCGCGTTTAATATGCATACGTGTTTTCAACTGTAGAAAAAAACTAAAGCAAGTCTCTAGTCTTACATGCAAGTTGTATATCGATTGCTATGGGCAAGCTGAGGATTTTTGATAAACACGGACAACTGACAGAATAACTCATGTAGGCGGATTGTAAGTCAGTAGAAAAATTATTATAAAACCATAAACCATTTTTGTGGTTTATCACGTCAGTACGTAATAAATTTTCACAAGAAGAACACTAAATTTTTTCTAATTTTTCAATCGCGAACTACAGACCAGTTTGCAGTTCGCAATTCGAATTGCGAATTGCAAGCTAGTTTGCAGTTTGCAATTGGACTTTGAGTTTTATCATTATTTTAGAACTTTATTCTGTTTATTACGTTTATAAGTTATACATTTTCACAAGAAGAACTCTGAAAAGCTTCAAGTTTGAATCGCGAACTGCATGCCAGTTTGCAGTTCGCAATTCGAATCGCGAATTGCGAACTGCGAACTGCAGACCAGTTTGCAGTTCGCAATTCGAATCGCGAACCGCATGCTAGTTTGCAATTGGACTTAGAACTATTTCTTTTTGGATTATGAAGTAAGTAAGTAATAAATTTTCCCAAGAAGAACACTGAAAAGCTTCAAATTTGAATCGCGAACTGCATGCCAGTTTGCAGTTCGCAATTCGAATCGCGAGCGGAAGGCTAGTTTGCAATTGGACTAATATTTTTTTCTCTATTTTAAAACTATTTCTTTTTGGTTTATGAAGTTAGTAAGAAATAAATTTTCCCAAGAAGAACACTGAAAATTTTCAAGCTTGAATTGCGAACTGCATGCCAGTTTGCAGTTCGCAATTCGAATCGCGAACCGCAGGCTAGTTTGCAATTGGACTTATATTTTTTTCTCTATTTTAAAACTATTCCTTTTTGGTTTATGAAGTTAATAAGTAATAAATTTTCCCAAGAAGAACATTGAAAATTTTTCAGTTTGAATTGCGAACTGCATGCCAGTTTGCAGTTCGCAATTCGAATCGCGAACCGCATGCTAGTTTGCAATTGGACTTATATTTTTTTCTCTATTTTAAAACTATTCCTTTTTGGTTTATGAAGTTAGTAAGTAATAAATTTTCCCAAGAAGAACACTGAAAATTTTTCAGTTTGAATTGCGAACTGCATGCCAGTTTGCAGTTCGCAATTCGAATCGCGAACCGCATGCTAGTTTGCAATTGGACTTATGTTTTGTTCTCTATTTTAGAACTATTTCTTTTTGGTTTATTAAGTAAGAATTAAATTTTCATATAAGAACACTGAAAATCTTCAAATTGAATCGCAAACTGCAGACCAGTTTGCAGTTCGCAATTCGAATCGCGAACCTCAGGCTAGTTTGCAATTGGACTTAGAACTATTTGGTTTTTTTTTTCTCTATTTTAGAACCATTTCTTTTTGGTTTATGAAGTAAGTATGAAATAATAGAAGAACATTTTCACAAAAAGAACACTATAAATCTTCAAATTTGAATCGCGAACTGCATGCTAGTTTGCAGTTCGCAATTCGAATCGCGAAAAACGAACTGCGAACTACAGACTAGTTTGCAGTTCGCAATTCGAATCGCGAACCGCATGCTAGTTTGCAATTGGACTTATATTTTTTTTCTCTATTTTAGAACTATTTCTTTTTAGTTTAATTTTCCCAAGAAGAACACTGAAAATTTTCAAGTTTGAATTGCGAACTGCATGCCAGTTTGCAGTTCGCAATTCGAATCGCGAATTGCGAACTGCGAACTGCAGACTAGTTTGCAGTTCGCAATTCGAATCGCGAACCGCATGCTAGTTTGCAATTGACTTATGTTTTTTTTCTATCTTAGAACTATTTCTTTTTTGGTTTATGAAGTTAGTAAGTAATAAATTTTCACACGAAGAACTCTGAAAAGCTTCAAGTTTGAATCGCGAACTGCATGCTAGTTTGCAGTTCGCAATTCGAATCGCGAACCGCATGCTAGTTTGCAATTCGACTAAGAACTATTTCTTTTTGGTTTATGAAGTAAGTAAGTCATAAATTTTCCCTAGAAGAACACTGAAAAGCTTGAAATTTGAATCGCGAACTGCATGCCAGTTTGCAGTTCGCAATTCGAATCGCGTACCGCATGCTAGTTTGCAATTGGACTTATGTTTATTTTCTCTATCTTAGAACTATTTCTTTTTGGTTTATGAAGTTAGTAAGTAATAAATTTTCACAAGAAGAACTCTGAAAAGCTTCAAGTTTGAATCGCGAACTGCATGCCAGTTTGCAGTTCGCAATTCGAATCGCGAATTGCGAACTGCAGACCAGTTTGCAGTTCGCAATTCGAATCGCGAACAGCATGCTAGTTTGCAATTGGACTTAGAACTATTTCTTTTTGGTTTATGAAGTTAGTAAGTCATAAATTTTCCCAAGAAGAACACTGAAAATCTTCAAGTTTGAATCGCGAACTGCATGCCAGTTTGCAGTTCGCAATTCGAATCGCGAATTGCGAACTGCGAACTGCAGACCAACTTCACACATATAAGAAAATGTGTACACTGTGTTTCTTGATACAGAGAAGAAATAAGATAACTTGGATATAAACTATATGTTACAAGAAGTTAGTTAACGATCATGTAAGTTCAACAAGAGGGCCATGATGGCCCTGGATCGCTCACCTGAGTACTTAAGTTTGCTGTTAAGCAGTATTTCATTTTTTAATTGAAAATATGTAAGTGCCTACAAACCAAATATGTAAAATATCAGTCAATAAATAAAGGCTCTATGACAGAAAGTAGAAATATCTATTATAAGCTATGGTGACCTTGACCTTGACCCAGTGACCTCAAACCCTACCCATGGGTAGAGGTCCATGCAAGGAACCTCTATACTGAATATCAAAGATATTGGTCTATAAATGAAGGCTCTATGAGGTACAGTAGATAAATCTACTTTTAGCCTCCGTGACCTTTAACCTAATCCAATAATTTGAAAAAGCTTGATAAAGCTTGCTTCATGCCAAATTTTAAAATTATAGGTCTTGTGGTTTCAGAAAAGAAGATTTTTAAAGATTTTCTTCTATATTGTTATTTAAAACTTGTGACCCCTCGGGCGGGGCCAATAGTGACCCTTGGGAAATTTTTCTAACAAACTTGGTAGAGGTCCACTAGACAATGCTACACACCAAATATCTAAGCTCTATAACTTACGGTTTCTGACAAGAAGATTTTTTTAGATTTTCTTATATAACTCTATGTAAAACTAGTGACCCCTGGGGCGGGGCCATTTTTGACTCAGAGGCCAGGATTTGAACAAACTTGGTAGAGGTCCACTAAGCAATGCTACACACCAAATATCTAAACTCTATAACTTACGGTTTCTGATAAGAATTTTTTTTTCAGATTTTCCTATATAACTCTATGTAAAACTAGTGACCCCCGGGGCGGGGCCATTTTTGACCCAGAGGACAGGATTTGAACAAACTTGGTAGAGGTCCACTAGACAATGCTACATACCATATATCTTAACTGTAGGCCTTCTTGTTTCTGACAAGAAGATTTTTTAGTTTTTCCTATATAACTCTATGTAAAACAAGTGACCCCCGGGGCGGGCCATTTTTGACCCAGAGGCCAGGATTTGAACAAATTTGGTAGAGGCCCACTAGACAATGCTTCACATCAAATATCTAAGCTCTATAACTTACGGTTTCTGACAAGAAGATTTTTTAAGCTTTTCCTATATAACTGTATGTAAAACTAGTGGCCCCTGGGGCGGGGTCATTTTTGACCCAGAGGCCAGGATTTGAACAAACTTGGTAGAGGTCCACTAGACAATGCTACACACCAAATATCTAAGCTCTATAACTTACGTTTTCTGACAAGAAGATATTTTTTAGATTTTCTTATATAACTCTATGTAAAACTAGTGGCCCCTGGGGCGGGGCCATTTTTGACCCAGAGGACAGGATTTGAACAAACTTGGTAGAGGTCCACTAGACAATGCTACACACCAAATATTTAAGCTCTATAACTTACGGTTTCTGACAAGAAGATTTTTTTAAGATTTTCATATATTTCTCTATGTAAAATAAGTGACCCCCGGGGCGGGGCCATTTTTCACCCAGAGGCCATGATTTGAACAAACTTGGTAGAGGTCCACTAGACAATGCTACATACCAAATGTCTTAACTCTAGGCCTTGTGGTTTCTGACAAGAAGATTTTCAAGTTTTCCCTATATAACTCTATGTAAAATCAACTGACCCCTTGGGTGGGGTCAGTTTTGTCCCCAGGGACATAATTTGAACAAACTTGGTAGAGGTCCACTAGATGATGCTTCATACCAAATATCAAAGCTCCAGGCCTGGTGGTTTCGGAGAAGAAGATTTTTAAAGATCCAACTTATAAAATCTATTTTTAGCTCCAGTGAACCAGAAATGCAATGGACCAGAACCATTTGAACAATCTTGGTAGAGCTTCATGCAAGGAACATCCTAGGCAAGTTCCATTAAATTTGCCCCATTGGTTTCAGAGGAGATGTCGTTTGAATGAAAAGTTGACGACGGACGGACGGACTGACGGACAAAGACCGATCAGAAAAGCTCACCCTGAGCACTTTGTGCTCAGGTGAGCTAAAATTGGTCAAGGCGGTAAAATCAGTGAAAGCATAGGTACCGTAAAAAGGTAAGTCACTACAGTAATTTAATGCAAGGAGACCAGCCTGATATTTTTGTTTTTTCTAACTGATTTACCGCACACTATAAACACCAATATGGAGGGAGGTTTTGCAGTTGACGACATCCAGGTAGTTTTGTTATTTTTTTGCCGACGATGTCTTTTCTTTCTATATAGTTTTACAGTCTCTGCTAAAAGACATTGAGGGATATTCTAATACATGGAAAATTAAATTAAATACCAAAACTCAAAGGTGATGATATCTGAAAGAGGGAGACATACAGACTATGATTTTTATTTATGTAGTGTGAAGCGGAGTTTAAATATCTCGGGGTGGCATTTTATAAGAACAATAAACTGAATTGTACACAAAGTATTGCCAACAAATCGCCTTTCGCCTTATGTTTTTACTGTTTTTAATTAAACTAAGTTAATAAGTTCTCAGAAACGTAAACTGTTTGTCTCATAACTGAGCTGAGTCACAGAGTGAATTACAGAGCAGTCATTCTGTGTAACAATGAAGCTCCAGATATTAAACGGACTCTCACAAACTTTTCAGGAAAAGCTTAGCCAGTCAACAAATATAGATGCACTGTATCACGAGTTAGGTCAGTATCCAATGAATACTACAAGGCAAAGATATAAATGGTGAAATGCTGAATAAAAATGCAGACAACTGAAGAAAATAATTTAGTGTTCATAAGAAACAGACTAATGGAGCAAAATATGATGAATTACAACATGTACGGAGCCGATAACTTGGCAGGGCAAATCGAAAAGCTATTAGATAATATATGAATGTCATATTTATAGCATGGTGTGTGTGTGTGCGTGCGTGTCTGTGTGTGTATTAATTCATATACAACCAATTAAATGAAAAATATTCGATTTGTTTAAACAGCCGTTGTGTGACTTGCGAAGACTGGAGTCCTGCTGTAATTTTAACAGAAGACTAATCAACATAGAATGATAAGGAAAACACAGTGGTACCATGAGACAAGAAAAATTACCGTATGCAGAAATTGTAATCTTGATCAAATTGTAAGGAATGCCATTTTATTGTAGTCTGTCCGGTGTACCGTTTTCTGTTTCAGTTTTTATTCAGACTATATTATAAGCAATGTCCTAATGTTAACAATTTTGAATAACTTATATCAGGAAATTTGAAAACTTTATTTAGCATATCGAAATTTGTTATCACGGCATCTAGAGAAAGAGTGTATTTGACATGTTTTTTTTTTGTTTCTCCTCTGTGAACATGTCCACTAGAGCATGTTTTGTAATTTGCTCTAAGCACTTTGTGCTCACTCAGTAAATTTGATTGTTGTTGTTTTTTTGTATGCAGAGTGCTATAATGGACCGTCGGACGGACAGATGAACAGACCCAGACCAGTATATTCCATCTCAACTTCGACATAAATAAGAATTCATTCGAAGTATAAATACATTTATGAATACCGTATGTCACTTACAGCCTGGGTGTGAGGTGCATACGTCTATTTTCCTAAGGGTCTCATTTAGAATCACTTGACCGTAGTGGAATTGTCACAGTGTGTAAAGTTTACCTATGCACTAATTTATGCGAACAAAAGCTAAAGAAAGAACTTTTTAAAATTTCATGGAATTTCATCTACGCTGCAAATATCTACATACTACAAAGTAACCCATCTTGCTATTTGTGTTTATCTTTCATCAATTTATCATGTGAATCACGTTTTATATGTATATTGTGCGTAGTTATGTGGTAATTTTACTGCACAAAAGACTGTGTGCTGCAACATTTGCATACAGACATCGTCATTAGTAAACATTCGGTAAAATAAACCAGTTGATTTGTGCAGTTGGTGGTGATAAATAATTTTGGACAAATTTGCTTGATACGGTCATGGAATACCAGATGTCTGCCGCAAAAATAGTATTACTAAGAGACTCTCACATGAATCACTTCAGACATTATTTTCTCAAGAAAACTCCCAGACTTGAGCAGGCTTTCAGATTAAATGAATATCAACAAGTCAGTATCTTTGGGTATAGTGGAGGAAGACTTGCCAATACTTTCATGATGAACTTGTTCCACACTAAAGTGAGGATTTTACGGCCCAACTACCTTCTTTTATGGTTGGGGGGTGTCGTGTTCATATCAAAATAGATGAGTCTGACCTATAGCTAATTTAGTAGGGTGTAACCTGTACAACAACAACAAACATGCCGTCAATAAATTCATAAAGTTAAAGCGACTTTTATTCATTGTAAAATCCAAACAAACACACGTGCTGTAAACTTGTTTTTCATCTTACATGATACATGAACATTAAATCTGGCGACGAGGATAAGAAACTCTCTTCAAAATGGCTGCTGCGTTACCAAATTTCGAGCATTCCAGGCCGGATGTGCACCAGATGCTGCCGTCAAATTTCGAAAATGGCTCCAAAATTTGGAGAATCTAATGTGCGCTATGGACATCAGTCAAGATAAGCGCAAAAAGGCACTGCTCTTGCATTATTGTGGGGAGGAAACGTATGACATATACGACAGTTTCACTGACGCACAAAAGGGGATTGGTGCAACAAGGGTCGTAAGTGTAGATCCAGAGGTCACTGAGCCATGTGAATATGAAACACTGAAAAAAGCATTAACCGATTATTACACTCCAAAGAAGAATGTTACATTTGAAGTGTACAAGTTTCGCCAAATCAGACAGGAATCTGGTGAGACCATTGACAATTTTTACACTAGGTTACGAACACAAGCAAGTTTGTGTGACTTTCATAACAAAGATACAGAAATCCTAAACCAGATTGTTCAGGGATGCACATCATCCAGACTTAGAAGGCGTGCCTTATGGGATAACTACCACTTACAAAAAATCGTTGACGAGGCCCGTGCATTGGAACTCAGTGAAGTTCGTGCCTCAGAAATGGAGGGTAAACAATCAGTTAACGCAATGTCCATGGAACAACTTCAACAAGTTCGTGGTCGGGGCCACTCTCGTGGATCTAGGCGTGGTTTTGTTTCTCATAGGGGTTCTCAATCACATGGCAGTTGTCGGGGACACTCTAGCAATACACATGGAAATTCTAAATGTGGAAACTGTGGCAATTTGCTTACCAATCACAAAATCTGTCCTGCAAAAGGAAAGACTTGTAGATATTGAAACAAACCGAATGTCGTCTACGAATTTCCAAAGAAGGTCAACATGTGAATTTTACAGACAGTGACAAACCCAGTGCTAGTGTGAGTAATGTAAACTATGATGAGAGTTCAGATAATGATTATTATGATGATGACAATTTCATTTTCAATGTTAATATGTCAAATGCTAGCTCACCATGTGTTAATGCTAAGGTTTTTAATATTGATGTGAATTTTCTTGTAGATACTGGTTCTACTTGCAACATTATTAATCTTGATGTGTACAACAGATTTTTCAAGAAACCTGTGTTATGTCACCCTGTTCCAAACATTTTTCCATACGGTTCAAAGGTATCGTTACCCTGCTTGGGATACTTTACTGGCACAATTAAGTTCAAAGATAAAACTATAAAAACTGAAATTTATGTAGTAGACTTTACTGAAAAGAGGCACTCTAAATGTCTGCTAAGCTCTTCTACTGCTCAGTCTTGGTATTATCCACTTTACATATGTGTGACCGGTGGTCGTAGTGGCTGGTCTTGTCTTGCACGATTGCTTGGGGAATTACAGTTCAAGTGGCTGACCTAGCCACTGACCACTGATCGGTCGGTCACTTAGCTCACAAGGGTCTGAGCCCTGTTTTAATTGAGTGAATAAACCACAAACTCCATGGTTAAAGTTCTCAACAAATTCTTCTTTATTCCTTGTAGGACACAATATTTCATTCAATATGATACAATATAACTTTATCCAATTTCTGTCATATTTATATAAAAGATAGTCACATCTAAGACAAGCACCAATGTAGTTGTTAATATTTTGTAAATAAAAACTAAATTAAGTCAATTTTAGATGTTGTTCGTCCAAAATCCCAATGAATACTCTGTAAATACTAATATGACTTCTGAATTAATTCCAAATCCTAAAACTTAAATTTCTTCTTAGAACAACAGGGTAACAGTTTTAGCCAATGAAACATTTAAGGTAATTTACAAATTCAACCAATAAAAATCTTTGTAACAATAAAGGTGAAACCTGTTACTTAACATTTAAGAAGATTATTATTAACTTACTGGGTTCACACTTAATCAGTCTAAGGAAGCCAACGTGTTTAGATAACAATAGTCCATATGTAAACTGCTAAAAGCAATATCTGTTCTACAATCTAAATTTCTTTGTTTAACTGATTAAAAGGGAATGCTGACATATGTAGCAGGAAATATTTATGATTAAGCAAAATATGTCAAAGTAACCAAAATTCTATTCTATAAAATTCTTTAAATTATTAAATTCTAAATTAAATGATAAAATTATATTTCTGATCAAAACTCAAGTAAAAGAATATGGCTAATTTTATAGCCTGGTTACATATGCTTCTTCTGTTGCTAAATCTGTCTCTATGCCCAGCGATAATTTTGTTAGTAAGATTGCAGGTCAGTTTCCAGAGCTGTTTGATAGTGCCATGGGGAAGATTAAAGGCGTAGAAGTCAAGTTACACATTGATGAGACGGTGCAGCCAGTTTCTCAACCTCACCGTAGAATACCTTTCCACATACGTAAAGATGTGGAGAAAGAGCTCAAGAATCTGGAGAACCTTGATGTGATTGAGCCAGTTTCTGGTCCTACGCCGTGGGTCAGTCAGGTAGTTGTTGTCCCTAAAAAGTCTTCTGGAGTTAGGGTATGCATTGATATGCGCCAGGCTAATCGGGCTATTCTTAGAGAAAAGCATCCCATGCCTACTATTGAAGACTTAATGACTGAGCTCAATTCCTCTACTGTTTTTAGCAAACTTGACCTCTCTAATGGCTATCATCAGCTTGTCCTTTCAGAGCCCTCTCGTTACATCACAACATTTAGTACCCATGTTGGTCTACGTCGTTATAAACGTCTGTTATTTGGGGTAAACGCTGCCTCGGAGATTTTTCAGAAAGTTATTTCTGATTTGATTTCAGGTATTCAGGGTGCAAGAAACTTGTCAGATGATATTATCATACATGGTAAGACGCAAACAGATCATGACTGTGCGCTCATGCAGACATTAGAGAAACTTCGCAGTTCAGGGGCCAAATTGAACAAAGACAAATGTGTCTTTTCTGTTAATAAAATCACTTTCTTTGGCCATGTTTTCAGTAACCTTGGTGTTTCTGCAGACCCTCAGAAAATCAAGGACATAATAGACCGCTCAACACCGTCTAACGTTGCAGAGATTAGATCATTTCTTGGTATGACACAGTATTTCTCTAGATTTATACCCCGCTATGCAACACTGACTGAACCTCTCAGGCGTCTTACACGACAAGATGTGCTGTGGTGCTGGTCAGAAAGGGAAGACGAAGCATTCAACCAGCTGAAAGCTTGTCCAGCAAGTACCGAAGTCATGGTATATTTTAATCCTGATAAACCCACTGAAGTTCTAGTTGATGCTTCCCCTGTTGGCGTATCCGCAATTCTTACTCAAGATGGGAAAGTTGTAAGTTATGCTAGTCGTGCATTGACCGATGTGGAGCAGAGATACTCCCAGACTGATTGGGAAATGCTGGCTGTTGTTTACAGAGTTGAACACTTCCGTTTATACCTATTTGCTTTCGAGTTCAAGGTGGTTTCAGACCACAAGCCGCTTCTTGGTATAATTGACAGTAAGAAACCTGCTTCTGCCAGAATGGAACGTTGGCGACTTCGATTGATGCCATATCAGTTCAAACTCGAATACCGACCAGGCCGAGATGAGTTGAATCCAGCCGACTACATGAGTCTACAACCACACGATAAGCCTAAGCGCGATAACGCTGCTGAAGCTTATGTTGCATACATCAGTCATAACGCTGTGCCTAAGTCACTGACTTTTGACTAAGTCCGTGCTGCTTCACGCAAATGTCCTACTTTGCAGAATGTGATCTCTGCCATTCAGACTGGCGATTGGTGGAATGATCCCACTCTTATTCCGTATATTCGCTTCCGAGACGAGCTCTCAATTTATGATGGTGTTATTTTAAGAGATCATCGTTTGGTCATTCCAGCCCAATTACAAGACAGGGTTATTGACATTGCTCATCAAGCCCACCAAGGCATAGTCAAGACGAAGCAGCTCCTCCGGGAAAAAGTCTGGTTCCCTTCTATTGACAAAATGGTTGAGGAGGCTGTGAAAAGTTGTATTCCATGTCAAGCATCATATCCTGGACATAACAAGAGAGAACCTATATGTCCCACTGTTCTACCTTCTAGCCTTTGGTCTGAATTGGCTGTTGACTTTTCTGGTCCATATCCATCTGGCCAGTACATCCTAGTAGTTGTAGATGAACATAGCAGATATCCCGAAGTTGAGATTGTACATGCCACATCAGCAAAGGTTGTAATTCCCAGACTTCAAGGCATATTTGCACGTCAGGGGTTTCCTAAAGTTTTGAAATCTGATAATGGTCCGCCTTTTCAAAGTCAGGAGTTTGCAGACTTTGCATGCTTGTGGTTTCAAACATCGCCGTATCACTCCGCTGTGGCCGGAAGCGAACGGTAATGTGGAACGGTTTATGGGCACTTTGAACAAGTTTGTTAGAGCATGTGTGTCAGGAAACAGAAATTGGAAGTCTAATTTCTTATGCAATATAGGGCAACACCCCACTCATCAACCAAAATTTCTCCGTTTGAAGCTCTAACCGGTAGAAAAATGAGTTTTGGTCTCCCAGATATTCCCAAGTCTGATCAAGCCCCAGTCTTTGACCGCATAGTAAACAATGATGCTATGAGTAAAACTAAGATGAAGGCCTATGCTGACCAGAGACGACACACGTCGGAGTCTAGTCTCATACCTGGAAATCATGTCCTGGCAAAACAGCCAAAGCTGAATAAACTTACCCCACCATATGATCCAGATCCTTACACTGTTATTGAGAAAAAGGGTGGTATGGTAACCGCAGAGCGAGATGGCCGTTGTTTAACCCGAAACTCTTCATTTTTTAGGCCAATTAAACATGCAGTGATGCTGGAGGATGAAGAGGAATATGAAGCCCCTCAAGCCTCTAGTGCAGAATCTAGTATCCCTGCTGCTCCTGATATAACTCTTGTACCTGTCACTCCAAGGAGAAATCCTCCTCGCTCTACTCATTCTGTCTTGCCTCAGAAGATGAAAG
This sequence comes from Cyclina sinensis, assembly GCA_012932295.1. Lineage (NCBI taxonomy): Eukaryota > Metazoa > Mollusca > Bivalvia > Venerida > Veneridae > Cyclina > Cyclina sinensis. The sequence continues at coordinate 70,055 of JAAONU010000112.1, forward strand.
ACTACGTGATGAGTAAACCTAAATGAGCCTTTAAGTAGTTTCAAGATTTTTAAATTGTTGTTTTTCTCTTAATGTCATTCATTAAGTAATATTTGCATTTAATCAAAGTTCATTTTTGATAATAGGCAACTCTTTTCATGATTGTTCAAGTAAAGTTCTCTAAATTGTTTATTGAATACAAAGCTGTTGTTATATTCCCAATTTAGTATTTTGATTGTTATAACATTCAAGTATAAAACTTTAATGTTTTACTTATTTTAAGGGCAAACAATGAATATTCAATTCGGTATATTACTGAATTACAATTACTGAATTACTGAATATTTTGAATAGTTGGTTCTGTTTGTTTGTAATGTTGAAAGTATTATGCACTGTTTAACAACATTTTGTCGTATTATTGGCTCAACAGCAAGTTAGTTTATGACCATGTAAGACATTAAAGTGTTTGAAGTATTTCACGTAAGAAGATGGTATGTGTAATTTCAGTGACATTTTGTAACCATTTTATATGTTTGATAACTAAACAATGGATATTCATATGTGCTTAACACCAAAGACAATAATTGAATAAATGTGTTGAATACTAGAGACATTATCATTGTTGATGTTCCTCATGTGGTATAAGTTTAATTCAAGGTAGGGAGGAATGTCGTGTTCATATCAAAATAGATGAGTCTGACCTTTAGCTAATTTAGTAGGGTGTAACCTGTACAACAACAACAAACATGCCGTCAATAAATTCATAAAGTTAAAGCGACATTTATTCATTGTAAAATCCAAACAAACACACATGCTGTGTACTTGTTTTTCATGTTACATGATACATGAACATTAAAGGGGGAAACGACCTGGACTGTGTCGGCGATTTAACAGCTGAGGAAGTGGCTCAACATCTAATGGCTACTGCTTCTCTTTTTCAAGGAAGATATAACCTCCAACATGTGTATATCCTGCAACTAATGCAAAGGAGTTGCACATGCTCCCTGAACACAACACTGTAGAATGAGAAAGTAAAATGTGTAAATGAAAATGTCCAAGAAGGCTCTCGAAGTTTACAGGGGTCTCGTATTGGAAACTAAGACATTTTGCCACGCTACGTTAGAATCTGTTAAAGTCAGATGGTGTTCATCTCAATGATCACGGGATGAAATACATCTTTCATAATGTTAGAGGAGCGATCATTCGCTGTACTTGAATTCCTTTCTTGTTTTAATAGTGTGCGTCCCTTGTAAGAAATGGGATATGTGAAATAGTGTTTACGTGTAGCAAAGAATAAGAAATCAGAGCTCGTTATAAGAATTGCTTTGTTAAATGCCTTTTCATGGTAATCTTTCACAGATTTTTGGTCTTTTTGAGGGAGTTATCAGGTGCACAAACTCATTACATCATCCTACCTTTGTTAAACTTAGCTTTTCACTTTAATCACATTTAGAGCAATCCTTTCTCTTTCTTTGGTGCATGGAATGAAAATAGTTCCCAGCAGATATAATTCATTATTCCAGAGCAAGACAGACGAACAAACTCCGCAAGGGAATGGACTATAATAATAATGTTGTGAAAAGCTTACAGAACTACTTTAAAGGGATACACAGGCAAATGAATGCCAAAAATCTTATGAAATCGTGTGAAATTTAGCATCTGTTGCCATACCTTGTTTTCTTCTATTCTTTATGTCTTGCATTTGGGAAATCTGTTTTGCGAAGTATTGAGTTTGTGTATACAGAAAGAAAATAATAGCTGCAAGCCAAACAATTCGTTTTGTTTTCTAATCACTTAAGAGTTACTTTTCCCACAGAAGAGTAACCTTCCTTAGATGCTCTTCAAACATGTCTGTTATGTTGTTGGTTTTGGATGAAATCAGTAGTCATATTTTTGCCATCGCTGTAAAATGGCGAAAAATTACATGCACTGAAATAAAACCACTACATTTTTGGCCACAACAGTGAAAATATACCAACACGAAAAAAATATCTCAAAGTACAGTATCTGATATAACATACCAAAAACAATACAAAATCCCAGACTCCATATTCATATCAGACAGGCATACCTAGATGAGAAATTAGAACAAACTCAACCTTCATCCTCATTCAAGGTAGAGGTAGACTAAGAAGCACCAGACAACTACTAAACATTTCCCATGGAAATTTTGCCACCGACAACCATAACGATATCATCTCCCTAGTCCCCAGACGAAAACCTGGACACCACAGATGAGCTCCTCCAGAACACAGACTTCTCCACCCACAACAGCCAGACACTGACAGCCTGCTGTCCGCGTATGCCACCTAATGATCACACCCTGCACTAGTGATAGGCCGATTAGCGGGTATAACCAATTAACCGATTCTGATAATCGATTGTGTTTTCTCCCAGTCGTTGCGGGTACGAATACACACGGGTACGAACAAATTTCCGAATGGGAAATAACTCTGAAAAGTGTGCAAAATGACCGCTTTAGCAGACAACAATACAGATATTTTTAACCACCCAGGTTCCAAAACTAAGTCTAATGTATGGAAGGTCTTTGGGTTTCAAAAGATCGCACAGAAAATACCACCGACGAAGGACAATTTGAATATGAACATCACCATTTGTCGTCTATGTAAAAAGACTTACAAAAACACCTGTTAGGCGAATATTTTGAAATTTCCCGTCCAGTATTTTAATGTCAGACTTCAGCATTATATTTTGGAACTCAAGAGCTGTGTTTGCTGATATATTTTCCCCACTCTAGAAAGAACTCGTGCCTGTCCGAAAGTTTAAAATATCCGAAATATCAGACATGATTAATGCTTAACGGTTAAAACAAAAGTATGCCAGCAAATGGTCAGCCAATGAAGCGTCAGTATTTCGTTGCAGTTATCCAATGAAAATTTATTTAACATCATACAGTTAGGCACAACTGTCAATGTGGTGGCGCCCTTAGCGTCAAACAATAAGTTCCCAAGAATTAGCAAAACTTTGATAGATTTTCATATTTTATAACAGTATGTTCGACTGAATCTACCTGTCAACAAGGGACAAAAATGCTGTGACATTTCAATATCCATTATGTAATATCAGTTGAAATATCTTAGTTTTGGAACCAGCTGAATAACATATGCCTAAGTTTTTTACTTTTTCAAAAGATCATTAGAATTTTAAGCAAAACAGTCACTGTTAAGACATAAATATCTGAATAGACAATTATATAAACAAATAACATTTAACCGAATATTTTTCCGATAAATCGCATCGGTTTGTTAACCGATTCCAACCGATAATTGGTTGCAGTTTTCCAACCGATATCCCATCACTACCCTGCACCCCTCAGATTAAGATCCTTTAACCCCAGAAATAAGCCTGTCATCAGTAGGACTAAAGCTAAAACCTGTTTGAACTGAAGCTGTGATTTTCTTGCTCTTGACAAAACTTTCATTCTAATTTTGCACTACTGGTAATAATTATGGCAGATTACCTGCCTACCACCTATTTACACTTAATTCCAATTAAAATTCAGTAAATAAAGTACAGTAACTGTTGTCCTTAGTTTCTGCCAATTCATCTGTAAACAAACACCTTATAACAGTTTACATAATACATTAAGGAGTTGGTTCTTGACATGATCACTTAACTAGTATATACTTTTTACCATATTGTTTCCTATTAGGGTGCATTTTCTCCATGGGGAGGTGGGGGTGCTAAATAGAAACACTAAATATGCCATTATTGGTTTACCAAAAACAAAAAAAAATAACCAAACAATTGTATTTACCAGGACCTGTCAGGTTGCCTTTATTCCTACAGAACAGTTTACAATAAATAATTCAAACTGATTTGAAACAGCACCCTGACTCATGATCATAGAAGTCAATATGTTATTACCTGTCACCAAATTTTAAGACCATGGTAGATAAGTGATTTTTCCTCTGCAGTCACAAATTATGTCACAGGTCAAAGTTTTGTTTCAGGATTGCTGAGTTTTATTTTCTGATTTTAATTTTATGGATTTACTTTTTTTTTCCTGGATATCAAAAACGTTGAGGTAAGATTTTCTTCTGTAAAATACCCTAGGGGGCACTAGTCAGAGGGGGAGCGCTAATAGGAAACAAGAAACATGGCAATGCCACGAAACCAGGTTTTCAAAAATGTTGTTCTGATTCTATACTATAGTATGAATTTTGGAATGAAGATTGCTATGAATATTCAAAAGATTATAACATGACATGAAGGAAAAGATAATATTCATGAGAATACATGATAATGAGTAGGATGTAAATTTCGGCTAACAATACTGTCTGCAAGGAGTATACTTAATAATGAGACAACAATTTCTGCACGTCATCTTGATGTGGTAAACATTTGTCTGAAGTTTCATCAAAATTCTTCAAAGGGTTGAAGAGTTACAGAGCGGACAGGATTTTCAATGTTAATGTCACTGTGACCTTGACCTTGGAGCCATCAAAATTCTTCAAAGGGTTGAAGAGTTACAGAGCGGACAGGATTTTCAATGTTAATGTCACTGTGACCTTGACCTTGGAGCCAGCCATGCGGAACATGCGTTCTGCACGTCATCTTGATGTGGTAAACATTTGTCTGAAGTTTCATCAAAATTCTTCAAAGGGTTGAAGAGTTACAGAGCGGACAGGATTTTCAATGTTAATGTCACTGTGACCTTGACCTTGGAGCCAGCCATGCGGAACATGCGTTCTGCACGTCATCTTGATGTGGTAAACATTTGTCTGAAGTTTCATCAAAATTCTTCAAAGGGTTGAAGAGTTACAGAGCGGACAGGATTTTCAATGTTAATGTCACTGTGACCTTGACCTTGGAGCCAGCCATGCGGAACATGCGTTCTGCACGTCATCTTGATGTGGTAAACATTTGTCTGAAGTTTCATCAAAATTCTTCAAAGGGTTGAAGAGTTACAGAGCGGACAGGATTTTCAATGTTAATGTCACTGTGACCTTGACCTTGGAGCCAGCCATGCGGAACATGCGTTCTGCACGTCATCTTGATGTGGTAAACATTTGTCTGAAGTTTCATCAAAATTCTTCAAAGGGTTGAAGAGTTACAGAGCGGACAGGATTTTCAATGTTAATGTCACTGTGACCTTGACCTTGGAGCCAGCCATGCGGAACATGCGTTCTGCACGTCATCTTGATGTGGTAAACATTTGTCTGAAGTTTCATCAAAATTCTTCAAAGGGTTGAAGAGTTACAGAGCGGACAGGATTTTCAATGTTAATGTCACTGTGACCTTGACCTTGGAGCCAGCCATGCGGAACATGCGTTCTGCACGTCATCTTGATGTGGTAAACATTTGTCTGAAGTTTCATCAAAATTCTTCAAAGGGTTGAAGAGTTACAGAGCGGACACAATTTCGTTTGACGCCCATCCGCCCATCCGCCCATCCGCCCATCCGCCCGCCATACCCCAATCTAATAACCAGGATTTTCAAAATTGAAAACCTGGTTAACAATTCGGTACTTTAACTAAACATCCTGAAAAAGAAGTAACAGTAAAACATTGCAGGCAATAATTCTTAACTAAATAGCACCTGTATTATCCTGAAACTGCATATGTGTAAGAAAGTTACCAATACTGTCTTCATGGTTCTCTGTCTTGATGCTTGTCTCTTCTGCCACTCCACACAAAGGATCCTCTATCACATTAGCATTTTTCATATCTTCCTCTACAACAGTATCATCATGAATGTCACAGGAATTCATAAGATCCTCCTTTACCAATGTATCACTAGCTATAACACTGGTATTCAAATTACATCTTTCCATCACACTGTTACCAGAAACAAAACAGAAATTCCAAGAGTAATCATCTATATTTTCATTATTCAGATTTCTGGAATTAAAATTACCACTAAAGTGATTGGTGGAAGTTTTGGTTGGATTATTTCCTCTTCTGTTGAAGATTACATCTGACTGCTTTAATATGATATCAAAAGTTTCTTCTGACCTACAATCAGGTTCTATAGCTTCTTCCTTAATGGCACATACTTCTTCACTACCTTCTTCACTCTGTATGCCATTAACCTGATCATTAGAAGAGTTTTTAACATTATTCCATTTAACCATTTTATTATTCCCTGCTTGTACAGTTTCTGAATCGTCCACAATTTTGCCAACGTTTTCACCATGGAAAGAGTTTTCTGTACTTTCAGAAACAAAATTCTTTCTGCTAAAGTCTTCCATACTTTCAGCATCTTTTACAAGTTCAATCTGTTCTTGTAACATCTGTAGCTTCTTTTTCCATCGCCAAATACGTACTCGCTCTGTTTCCCGCATACGTCTCAACTCACGCTCCTCAGGGCTGAGCTGCGATACGGGAATGTACCTAAAAACACAATGGTTGTCAGTGAGAAGTAAGTCTGAAATGAAAATAGGCAGACAACCCAAATATAAATTTATCAACTTACCAAGTATATGAATGATCAAAATGAGGTTAGTATTGTATATCAAGATAAGTACAGTAGTCAAGTGGAAACCCATAACGCTTCCAAGAAGTAACTAAAGATTAGTTTAATTAGATTTTCCAAGCCTGACTATATCCATGCCTTTACACCATGTTTCTTCTTAATGAATCACATAAAAATTCAGCTATTTTCTTTACCTTCCATCATTTTAAAGTTATATTACAAAATTATTACTGTGATGGTGCGACTGAATGATATTAAGATTTTCATTTAAAAAATGATAGCATAAAGATCTTTTGAATGACTGATAAAATGTCCCTGAACTTATGCTGAAATTAAATTTAAAGTTTTATTAAAAGGATAAAATGCCTGTCCTTCTATAAATGGTGAAGTTCTTGCTTTGCAACTTCTGATTCTATTGTGCCATATGACTGTGACATTTTGTGACATGCAAGTTAATACAATTACAGCAGATCAAATCCTTGCATGGATTTTTTTCCATATATATTCATTATTTTACATCTTGGTTGGACTGAATTTTGGGGTCATATTATAGTGGCATTTTACTACAATATACCCTCAAATTTCTAGAAATGTAATACCTAACATGAAAGCATTAATCTCACTGGAACAAAATGCCTTTGTTTTCTAATACAATTGCTTCTAGAACTGATTTTAAATGGGAACTAATGCACGAGAGGACAACATTAAACTATAAGAACACTATACCTCTTGTTTCCTTTTTAACCACTATTACATTCTTCTCAGCATAATTAGAGCAGTATCTCACAACAAGTATTTCTTCAGATAAGTCAACTGTCTAACAAACTAAATACATTATTATGCTAAGACTTAACTTTCACACCCAACATAGACTTTTTTCCATTAATTGTTGGTTTAAAGCTTGTGAGAGCTTAAAATGCTTATCACCATTTTTCCAACTTTATATAAAATTTATTTCATCTTTTCTCAGGGAAAGATTACTGGGTCAGTGGTTACATACTGGACTGATATACAGGGTTTGATCCCCCACTCCTCCATCAACACTAGTAATAAATAAGACAGTAAACCAAGGTCCATTATTGGTGCTATACACTGAGAATATAAAAGAACTTGGAGTGTCTCTGGAATAAGGTATTTTCTATATTTTGCAGTATGCCCTAGAACCTTAATTAACAAAACTACTCAAAAGACATCAGTCATTATGGAAAATGCTACAGATGATAACAAAAATCAAACACACAGAAAGACAGACAGACCGACATTATATTATCTCATAAGGCTTATACAAACGCTTTAGTAAATTACAAACCTTTTTCTTGCCCTTTCTGCCTCATTTTTCTTCCATGCAGGATCAAGCCTCTTGCGTTCTCTGTATTTTTTCTGGCGTTCATTGTTTGCTTTTTTACTTTTCACCTTTGCTGTGTTTTGCTGTACAGGGAAAAACATAGCATCATATTCATTTGTGCATATAAAGACTTGTCCTATGTTAACTTTAAAATTCAAAATCCCATTTCACTTACAAATACGTACTAAAGTAATATGATTTGCAAAACAACACTGCTTCTAACAAGTATTTCTAAATTAACAAGTGCTACATTCAAATGAATGCCATGCCCCTGGGGGAGGGGGGTGGTGTTGACCTTTGACCCTGTAAGTGGGTCTGGTGGGTAAAGCTCATCAAGGTGCATGCACCTGTTAAGCTTGGAGGCTGTAGGTGGAAGGACTTCTGTGTTATGGTCAAGCTTAAAGTTTTGTGACAAACAAACAGGCAGACAGACAGACCTAAAACAATATGCTCCCTTTAAGGGCATAAAAATGGCTAGATAAAACTTTAAATCTTCAAACCACCTGACGCATCCACTAAATGCGAATAATCCACGGTAACTGTGGTAGCCTCAAGACCTTAGTAAGACCTAAATTTGTAATTATACATGTCCAAGGGCTATGTCAAAGACAAAACAGGGGAGAAAAGACAGTAAGCACAGTCATAACACAATAAATTTTCAACCAGATGGACTAAATGGAACAGTTAAAACTGACATTCATATTCAATTGTTTTTACATGTCATGTGTCTACATGTGTGTAGTGATGCTGGGTTTATGCATTATCAATTAAACAAGTATAAAGTGTAAATAATATTATGATTTATTATGGAATGTTATTTGGGTAAAATTTACACACTACCTGGTTACTGTTACAATTTACTCACTTACACTGTTGTTGTGTTTACTGGTACAGTCATTATGCATGCTGGCACATTCACCATGCCTGTTGACAATGATACCATGATTGCTGTAAGTCACAACTATTATGCTGTTTAGACCATGATGTCTATATTATAATTTAATTTGGCTGAATGACAGTGTAATGTAGTGTAATGGTATATTTCATCATGTCGGGACTGCATATCAGCACTGATATTTCAACATTGCTCTGTTACAATGCTTCCATAACAAAATACACAATGTGCCCATATAACATGAAAAATGTAATCAAGCAAGTTGAAAGTAAGCATAATTTCATTTGCAAAATTACACGTCACATTTTGATACCAGGGGGCGCACGTTTGTCAAAATGTGACTTACAATTTTGAATCGACATTATGCTTACTTCTATTTTGCCTAGTGCCTAATGACATATTCTATATTGGTTGATCACATCGTGTATTTCATTCTTGAATGAACCAAGATAGCCGAGGCATGACAAAATATACCATTACACTACACTGACAGTCATTCAGTCAAATGAAATTATGATATAGGCATCATGGCCTAATTAACATACAAGTTGTAACTTCCATCTAGTATGGTATCATTGTCAACAAGAATGATGAAAGTGCAAGCACGCATAATGACTGTACCTGTAAGCACTGTAGCAGTGTCAGTGAATAAATTGTAACAGTAAGTAGGCATATTGTAATTATTTTACATAAATAACATTCCATAATTTATAGTTATTAACTTCACATTCTTTTTTAAGAAATATTTGTACTGAAGCACTTTTTGACACCATGATCATAGGAAGTTGTTTTGAAAATTATTAGAAAAACTAAAAAAATCATTAGCTCATAACATACTGACCCATTAAGCAACCCCAACTTTGCTACTTTCTATAATGGATTTGCTTACCTTTGACCCTCAAGATGATGTGCAGATCAGAATCAGAGTTTATTATATCTGCCAGGATAAGAATTCCAAAGAATTATTTGGTAATATGTAACCCCATCTTCAATTATTGATTTTCTTCAACAGTATTATACAATTTTCAAATTCCAGCAGATTAAGCACCACACAATGAGTACTTTGTTAAGCTAAGACACTGCCTGCAAGAGTTTCACATGATAATGAGTCTGACATATTTCAACAGGTAAAACAAACCTTACCTTTGAACCATCTGTCTGTATCTCATCTAGTGGACTTAAACATCCCATGAGAGGTTCCACTGATTCTACTTGATCTAAATCTCTGCATCTTGGAGCTTTGGACCTACCATGTCGACCTTTATGCACACTGTTTTTCATTCTTGCAACCCTAGCTCGTGTTCTTTGATGCTCATTGTCCTGATATGCTTCTAACTCCTCTTGTGTCATTTTTGAACACTTTCTTATTCTATAAGCCCTCTGAATTTCAGCTCTTGACAATGGTGGTTGTCTCCCTTGTTTCTTTTCTCCTCCATCTGACTTTCTATTCACGGATTCTCTATCCTGCAACTCTAATAATTTTGGGTTTTTCATGTTTTTTGCATCAGTGATTGCTTTTTCTTTACCTATCAATACCTTTGCTTTTACTTTAGTTTTTCTAGCACATAATGATTCTCTTAAAACCCGATTAGCTGAAGCAGAGCAATTAGAATTTCTAACATTTGCATTTTCACTAATTTTCTCTGTACTCAGTTTACATGCTTTTTGCAAAATGGCTACTTTAGATTTACTCCCCATTTGCCTGCCTCTGCCACTCCCCCTAGCATCTTCACTACTTTTACTGGAAAGAGCAACAGTACTTCCTAACACTGTTTCTGCACCTCTGACAGCAGCAGAAATAGACGTTTTAAAACTGGGAAAAATGTGCCTGTCTTTAGATGGTTTAAGCCTTCTTTTAGATCTATTTTTTCCAACTTCTGTAATACCAGAGTCAAATGTTCCCATTGTTTTCCTACCAGAGTTTTCTTTCACATTATTACAAGAACTTTTATTTTCAGCACAGTAAACCTCACAAAATTCTCGTATTTTGTCTATCTTAAACATATTTGCCATCTTTTCCACTGTTTCAACAGTATTTGGCATTATTATCAATTCACCACAGTAAATATATTGCAGAACAGCCTCTACGGCTTGAATATTTGTGTCAGATGGAAGATGTATAACCATTCTGTTGTCAGAGTTCTCTCCCATGCTAACAAAGGCAGGACTAGATATTGCTAATACTATCTTGTGAAACTGTAAAAAAAAGTGTTTGTTTATATAAAGAGGTATATTTATATCTCTAAAGGTGCTATAGCTCTTGGCTCAATTTATCCATTTTGATATTCCAACAACAAAGAACTTCCTGACATCAAAAAAATACTGAAATCCACATTATACAAAATAAATGAAGGACAGAAAAATCCCAAAATAAATGAACAAAACAAAATTAACAAAGAAAATGAGGCAACAACAGAAAAATCATAAAATAAAGAACAGCAGAAAAAGAATCACGAAGTAAATGTATGATGGAAATTCCTAGATAAAATTTATAAATTTCTTAGGTCAAAACACTCTGAAAGTCCATAAAAAACTGATATTCAGAAACACATATTTTGAATTTTTAAAAAATTCTTCAGCATGGATTTCAGAGGATTTTTCTGACTGGATTATGACAACATACATTGCAAAAAATTAACAAAAGACTATAAACTGACTTCCTTTACAAGTCCAGAAATGGCTAAGTGTAAAATGGGTCCTCAACACGGATAGTAAAATTGCGGGGACGGGTGTTCGTTGTCAAAGTCCGCACTGCATGTACTGTAATATCTTCAATACCTTACAAGTTATGCCCCAGACAAGAATTAATTATGAAAAATTACAAAGGGCAATAAGTCAAATAGAATGCCCATGGGCAGCATGTCGAGCCTGCCAATGGAAAACCGCCTATGGGAATGGGACATTGAAATGGAAACTGTGGGAAGATGATGATGGAAGGACAAGGCAGGCCTATATGATGTCTCTTTCAGGAAGCATAACAAATGTATCACGGTATTTTCAAATTCTTCCATGCATGGAGAAGTAATGGTCCAAACAAGGTCTATCATCAACATTTTGGACCTTTTAGCTGGCACTGTGACCTTGACCTCTAAGCTTGGAATCTAGGTCTTGCACGCAACACACCATCTCATCAAGATGAACAAATTTGCCAAAGTATTTTAAAATCCTTCCATGCAGAGAGAAGTCATGGCCTGGACCAGGCAATCTGGACGGACGGACGCATCGTCGCACATACATCAACTGCGGTACCAAATTTGACAACTATGTCCAGCTATCCGCAAGTGGGCTTGACTAAAATTATGTGAAAGAGAGTTATGGTTCTTTGGCACTGCACCTCGTCACAATGAGATCTATTCACCCATGAAGTTTCAAGTTGATACCTCCAGTACTTTTAGAGTTATGCCCCGGACAAGCAAAATGGGCTGCTGCTGCCGCCGACACCGCAAGTAAAATCTATGTGTCCCCTGACTATAGTCGAGCGACACAAAAAAAGGCTTAAGACTGCATATATTTCCTTCTCAACATAAAATACTTCAATCATGTCACATTAAATGTGTAAATAAATTTCTTCTGAAAATAGTTTAAAATGAGATTAACTTACCTTGAATACTCTGTTCCCAATTTCAATGGCTGCATCGCACAACCTGCCATCCCTCCACAGCTCCTTCAGAGACTGAACAAATTGCACTGGAAAATCAGGGCAGGAGTAAAGTCTGTCCATATTACCTAAAGATGAAGAAAACAAACACATAAATCACTGAGATCACAGTAGAACTCTGCAAGTAAAAGAGTCTTAAGACTTAATAACTAATCTAATCTAACTTAAGTACATGATCTCCCTAAAGTTAGATCTGAAGATGACCTAAATGTATTCAACAATTTTATTTTCCTGATAATCTGGATTTTCCAAAATTGTTATTTATATTCCAGCCAATGAGACTGCATCTTATGTTGCATCTTTATGGTTTACTTGTACACACTGTCCATTTATGGTTGACTGTGTAAACTTCTATTTCTTTATGTTATGGAAGATCATAGATTCATGGAATGTGTCATGATTCCATTTCAAATACTTTAGGCGCTATGCACAAAACAAACTTTAACACCAGGTGCACAACAACTCAAAACATTCTTGGAAGGTGTCTTGATTTTGTTTCAAATTGTACAGCAGCTATGCATGACAAAAACTTTAAAATGCCCCTTTTTTACTATTTCAAGGGCAATATCTGAGGTCATATTTGGACGAGCTGTGAACAAAACAACTAATCATGGTGAACATTCATGGAAGGTTTTGTGATTTCATTTTAAATACTTTATGCACATTTTGGATGGAGGGATGGAATGACAAAGATAAATCTTAGGGCACAAAAACATCTTCACAAGAAACAGTAAGTATGGCAGCAGTGATAAAATAGTATTTTTTTCTTGTTGAAATCAAATTAGAAATCTACATAAAAGCAGCATGTAGCAGGAATATTAAATCTACATTGTATAATAATCATAGTATTCACATCACAAGCTGAGCTTTGAACAAAAATAAGTCACATAGTTACTCTAACATTAACAATCATTATAAAGATCAGTAGTCTAAATAGAATTTGCCTTCAACAGTGAAGCCTCTGCAATCAAAATCCTAAAATCAGCGAGTTCCTCCTTGAAAAAAAAAAAGCTCTGAGTCCCTGCGATTTAAGGTTACATACAATTGCAGCGTGTTATGAAGTGTTAGAGCATTCCCGCAGAGATGATCCTCTACAAATATTCTAATGCTTCATCACCAGAGTTTTGACAAATATTTCCCTTTTTAAAGGTGTAAAAAAAACAATCGCTATAAAAATTTATACACGTGAAATGCTTTCATCAAGAACATAGTGTTTTGCCAATGCATTTGTTCATGTTTTAACGGTTTAAATTAGATATATTACCTTGTCACAGTTTGTTTATCATTTGTAATTTATTTGCAGGTGGATTAATTAAAGTGCTGCACCTAATAAAGATTTGAAAATATTTAAAATGGCAGCAATTAAAGCTAATTAACAAGATGTCAGGTAGGTGTTGAGTTGTTTTGCTGTAAATTTATTCGCAGTCAGCAATGTTCCTTTTATACAAATATTCTCGTTTCACACATTAGGTATCAACATTGTCTAAATAAAAATACCCACATATTTGCCAAAGATTAAAATATCTTGTTCAGTAAACAACCTTAATTCAATTTAGGAAAAAGTGGGTACATCAGGTGTCTGGAGCTTGAAAAGTGACGTAATATGAATATCAGTTTGGAGAATTTTATGGAAAATTACTTTTGCTCAATGTTAAAGGTCATATATAATATTTAGGAATGAATTAAAGATTGAGACACATTATAATATGCATGTACAGCTTATAAGTCTTGGGATCAACAAATGGTACTGTGTATTTTTTAAGTCAGCTGTCAAAACACATTACGGATCAAAATATAAGGCATCCTAAAACATGAGGATAAAAAGATTATATATTAAGTAAATACAAAATTTCACTAGACAAAATTAATTAACATTTCAGTCAACTTTATGCGAATAGAAATTGTGGAGATCTGCAGAGGATTGATACAATGCATAGTTTCATAGAAAATACCATTCATTATCAAAAAAACTAATCTCCACAATGTCCATGTCATTTAGGGAGTTTCTCAGAGTTTCTCCGTGATTTTCCTCCTTGTGTCCGCCAAGTTAAAGAGAAAAATGTATATGTCGCACAAGCTGGACTGTTAAATTAGTAATTTGGTGACGCAAAGCCCAAAATGTCAAAGCTGCCTTTGATTACTAATGTTGGAGATAACAAGAGTGACTTTAGAGGGGGGCATGTTTATCTCACACTGTTATAAGGTCAAATGGTTGTCCAGTTTATATTTGATCACAGAGATTCGGCTTATTGACCCCGCCCATGCTATATATACATGTATTATTAATATGTATATATAGCGTGGGCAAGGTCAATGAGCCAAATCCCTGTGTATTTGATATGAGGTCAGTAACACGTCATGGTCATCTTAAAAAAATAAAATCTGATTGACTGGAGAAATGAAAAAGTAAAAAGGAACACATTCTAAACATACTAGTTTAAACATACAGGCAGTGGCTATGGTTACGGAACCATAATCCTAGCCTCCGAGTCTAGGATTATGGAAGTTCCGTAATCCTAGACAAACACACTGGAAAAAGCTACGGTTATGGAAGATTTTTAAAGAATCGTATTTTCAACAGTTAAATATCAAATAGCATGCTAAATTCAATTTTTATTAATTAAACAAACCATTTTACCAAATTTGCCTCAATCTGTCTTTTTATACGCCATTTTGACTGAAGTTTCAGCAACGAACTAACGTTAAATATCCTTGTCATCTTTACACTTGAGCGCCCATTTGTTGTTGGACAATTAATATAATTTTTTTAAATAATATGTTGTAATGTAAAATCATGTAAATCACTTTTCCTTGTCCATCTACATCCAGGCCACAACACAAGGAGGCGCTCAAACCATGGCCCGCCAAAATTTGTATTTCATTTTCCAGCAGACATGTTACAGACATGTTATTTCATTTTGTTTACTTTGTTCCTTTCCTTTCTTTTTGTCATTGTTTTGTGAATTTAATACTGATTTTGAATAAACATTTTTATGAATGGAATTATTGTTGTTATAGACTGCGTTATAATTTGTGTTCATTCTTCATAATATGTGTTATGTTTTGTTGTTGTTTTTTTCTTTTAAATGCTATCCACTTTCACTTTTATTTGGATCAGTCTCTATCCCCACTCCAACCCCCTCTACCTCCTTTTTTTTTTATCTGCCTACAGGTTGTAAACAGTCTGTGTCATTACAAATTCACAAAATTAGTAGCTATTTCATTAAATGCTTTCTTTTAATAAAGGAATCTTATACAAAAATAAATAACCTGGTCAAATTTATTGTTGCACAGAATGAACGAGTACTTATTCTCAGGACACCATTGTTTTTTCCCCAGCCTTCCCCAAACAATTAGGAATTGACAAGATCGACCTGCAGTATTTGCTTCCTAACATTATAATTCAATGAAAACTTGGAATTTCATAGATAGTCGTTCATTTTTTTGCGTCATAATAATGCGAACAAGATAACACTTAAGACAATACACATTACAGGGCAATTATTCACATCGTCTACGAAGTGTCTGTAGATGACGACAATGACATTTAACGTTGGTCAATACAACAACTATGATGGCGTATCATAACATAAGTGTTGATTCATTTTGGAGAAAATGTAACATTTGAGAAAATTAACAGTTTACATGTATCACTCAATTTTGGGTATGAAATCCTTCTTTAAAAATACTTCTGTAACCGAAGCCTATTCCAGTGGGTTTGTCTAAGATTACGGAACTTCCGTAACCCTAGACTCGGAGGCTAGGGTTATGGTTCCGTAACTGTAGCCACTGCCAAACATAAAATCGGCTCATCTTTAGTCTAGATGAACTTGTTGTTTCTGACAGGACAGGGGAAGTAACTCTGCATGGAGTTTTGGCTCATGATGGAGCTGGCAGTTAAGATAAGATAAGATAAACTTTATTTAAAGTCGGCAAGACAGGAACAACATAACATAAGCTCTAATGAGCTTTTAAACCGACTATAAAGTTGCATTTCAAGTTTACTTGAAATTTAATTCACGTCATGTTTGCCCCGTATCCTTCGTCAAAAAGAATATATATAAACATTCTTTTCGGATGAATCAGTGCATTTAATTTCGTCGAGCACACTGTAACTTTACTGAGATGCGAATCAATATGAAATATCCGAAATATTTTTCGTCCGAAAAATACTCAGGTTGTTTCCGACGCTACAGCTTTGGTGCCAGTTCTTGCGCCAGATTTGCAACTGCTTGTACTGCATTTGCAACATATATTTATTAGATAAAGAAAAATGACTGCGATGAGCGAACACTTACAGTTTTGAGTAAAAATACAGATTTGCTAATCGTAACAAAGTCGCCCGATGTGTTCCGAATGCAATGTCGCCTTGAATGCAATGAACCCAAAGATTAGGAACAAATGTAAAGACTGTCAATTCATTGTGCATATAGCGACAGACAGATTTGAGTTTATTTACCCTCGGTACCGGCTAAAGCCATATGACCGAGCAACATATAGCGAAGCCTACCTAATTTATTATATTACACAAGTTTGCAAAACAAAGCAAGTCCTTTTTCAAATGGATTGTACTTACTAATTTTCGTCTGTAACTGACCTGAAAAGATTTATGTCTTTATAAAAAATGCGGTTAATGATTGACACTTGAAAATTAATTGTGTTCGCGAATACTATCATTTAAATAATTACTACTGTTGTCATCTAATGGATATGATTCCCAAATGAAATATAAAATTTTGTTCTAGTCTATCATAATTTACTGAAATTTATAAAACCAGATTCAAATTAACATACATTTAATTTCTCATATAGTTGAATTTTCATTTTTACCTTTAATGTTTTTTTAACATTTCACTTCATTTTTAAATCAGACATTTTCGAAACATTTTCTTGCCTAATAAAAACTAGTTCACTTAACGCCCTCTTCCAGTTTTTCTCTTTAAAACATGCAAATAACTGTTAATATAAAAATAGGTGGAGGTGCTATCTCTGTGAATGAGTGTAATGTCAGTGAATTATCAACTTAAAAAGAAGGTGATTGTTTGATAAAAGAGAAAAAAAAACCCTTTCGTAACAAAAAAATGTAACACTGTTCGTCGCATTAACTAAACCGACAAGTAACATCGTATTTATTTCATTGCCAAACTTAAATAATACAATTCAAATACACTACATATTTATTGTACATCAAAAATGAATGACTGAGTATGCATATCAATATCACTTCAGTAGTTCTCCTAGGAAAATTGCGCTGCTTATATCATCAATACTATTAGATAAATCATTTAAAAAATAAAGAACACGCTCACATACATAAAAAAACAACAACAACAAAAACAACAGATGAACGGTTTGTTTATCAAACCGCGCAAGTTTCAGCTGTTCTATTTTATGTCGATGACAAAGCACTCAAATTAGTTATGAGTACCTCAAGTTTACAGTTTTTGGGCAATGTGACTTAACACATATTAAAAATGGGAAAAGAGTATTCATAAACATTATTGTAAACACCTGGGTCTTCATAAAAATCTAATGAATAAAACTTTCCGCTTAATTCTCGAAGTGAATATCATCTTTGTAAAAAAGATGTGTCACGTGGTGTCCTTGACGTCGGTTTACAGTCACTCTGACATAACACTCACGTCATTGGCTATTTGTTTAGAAAGACCTGTTATAATTAGGCGTTAATACTAAATAAGTGAGTAAACTAAAAAGTCCATAGCAATATTAAAATATTGACACGACCAAAAATGTTTCGAACCTAGGTAATCTGCATTTGGCGGGAACCAGGATGAGCGTCGTTTCCGCGACAATGCAGTTGCCATCGGGCCGGATAGTTTACAATACCATAAGTAAAATATGCAACCCTGGTAACTTAGCCACGTCATACAAGACAGAAATGATATATGTATGCATGAGTTGTCTTATTTTATAGGAAGGTAATGAATCTTCTACTTGAGAGAACAATAACACACATATTTATGTACTTACATACAAAAAATATATGAATGCATGCGTTGCCTTATTTTTGTAGGAAGGTAATAAAAATTCTATTTGAGAGAACAATAACACACATTTATGTACATAAATACAAAAAAAAATTATATATGAATACATGAGTTGCCTTATTTTTGTAGGAAGGTAATGAAACTTCTACTTTAGAGAACAATAACTCACACATTTATTTACTTAATACAAAAAAATGTTTCATGTAATTTGAAATAAAAATCATCAATTTAGCCCTAAGTAATTTCAAATACAGAATTCAATCTGTTGCGAATTTTATCACAACCCTAGCTCTTTCAGAATTTCTAAAATCAAACAATCTCTTTCATAGGTCGTCTGCTGCAATATCGCTGCTTTGTCGGATAATCCTGGAAAAATGCCCTCTATTTCAGCGTATGTTACTTCTATATTTGGCGTGCAAAAACACAATTTTCCTTTTTCCACATCGCATACTACAACGTCTGCTTTGTTATGTCCAATATCATTCACGTCAAATCTATCTACAGCACAACTTGTCTTCTGCACATCATTTTTGAAATCTCGGCCAGCAAGAACTTTTGTGGACATCAAATGGTCCACAGAAATTTTACTTGATTCGTAAGAAATGCATAAGTTTACTTCGGAATGTATCTTAAAGTGTTTCTTGTTCAGTTTTGTTGTTATCAATGTGGGTCTTTGCTCGCTGTGTTCTTGTTCTGAAACAAACGGTTGAAAATGTCATGACTGAACGTTAAAACCATGCGATACTGTTCCGACACTTGGCGTCACCATTTTAGCGACGCTACATAAATATTTTATTGTTAGCAACTCTAATGTTAGTAAAAAAAGATGACTTTACCCCCGCAAATACCTTTTGTTTTAAACGTTCCGCGTGATTGGAATAATGAACATGCGTTTCCAGTACACAAGCAGGATCCTCCACTCCTGATATAATCCATTACTAGTGTGACGTATCCAGCAGTTGAAGGCGTTCTCTTAAAATGACCAATCACAATTAAGGAACACGAAGACAGGGAGCCTGTAAAAAGAAGAGTCATACATACAAGTACCTTTTTCCCCCAAGCAACCCACCGTGTAACAATACTTCAATTAAGGTATATTAAGTTTTTAATGTTTAATGAATAATTTCAACATTTAATGTACATTTCAAACATTCAAGAATGTTATAAATAGTCTGTCTGAATGAATTAAATTTGAAGATTGAATCGGAAATCGACCTTTGGAAATCGTAGAAAAAAGCTTTGCAAATATAGAATGTCTTTTGTGTTTTCACTACAATTACTTGTTACATGCGAATATGTTGTTTTTTCTACTTCTGAATTAACGACAATGATGTTTAGGTTTACCAAAGGTAACTTCTGCTGCCGGGACGGACCTTACTTCATATTTCTGAGAATCAACAAGAGCAGAACATGTTTTCATCAGAAGCTGACAACTCCATGTTTCTATGTCAGGATCTTGCAGAATATACACTTCTTTTTCACGGTATGGCCTCAATGAAACCTCTGTGCACATGGGAGAAAATAACACTCCCTTCCCATCTGAAACACAGTCTTTGGATATTATAAATTTTCTTTTTAGTTACGTTTAATCTTATTCATTTTACACAGATTAGGAAACAAATTCTTTTAACTTATAGTAATCCCGCTCGATGACTGCTTCCTGGAATCAAATCAAAATGTGTTGCGAAAGTCACTGGAAACATCCCTACTTGTGAGATACGAACTTGCAACCACCTGAAAGGGAGTCTGGCGTTATAACACAAACTACAATTATACATCAATATAAAACAAATGCTTGGTTTTCATTCTAGATATTCTATATTAACAAGAATATTACAACTGTACATAATGATAAGGTATTGTCAAAAGGCGTTGTGCCCCAACAACCTTCAGAAATAATCGTTTTGTTGTGTAACTGAGATCTATCTATTTTCTGGGAACTGGCCATGTTGACTTTCAATAAACATTCAGAGTTTACAGTTCCCTTTCTGGGTCATGTGTGTTTTTTTACCCTTAAAATAGCTATTTCAGTCCAGTGCACTTCTCCAAATCCGTGTGTATTACCTGATAACCAGAGGTAAATAAGGTTATTAAATGGGTTTAATCATACCTCTAAGATTCACGGACCAGTTTCCGTTAACACCTTCAAACTGACAAAGTCTAGTATCTTGCCTCTTCTGTACAAACAATCTGTCTCCAGGCCTAATGGCTTCGTAAAGCGTATAAAGTTTCATAAGTTCCTTTCTGTCAACCTCTAGAAGCGCCTCAAGGCGGTTACAAATTCCTGACAAAACTTCTTCGCGCGCAAGGGTGTGCCCCAGTTCACATTTGACGCTTGTGGCAATAGAATGCATGATGGGATCCCTGCGCATATCACAATTTAAATTCAAACCTATTCCGAGAATGTAAAGGTGGTATTTGTGGGAGTCAACTGAAACACGGATCAAAAGAATTTTGCTGGTTAGAATTTTAACATTCTAAGATCGTTTAAGAATCATTTAATCATTTGAATGAAACCAACTTTCTACAACTGTGATAAATTAACGAAACAAACAAAGAATGTCTAACCCCTTTTCGTTTTTCTTTCTTTTTTGCGGGGGGTGGGTCGGTGAAAGGAGGGGAGGGGTTCAAATTTATATAATTTACTCTGTTTTTTAAAATTTCTATTGATAATCAGCCAAGATACGTAAGAAAGGTTAATATTATATCAACAGATACTTATCAATGTTCTGTTTTTACTAATTTAACACGAAAAAAGATTCATTGAAAAAATTGTTATAAATTCACTTAAAGAAAATGTTGCTATTGTCCGCAATAGAACTGTGTTTTGAAAATATCAAAGAACAAAAAAACAAAGACTATTGTCTACCTGTGATTTTGCCTTTATATTCCGTAAGTGCACCAAGCAATTTGTGTCCCTTAATCCAAAGGTCGTTTAGCCATTTGATCTTGACCTCACTTAACCCAAGTTCCTCAAGAACTTGCAGTGTAGCAAGAGCCCCAGTAATATCCAGATCGAATTCTTTAGTGCGATCTGTGTAGGGATCGACAAACTAAAAGGACATTTAGTTTTTAATATACTTTATCTTCATTCTTGCTTTTATACGTAAATACATCAAGCTTTCAAAAAATCATAGGCACATTTCCCCTACAGGACAGAAATACTCGTCAAAATTACAGACAGTCTCAACGACTAATACTATTGATATCAAAATCCTGATTACTGGTATGCATGAATGCTGCATTACTATAAGCTGGGCAAAAGCCCGGTAGTTTCTATTGGCCGAACATAACGCGTATCAAACCGGAAAAGAAGTAATCAAATGTGTGGAATGGCGGTCATTCATTCTGGAAGATCATTATTTGCTTTAAAGATATTTACCTCATGCAAATCTATGTGCAGAACAAAAGACATGTAAAGGTTTCCAGTACTTTCAGCTGTCCAACGTCTGCCTTTAGTTCCCCTGGCACTTGTCATTCGATTCGCTATATATACCGTTCCATGAGGATCTCCTATAAGTATACAAAATTATTAAAACAATGAGTTCGCAACAGAAGTCTGTTGTTGACAGCTGTGTTCTGAGTCACATGCTATAAATCAAAATCACTGTCATTTTAAGGTGATCTTTATCTCATAGAAAAGTCAAAAAATGCTGTCAAGATATGTATTATAAATGAGTTAAAATTAAAGACGCCAAGTAATTGTCTATTTACTGTTTTTAAAGACTTTTTTTTAAAATTTTACCCACAATGTTTTGCTTAAAAAATCTTCATTAGAGAGTTGAAGCTATTATTATTTCTAACAGGAAGAAAGTCCTGTTTTTAGCTCACCTGTCACGTAGTGACAGAGTGAGGTTTTGTGATCGCCTTTTGTCCGTCGTCCGTCTGTCCACAATTAGTTTGTTAACACTCTAGTGGTCACATTTTTGCCTCAATTGTCATGGAACTTAGTCAAGATGTTATTCTCATTAATTTCTCGGACGAGTTCGAACATGGGTTATCTGGTTTGAAAAACTAGGTCACAGAGCCCAAATATTGAAACACCTTGTTAACACTCTAGAGGTAGCATTTTCAGCCCAAATAATATGGAAATTTGTCAGAAAGGTTGTTTTTATAATTTCTAGCTCAAGTTCAAATATGGGTTATTTGTGTTCAAAAACTAGGTCACAGAGCCCAAAAATAAAAAAAAATCTTGTTTACACTCCGGAGATTACATTTTCAGTCAAAATATCCTGGAAATTTGTCAAAAAGGTTGTTTTGATGATTTCTAAGTCAACTTTGACTATGGGTCATCTGGGGTCAAAACTAGGTCACAGAGCCCAAATATGGAAAAACCTTTGTTAACATTCTAGAGGTAACATTTTCAGTTCAAATATCCTGAAAATTTGTCAGAAAGATTGTTTCAATGTTTTCTGCTCAATTTTGAATATAGGTTATCTGGGGTCAAAACTAGGTCACAGAGCCCAAAAGTAGAAAAACCTTGTTAATGCTTTAGAGGATACATTTTCAGTCCAAATTTTCTTGAAATTTGACAGAAAGGTTGTTTCAATGATTTCTAGCTCAGATTTGGATCAGGTCATCTGGATTCCAAAACTAGGTCACAAAACCCAAATATTTAAAACCCTTTTTAACACCCCAGAGGTTACACTTTCAGTCCAAATATTCTTGAAATTTGTCAGACAAATTGTTTGATGATTTATAGCTCAGGTTTGAGTATGGGTCATCTGGGTTTAAAAACTATGTCACAGAGCCCAAATATGGAAAAACCTTGTTAACACTCTAGAGGTAAGATTTTAATTCCAGATAACTTGGAAATTTGTCAGAAAGGTTGTTTCTGTGATTTCTAGCTCAAGTTCGAATATGGGTCATCTGCAGTCAAAAACAAGGTCACAGAGCCCAAATATGGAAAAACTTTGTAAACACTTTAGAGGGTACATTTTCAGTCCAAATGTCCTAAAAATTTGTCAAAAATGGTTGTTTTGATGACTTGTAGCTCAGGTTTGGATATGGGTCATCTGGGGTCAAAAACTAGGTCACAGAGCCCAAAAGTAGAAAAAACATTATTAACACTCTAGAGGGTACTTTTTCAGTCCAAATATCCTGGAAATTTGTCAGAGAGATTGTTTCAATAATTTCTAGCTCAAATCCGAATATAAGACATCTAGGTTCAAAAATTAGGTCATAGAGTCCAAATATGGAAAAACCTTGTTAACACTCAAGAGGTAACATTTTCAGTCCAAATAACCTGGAAATTTGTCAAAAAGATTGTTTCAATAATTTCTAGGTCAAGTTCGAATTTGGGTCATCTAGGGTCAGTTTACCAGGTCCATAGCAACTTTGTTAAAAGCAGTCATACTCAGGTGAGCGATACAGGGCCATCATGGCCTTCTTGTTAAATAAGCAATGGTAAAACAGTTCGAATGTATACATTATTTTTATTAACCTTTAAGTTTGGTCAGCCTACTCGAAGCCATAGTAAACAGTTACTATTCGCATAATTTACTAACTGAAACAACTATTTACAAAATGTAATAATAATTATCACAGTTACAAGTTTACGATGTAACAAAGGTTTGCTTTTTCTTCATGTATAATCCAGCTGCATTTGAAAAAAAAGAGTTTACTGCATCATTAATTTGTTAAGAGAACAGTGTTTTATTACATTCTAAATAGATTTAATTCCTCTCGGTACCATTGATTTATATAATCTATCTATTTGAGCTTATTTATTGTCGGTACCGGTTGCCCATATGACCGACGCCCACTAAAGAGATTAGTTATTTTATGTTGTTTGGGTCTTGCAAGATACAGAAAGCATCGCATTCCAGAGACATCACTGGTTCTTTTGCATGCTCAGTGTATAGCACTGATACATGGGACCTCGGTTTAATGTCTCATCCGAAAGACTATTAGTAATGTTAGTGGAGGAGCGGGGCATCGAACTCGGCACACCTGGTTTACCAGTCCAGCGCGTTACCACTGGACCACGTCTGCTCCTTTTGCTTGATGTACATGTAATACATTATTGCTTCATTTAATTCTTAAAGGAGCTATCTGCATACGGTGTAGTGTTTACAGTATCACTGTTTGTGTAAATTTAATTCATTGAAGTTCAATAGATACAGCTTTATTTGGTACCAATGTAAACGTACCACTGTTCTGTTTTAAAAATTATTTATCTGTTTCATTCTTAACAGATCCATCGGCAGTCAGAATAAGCTTTATAGTCGTTATGTGTGAAACATAGCAGCTGGATTTTGTATGATTCAATATGTATCACTGTTTTATGCAAACACCAATGATTTATTTAGAAAACAGATTTTAAGTTTGAGTGATCCACAAGTAAAAAACAACCAGGTCATTTTTAGTTTATCAGTTAATAATTGACATTTAAACAAATATCTATAAGTTTATCATAGATGAACATCAAAGAAGATAATTTAGTCCATAACAATATTTCACTTATAAAAATATTTCAAAACTGTTATCGATTTACAAGGACAAATAAAAACAGCCAAAAGTAGTTTTCATTGACGTCTGCATTGGAACCGCGTGCTATAATGTATGTGATATATCACGCTCAATTTCTTCTTTGTTTATTGTCGGCGAATTGCGGATGGTGTTAGAATTAACTGTTGCGTTAGGTAAAAGTCATACTATAACTATATCACTTTTTGTGTAAATACCAATCATTTGATTAATGTTGAATACATCGAGCTGCTTTCGGTATCGAGATATAAACGTTTGACTATTTGGTGTAAGCATTATATTACTTATTTAGAAGGACATACCCTACAATTAACAGATGCATTGTACCGCTTTTTCTATCTTATTGGCTCATACGTTAAATAAACGAAAAGTAATTGATCATTTAAAGATCATACACAATAGTACTGAAAAATTTCTCCGTTAGGAATTATGACACCTAGAACACGTTCATCTGGAATTAATAACTATCCACCTAAAATGATACAACTCTCTATAAAGACTGGTAATATTTTTTTAACTTATCTATTATACTTGCATTTTTTTAACTGATACCTTGACATCGGGTAATAAGTCATTTTTTTTTAAAGAAAATGCACTCTTAATCTTAGGGAATGCCTCTTTAAAATTCTTACAAGAAAAGCATTGATGCAAAGCATCAAAGGGCGTCCAAAGGAATGTTTAAAAGCAAGAAATGCAGCGAGAGACAATGAACTAGTAGACATCTGATGATCAGATATATTCTTATAAACTTTTCAATGGTTAATTGGAATTCACCAGGTTTGTAGATAGATGAATAGTCAAACGAAATACATAATAACACACTACTTGTTCATCCTGAACTTTGGTTGGTTTGCTAGAGATTAAAATATCAATTATATTTTCTTTGGAACATAAAAAACAGTAGTCAAAATGTACTAAGTCTGTTTTTTATTTTAAATGTAACAAATATACAAACAGTATAACAATAATAATGGTTTCTATTAATACTGGAAGTAGAACACACACTGGAATGAAACATATAGGAAGAATGTTTTTTCGTAATACATGCCAACAAAAATAATGGTACATTAAAAATATCGTGAATAATTTTGCATGGCATGTTGATATGGTGAATCACTATTTATCAATTCAAGGGAAGACTGAATTTTAGACAGGTATGGGGAAAATGTCAAGAACTAGTATTTGGCACAGTTCAGAATAAAAATTACAAAATCTCACAATAAAACATGGTATTTGTGGGAGAGAAATTATAGAATATATTGCAACTGTTACAACAAGAGCTGATTCAACCGGGTGATGCTCCCCAAAATGGACACAAAAGTATTTTGTCCATAAAGTGTTTCAGCATAAAGATATCATGTTATAGAAAGTCGCTGGTAAAGGTTAAAATTGCTTAAACATACAATGAAGAAAGAAATAAATAATCTAGTTTCAGAGTTATAACCGGGACAAAGTTAAAAGTATAAAAAATGAAAAAAGGGCAATAACTCCAAGAAAGAAAAAATCCTAAGCGGAAAGGGGAGAAATATTTGAAACAACAAATTGTGCACACCTGTTTGTGATACTAGGATCTGTATTCTTTCTGGTACCTTGATCAACAGTTGTTGTTTTTTTTGCCATGGATTGTTTATGTTTCCGCTTTTTAGAAGCTTCACCAGTTGAGTATGAATGATTCACAATCATATTATTAAATTTATCATATAAACCATGTCCTGATGTAAAAAAACTTGTTTTCTGACACCTCTGATGACATATTCTGACCATTCTTGTTCTGACCTAAATGTTCGTGGGCAATGTCAAACAAATAATCATGTGAAACAGCAGATGTTTCACTTTCTTGGAAATTATGCAGCAAAAAATTTTCATTAATATTTGCGATGTCTATAAAAACTTGTGCCAAGTCAAAACTTGCTCCTGAATATTCTGTAAACAAAAACAACTACAGTTCATCTAAGGTCTCGAAGCGTAATACAACAGCAGCACCATTTTCTGAATACCTTCCACTAACATCACGGTCATGCGAGTCAAAGAAATAAAAGCTACTTGTCATTGGTGATAAATAAGAGCTATTGTTAATTGATTTATTGTCAACAAATGATATGAGGTCAATCTACTACTCTGTTGAATTTCTTCAACAAAAAAAAAAAGAAAAAAAAAGTCTGACCCACAAGTGTGTTTACATTCCTATCAATTACCCCAAAATACAGATCATGTAAAAACTGCAGACGAAAGTTTCTGTTGTTAAATGTCACAGTATTTGGCAAATCAACATGATTAAAATACCTAATCATACCAAGGTTTCCACTCAAATCACCATAAAATCGATTGCCTTGAATCAAAATGGAATCAACTCTTTGCGGCGAAAATCGGGTCGATTTAGATATTCACGGTTAAAAAATGCCAGAAGTGCAATCAGGGCCATAAATGTGCATTGCATGCCGCCAAATGGACTAAAAATATGGCAACCTTGATGCATAATTCCTAAAAAACCTCTTAGCATCTTGACTCTAAGCTGCTGCAGCTCCAAAAAGTGGCGGGATATTGAAATCACGTGACTGTCTCGACCAGTCGTAAAATATATATAGACTGTTTCTAGTCTTTCATCGCGCTGACCTCAGGAATCAAACACCAAAAAACGATGTGCGCGATTAATTAACCGTGAGAACCTACGGAAACAAATATGATAATAATATCATAATAACAGTTCGTAATAAGAAATGGTAAAGGTTTATTTATTATCTAAAATATTTTTTATAAATAAATTTGTAAAAAGTGCAATTTATTGTTGAATATGTTTGCATTTCATTTCATTTCCTGCAAAATTCTCCAGTTCGCTATTAATAACCATATAGCTCCAAAAAGTGGCGGGATATTGAAATCACGTGACTGTCTCGACCAATCGTAAAATATATATAGACTGTTTCTAGTCTTTCATTGCGCTGACCTCGGGAACCAAACACCAAAAAACGAAGTGCGCGATTTATTAATCGGATAGAACCTATGCAAACAAATATGATAATAATATCATAATAACAGTTAGTAATAAGAAATGGCTAAGGTTTATTTATTATCTAAAATAGTTTTCTTATAAATAAATTTGTAAAAAGTGCAATTTATTGTTGAATATGTTTTCAGTTCATTTCATTTCCTGCAAAATTCTCCAGTTCGCTATTCATAACCATATCGCGACATGAATGACAGTCAATAACAACAACAACTACCCTTTCACAAAATCTGAATTCATTCCATAAAGGGCGTCGCGCTTCGGCGCGGACGCCAAAAAGATCCTACTGTTTATTGCATCACTGTTTTGATAAGCTCATCAGTTTAACTCTTATTTATATCTGCTAGTAGACTAACCTTGTTTAGCTCCAAGTTCTGCATCATTCATCGTTGTTTCCGTTTCTGATTTATAAACAATTTTCCTCCCTATGTATTTAGTCTTTAAACCTTTTTCTGCTAAACTAACGTCAACGTCAGCCATTTTCTTACCCTCTGTTTGCCCCTGCATGAACTTTTAGTATGATAATTTTAATACAATCATGTAAACAAATCGTTTATTTATATTGGATGGACGGTACACATGCGCATGTATATATTTGTGGTCATGAATTGTATTGATAAGTTATTCACTGCTTGTTTACAATTATCTCTGTCCTATTTATGGTTTGTTGCATTAAATCCCGAAAAGATGCAACGGAACATAGATTTCCCAAATACGAGTTGTGAAAAACCGAAATGCATCTTTTAATATTGGTTCAATCTTCTTTTTTTCAGCTTATTTTATATCAGTTTTTTGTTTCGTTCTCGGGACACCAATATGATAGAACCAACTACTCGCGAAGACGAAATCAGTAATCTTTAACACAGGAGCTTGAAATTGAGTTTTTAATCCTTCAAGATTCAAAATGTATTTTTGTGGCTTCTACTATGTATAAGTGTTTTTTTATATACAAAAAAGAAGCTAGATTAACAGTTTCGACTCTTGAATGGCTAAAAATACAATTTCAAGCTGCTGTGTCTTTATCACCTGGGATGCAAGAAGTGTGTGTAGACGCCAAAAGGTTCGATATGGGAGCAACCAACACTATTATTATTGTTAAATACCGATGTAATATGCTTCAAAAGTGCCTGAATATCTAAATGGTAAAGAAATCTACATAGTCAAAGTACGGATGTCTTATACCGTTGTCAAAAAAAAAAAATCGGACAAATTAAATGGGAATTTAATATATTTTCCCTAAACTCGTATAATAAATATATCGCAAGAAATATTCCATGAAAATGTAATCACAATGTCATGTAAAATTAAATTTTAGGGGATAACCCATTGGATGTTTTTTAAGTAGTTATGAATCAGTATAGGGTATCATGACAGGCTTTTCAATCAGTTATGTCTTGTTTGATTACATCACTCAGTCAGGCTGAAAGGCTAGCTCATTTCCGTTATGACTCATAAAACGAAACTGTTGTGCATGATGGCCCGGAAATCCGCTTCCGATACAAGTAAGCTTCTTCAAGAGGTTTCTTTTCATATAAACATCACTTTCTTGCTAAAATAACACACCCAGTTTTAATAGAACAACACTTCATTCATATGTTCGGAACGCTTCATTCATATGTCCGGAACGCTTCAATACTATATTCGGGAAGCTTTAACTGTAAGCTTCAATCCTATGTCTGGAAATATATTCCATTGTATATCCCAAACGCTTTAATCTTATCCGGAACGCCTCAGTCCCATGTCTGGAATTCTTCAATCCTAGGTCCTGAACGCGAATTCTAACATAAAATCTATACCGTGAATGTAAACGGCGCTCGGGAAGATTTCATTAGATATTGTGTTATATACGTTATATACAGACGTTTTGGAAGAAATCCTTCAAATAACTACTTTTCCCGAAGAAAAAAAAAACCCAAAAAAAACCCCAACACCAACAACATAAAAAAGCTTGAAGGTCTGCTGTTGAGCAAATATTAACAAAATTACAGTTTCTGAATTGAAGACCTCCAAGAATCTTCTGTTTTATACAAATATGACCTTCATAGCGGGGCCAACTTTGACCTCAGGAACAAGATTTGATCAAACTTTATACGTATCTACTAGAACATTCCACATACAAATATTTTAGCTCTAGTGCAAACAGTTTTGACAGACCAGAAGATTTCCAAAGGTTTTCCTATACAAACTTAGTAAAATAAGTCACACCCGGCGCGTTCATTTTTACCCTAGGGAAATAATTTGAACAATCTTAGTACAGGTTGGCTAAATAATACTGCATAAAACTATCTAAGGTCTGCAGCCTACAGTTTTTGATAAGAAGATTTACACATAAATAAATCCACTTGGGTGAGGCAATTTTTCCACTAGACAATGCTATGGAACATTATCTAATGGTCTTCAGCCAAGATTGTTCCAATCATTTCCCTGTGGTCATTAATTGCATCGTCCCGGGGTCACTTGGCTTTACATGAGTTTATTTATGGAAGACTTAAAAATCTTCTTGTCTGAAACCGTATGCCTTAGAGAGCTCAGATATTTTGTATGTAGCATTGTCTAGAGGACGTCTGCTATGTTGTTCTTCAAATGCTATGTTGTTCTTCAAATGTTTTATTTGTGTAAACAATATTTTTTGAAAATCTTCTTGTCAGAGACTGTAAGTGTAAGACTTTAGATATTTGGTATGCAGCATAATGTGGTTGGTCTCTACAAAGATTTTTGATATTATTTCGGTAGTGTAAAAACAGAGATGGCCAGGAGGTAACTTATTTTACATTGAATTTGTGCGGAAATACCCGTTTTAAATTCTTCTCGTCTGAAACCGTATGCCCTAGAGATTAGATATTTGTATGTAAATAATCTAAGGTCTAGAGCTTACGGTTTCTTACAAGAAGAGTTTCAAAGATAAAATATATTATGCAGATAGGATCCCCGGGACAGGGCAAATTTTGTCCCCAGGGACATTGTAAAACATGGTACATATTCACTAGACAGCGCTACATACAAACTATCTAAACTCTAAGGCAAACGGTTTCAGACAAGTTTTTGAAAGTTTTTCTTTCAC
Source organism: Cyclina sinensis (assembly GCA_012932295.1). Classification (NCBI taxonomy): domain Eukaryota; kingdom Metazoa; phylum Mollusca; class Bivalvia; order Venerida; family Veneridae; genus Cyclina; species Cyclina sinensis. The sequence goes on from JAAONU010000112.1 coordinate 100,932, forward strand.
ACAAGTGAACCCGGTCGGAGTCAGTTTTGATCTAAGCTACAAACAAATGGAAAACGCATATAAAGAAAAACCACAGTCAGAAGACACAGCCTCCCCGCACAGGCAAATGTATTAAGGAAAAGAGAGCATAAATTTATACACTGAACAACTGAAAACAACGAAAATTCAAATGGACTTGAGTCCATTTGAGTGTACGTTTTTACTGTATTTTTACTGTATTTTTAAGGAACCTTAAGTTAGAGCATTCTACTTTTTTTTTTTTGAAAAGAAACTGTGAAACATCCTTTGAATGTGACAAACAATAGCTGCCCAAAGCCGTTATATCCTTAATTGACCGTATTTTAGACCTTTTTAGGCCCACAGGAGTGAAGTGTTACTCGAAACGTTGTAAAAAGGAAAATATCAAGGTCGTCTATGTTCCCGCATCATGTACCGACGAACTATAACCAATGGATCAAATACCAAACAAAATCTTCAGAAAAGAAATGAAAAATTGCTTTTCCGGCTACTACACCGAGCAAGTAACAAAATGCCTACGGGAAGATCGGCCAGTCGAGAGTATTGACATTAAAACGTCAACAATTAAGCCACTTCACGCTAGGTGGATCATGAAAGCTTTTGAAAAAGTTAAATGTGACAAAACGATGATAACCCGGGCATTTAATAATTGTGGAATATTTGAAAAATAAAATGGACCATTGAATAATTAGTACATGCTATTGACACTTACAGTGATTTTCAATAAAAGTTACCACAACAATAAATCAAATACTTCGTTAATATTTATCCTATACATGTAGCGTAAGGGATAAAGCAAAACTGTTCCGAATCACTCGTAATGGCGGACGTAATGGTGGAACGCGATCCTTGAATTTCAGCATTTTTTCAACTTCTATAACGGTAATATATACGCGAGGATCAATTTTCGCGAATTTATTGAATTCGCGAATAAAGCGAAAATTAAACCCTCACGAAAATTTCTGATTTTACAGTATTTTGTTTGCAGATGCCAATAAAAAGTAATTTAATATATATCTTTAAATTGAAGACCTGTCTGTTCAGACATATTATAACTAACGTAATGCACATTTTTTTTAAACAACAACAACAACAACAACAACACATAATTATTTGTTCATAAATCTCCTGGTGTTAATGGTGATAATTATGATACTGAAACATTTTTTTTCTGTAAAGTAACAAAATAACATGAATTTCAAGGAAAAACATGCTTGAATAGATAACAAATATACTTGTAATATCAATTATAATAATAAACTATGACCATGCCTTGATTACTTTGATATACTTCAACATAAAGTCCAGGTGAGATACAGTCAATTATTACTATGCTTCTGATCTGTCATACATGTATATGAAATTTCAACAGGTAAGACTGGGAACAACATATATAGGTCTAGATTAAGATGAGGTCAAGAAATTCTAAATATTTATAAGGGTTCTTGTTCATATTCATTGCAAAACAGTATAATGTTCCTACATTAATGCACATTTGGGTAATAGGTTCTATTACTGTACTAAATACTAATAATATATTTAGACACAATATTATTAAAAAATTATACAGTGTAACACTGAACTGAACAATAGGAAAGAGTGAATTAGCAGTTCATTGATATTTCAGTGCTTTTTCACGCCTTGTATCAATACTTGTAATGACATAATGAATTATAAGGAAAATATCAGTAAAATGTTATAATCGTAAGCAGGATGATGTGGTGTTTCCTTTTAAAAAATAGCATTTTCATACCCTTATCATTTGCACTGAGTTTATCTAATGGTTTACAGAGGAAGTATTATGTTTGTTACAAATTAATGAAGGACCAGGTTTTGAGATAGAAAATGTACAGTATAAGGTCTTTTCAAGATATCTGCAGGTTGATTTTCTTAATGCCATCTAATTCTTGTGAGATATTTTAGGTGGATAAAGCTGAAGGGGTGTAAATTTGCATATATGTAAATCACTAAATGTTGAAACGCTACTTAGAGCCACCTATGTCGTTCCACCTTGGAAGATGTCACCGGAAATATCTATGCATGCTGTCTTCAATGTCTGACATTTTCTGTGTTGTTACACCAAAAGATATATCCAGGGGTAGTTGTGTCCGCTGGACCATAATTCTTGTTTTTCGCACAATGAATTGGACTGTTATTGGTTTTATTTCAAATGGTGTATGCTCGTTTTCTTTGTGTATTGCCCCTACTTTTGGATTCTTGACTGTATCATCTGAATGTCGTTTTCTGTTTGGCTACCGACTCGTACACTATTTAATAGTGATGCACATCAACAAAATAAAATGAACAGGAGTAATTTTCTTTGCCATGTGTGGACAATTACGGTAAAAAATCTGGCGTATACAATAATGCATTTTTCATATGAATGTTGAAGTTGTAACCTAAAATTAAGTTTACAGGAGCTTAAATGATATATTTTTGGAACAAATTATTCAAACTGCCACTAAATATACAAAAAGAATTCAAACAATATTGACATAAAAACCGATTTTCAGCACTATCTGCCTTGACTCCACTATTCGGGTACCTGCTATGTACAGAGTATTAACAATAACCCGTTATGATTTTGTTATTACGACGCTTATTTTCCAAATTAAACACAACTTTAAATTAAAGTTGACTTCATCAATTAAGTTAAGTTGTTTCATCCTTTGAAGAAATCTTAGACATAAAATCTCCCAATAAATCATGTATATAAACACAATGGAGCATAACGTCCAGATATATGCAGATATAAACAATATTACTAAACAGTCACGTGATTCTGTCCGTAAAGTTTTCCTGTTATGCAAAGATTGGGTTCATTGAAATATTTAACATTGTTACAAGCTCTAAAAAGCGAACAAAATGTGAAATATCAAAACGAGATCGAGGTGGTAATATAGCTATGTTTCTTTTATAAAAAGATATGCGAGTGTCAATTATTTTGAAGATTTGTCTTTTCCAATCAGAAAGAGCATTAGGCTTGGCCTGTTCTCTTTTACACCGTTTATTACAAAATAAGCTTAATGACTCGGCAATTTCTGCATGAGAGGCATTAAAATCCATTTCCGATAGGATTCTATATTCGGGACGACCTTTAGTAATCAAAGTACGGATTTTAAAATATACTTGGAAGGTCAATAAAATCAACTCCTTTATATTTTTTCAAGACATGTCTTTGATGATCAGATTCCAAGTCAATGTGTGGTCGGAGAATATGCCCAGTATAACACTGATTAAGTCAGTGAATAAGTTATAATAACAATGGCATTGGCTTCCTCATCCAGTCTCTGCAGATCTGATATAGAAATAGACGCCAAATGTGAAAGCATAGCGTGTCAGCCAGATTGTTTTAAAATAAAGTTGAAGGGCATGAATTGAATGTTACCGCTATTCATATTCTCTTGCAATCTCGATTTATGTTTTCGTATTTCAAGTAATGAAAAAAATGTCATAAATCAGGATTTTTTTCCAGATATTTACGTGCAGTTTAAAACCAGATGATTTTTCCTACACAAAATTAATGTAAAACAAATGACACTAGGGCGGGATCAATTTTGACCCTAGTAAATTAATTTGAACAAACTTTGTAGAAGTCAACTATATAATGCTACATACTTTCTATCTAAGGTCTAGAGCGGTCCGTGACAAAAAAGTTTTCAAAGATTAGATATATAACGCAAATAGGACCCGGGACGGGGTCAATTTTGACACAAGGGACATAATTTGAACAAACTAGGTAGATGTCCACTAGGCAATATTACATACAAAATATCTAAGCTCTAAAGTCTACAATTCAGCCAAGTCTTCTCTCTCTATAAGCCTATGTAAGATCAAGATACACACAAAGCAATCCAATAAATGGTCAAAAAGCTTGGTACAGAACCTTTAGATGATGCTCCATGCAAAATATCTTAGTCCTAGGGTTTGTGGTCTGAGACAAGAAGGTTTTTAGGTTTTCCCTGTATAAGTCTATTTAAAAACAATTTTCCGCTGGGAACTTCTATTGTTATGATCCAAGGGGCCTTATTTGAATTATCTTGGTGGAGAACCTCTAGGTGAACCTGTTCGCAAAATATCTCAGCTCTATGCCTTTTGATTTCAGATAGAAAGATTTCCCTTCTTTTTTTGCCATAACAACTAGAGTTCTTAAATGAATTCAGTTCTTTGAATAATTCTGGTAGAGATTCATGCCAGGAATATCCCTGCAATATTTATTTACTTTAAGCTGGTGGTGTAGGATTAGAAGATGTTGTTTAAATGTAAAAATGTACGAGGTACGACGCACACCTCACGACGCTGGACAAAGGGCGATCCCAAAGCTCACGTTGAGCATATGCCCTAGTGAGTAAAAAGAAATAAAAACTGAAAAAAGCAGTAACTATATGTGGCAAACTGTCCCTTACTGTCATTATGTTTATCTTACAATACATCTTGTTCTTTGTTAACAGAATATAATATATAAGTTAAAAAATAGTGCAGCGTAATACATATTATTTGTTTTATGATTTACCCTAAACTGACATTTACATTTTTTCTTTCAGTATATTTTCATTTTCCTGGATAACGTTAACACGTGGGTTTGCCGCTAGAGCAAAGATAGCGCCGCAGAAATCATTCCAAACCGGAACCGGATGTCCGCCATTTTCATCGTCCACCCAAGAAGCATGAACGTTATTTCGAAATAAATTTTTAACGACTAGAGGCATGGTGTTTCTATTAACCTTTTCAATGAATAGCAGTATAATCGGTACACGTGCATGAATTGCTAGAATAAGCTCTTGCTCGCACCAAGCCTTTGCGCAGTACTCATTAGAAACAACAGCAAGAAGCACAGCTGATTCCTTGATACCTTGTTCAGCTTCGTCAAGAATAGGAAATCCGGGTCGAAAATACTGATCCCCAATACAAAGCAGTTCCCGTTGGTTATTTTGTATTATGTTCTGTAACTCATGTTTGAGATTCGGATAAATATTTTGGATTGCTATGTCAGTATCTTCACTACAAAACGAGAAGAAAAGAAGGTAACGTTTTGGATATTTCCCAGTACGAAACTGCTTAACAACGGTTTGAATGGTTTGTTTTCGTTTCCAATATTTTATGAAATAACTCCCCATCATCAGACCCGTCACTAAAAGCAATAGGACCGTTGGTACACAAATGTACAGGATTTTGTTACGAAGTAGCATTAGGCAATAGCGTTCGGTCTCTTGTTCAGCCATTGAAAATAAAAAGAGGGGCTCTGCGTTCCCATTTAACGTACATTGGTAATCGTCGGACTGCGTTATAACTCGAGTAGATTTCAACCATCGAATTGTGATAATGTTTTCTTCTGCACATGCGCAAACGAATGGATTTTCACCGAGATCTACACGAGCATTTAGATAATCAATGCCTTCTTGTGTCTTTTCTCCAATTATTTTGAAGTTGTTTCTCTTAAGTATGAGATTGCGGAGTTTTGAAAGATGCGTTATTCTAAATGTTATATCTGTAAACCTGTTGTTTGATAAATCTAAATGAACAAGTTCAATGTTAAATTGAAAAATGTCATTTGGTAGATTATGCAAATCATTCCCTGAGAGACTGATTTCTTCGATCGAGTGTAATGTTGAAAACATAGAAACAAACTCTTCCGGATGATGACTCAGCATAATATAGAGGCTATTATTTGCCATGTTAAGGTACTGTAGATTTTTCAACTGCCGCACATTAGATGGTGTAACATATTCTAATTTGTTATTCGAAATGTCAATAGTTCGCATAGTTTTGACCGTTTGGTTGTTAACAGTTATACTGACGTTTAGAAATTTTACGTTATTTCCTACAAACGACAGTTTTCTAAGTCTAAATGGACATTCATTCATGTGAAATGTCAGTAAATCTTTCCCTTGCATTTTTCCAATCTCTAGATCATTTTCATAAAAATTGTCAAGATAAAGTGTTTGAATATTGTAAAACATTTTGACATCTTGGCATCTTCCCCGTTGCCACAGCATATCTGCAATTCGTTCTGAATTTAAATTTGGGACGTGCAGCCCACTGAGATCGACTTTTTCTAAACTCTGACAAACATTCGTATTTTTGACACATTCCCTCTCGCAGCCAATCGCTACATTCAGGTCTCTTGCTATAAGTGTCTTCAAACCCGCATTGCACAGGGGTTGAAGCACTGAAATCAGTTCAGTTACATAATTTTTCGATATATCGACAATGGTCAAATTCCTTTTTGAACATAAATTCTTAAATAATAAATCAAATGGAACCGGATGGTGCCGAATAAAGTCAACTCCAGCCATATACAGTTCCTGGACGTTAGGTAGAACGACTAAATTCTTTTTTGAAACAAATGTTTGTGCAAATTTTTCAATATGTAAGTATCCATTTTGAGAAATATTTAATACAATAAGATTTTCGAGGTCTCGAAAACTTTCATGTGTAATCAATTCAAGTAAAGCTCCGTGTATTCCAAGATATTGAAGGTTCTTGAGCCCACTTAACGAATCTGCGCGCAATTTTTTACCTTTACTGGCTTCAATGTCCAACCTTGTAACACCAATCCAATAAACTTGGGAATTATTGTTATCTATTCGAAATGTATCTAGATCCACGTCCTGTAAGAAAACCTGTGAAACATTTGACGGAATATGCTCTGGTATTTCGCCATTTTTACACAAAACTGTTGCATTTCGGAACTCACAGTTTGCTGAAAAAGTGGGCGCGACGTAGAGTAGGAAAAATATGTGCATATATCCAGTCAATGAAAAAGTCATCTCCACTAGTAATTACAAAAAGTAAAATAATCTTATCATTTGAAATGAAAACTTTAAACCCGTGGGTTTTCTTGACTGTTTACGCAATTCTCTGATCTCGGTATATTCTGTGCGATGGTGATGCAGTCGTGTTCAAGAGTCATCTTCTGTCTAAAAATGACTGTTAGTGTTTATCTGCTTCAAGTGTAATCGGAATGTACCACTACTCCTTTATTCCCACTGTCGGTGCATCCGTTTTAATTGTGAAAGATAAGATTAACACTTATAAGATAAAAGGCAAATTAAAAGACATTGGTTTCGTTTTTCAAAACGCCCAACATTGGCACGCATGAGACTGGCTGTTAACAACAAATGTACTTTTAACAAATGTATGTGTCATTCAATCAGTAGTAACATACTTCTACTTGTAATAATTGCAATAGATTTAACACATATATTAATATGTCTTTTTTTCCTAAACAACATCGCTAGAAAATGAGCAAGAGAAAAGACTTTTGTAAAAACTAATTAGGATAGTTCGTTTGAATAAATCGTATGTAAGTAAGTAGTCAAGAGCACTGGATGCGAAAGATTAACAACAACAACAACGCCAACGACAACAGAACACCTCATGTCAAAAATGCATCTATTTTTGCAGTTTAAATATAGCAGAATAGAAAGGACGGAGCAACAGAATCGGAAAGCAAAAAGGGAGCTAAGGTGGCAAAATATGTTTTAACCTGTGTTTAATTCAACGCTTTCTCACTCCTGTTCGCAAAGATTCTAAGATTCAATTCTAAACACGCCAAAATGGCCTTCAACAGTGTCGAATTCGCAAATCATGACTAAACGAGTGTTTTGTAATGGATACAGATTGACATTTAATGTTTTTCTTTGACATTTAAAAGGGAAATAACCACTTGAAAAGGCTTATGACTTATCTGAGACTAAACTTCCTTTGTATGAGTAATATTTTTTTTCCCTCGATATGACATCTAATATGATAGTGATGTTTTTGATAGGGAAAATGATTTCAGAGCATTATTAAAGATCACAATTGTGACAATTACAGTATGCTAGATTTAAAAATGAAAAAAAAGAGGACGAACTCATAATGATTCCAAAGTGCATTTCGATAAATTGTCTTTTTCATGTGAAATTATTATGATAATGACATGACAGTAGTATTTGCATGCTAGCTTAAAAATACTCTAGACAGACAGGACTAGTTGGCGGAGGTTATTCTTATTTCTTAAATAGTAGAAGAAACTCTATTCAGTTTGAGTGCATCAAGTTAATTATAGTCAGTTCTTTCTTGTTACATACAAACAGACCCAGTGAGAATAGCAATGCATTTGACATAAACAGTCTAATCCTGAGAGCGAACCTCCCTAAGAAAATTTTAGCTTTTGACCATTATGCGGAAACTTCTTTTTCAAAAACAATACCGCTAAAGCGGTTCAGTCAAGTAAATATCTCACACTTAAATCATTAAATGTAGATTATGAATAGAATGATTCAACAAATTGTTTTATTCGTTTGTTTGTCTTTTCGGGGGTTTAACGTCACTTTCAACCATCTTTTGGTCACATCCTGGCAGTTAGTCCACCAAACAAGTGTTCCAGGGTATCCAACCACTTTAATAAACCAATCTCTCCTCAAACGTCTGATTGCTGCCTCACTTGGATCAGAGGTGATGGACACATGGCCTTTTGTCCAATATCAATTATCACGGAGAAACTGAGCCGGCCCTGGTGTTTTTTTTTTTTAATTCATGTTATCCAGATGTGCAGTCACATGAGGAAGGCGGAGGGGCGAGAGAAATGAAAGGAATTTGTTGCCAGGTAATCTGTGAAATGATGAGATGATGATGTGATAAAAGCACAGATTTATCATACACACATGTAGACCAATTCTCACTATAAAACGGTATTTTTTAGACAGCAATGCGTTACTGTCTAGTATATATCTATATTAAATGACATGTGTATGCATTTTTAGGTAGACTTTATACATGTAAATATAAAGACGCTTACGCAAAAGAACATAATACTGTTGTAATAACAAATTCGGCACGCAGTATATATCTTTTCGTCTTGATGTATTGTATTTTTGTTGGTTAGTTTCATGCTCTTACCACTATCAGGGTCTTTCAAGTGCTATTTGAAAGACTCTGCCACTATGCATAAAGTGTAAGTGTTCAAGAATTGCTGATTACTAAAACGTCAAAGAACTGGTTACCTTAATTTATGTGACTTTAGTATCATGATAGGATAGAAAATCTGTTGAAGTTTAAAAGAAAGAATGAATGATTAAAATAGTAATTCGGTTTCACAGTTCACGATTCCCATCCTAGTAACTGGTTGCATGACTTGCCTTACATGTAGTTTCTAAAAAACTAAATAAAGTCAAATAAAACGAATGAAAAAGATCACTGGTTATGGTAGTGTTGATCAACTCTATTCTGATAGTGAACTGTCGGTTGTTTACCGTATAAACCCATTACTGTCTTTAGGGTCTACAAAATAAGACTTGAGCAAACAGTGCAGACCCAGATCATACGCCGCAATACAATACGATACGACACAACACGATGTGATGCGATGCGATGCGCCGCGCCGGACCGCAACGCATAGCAACACAACGCTATGCCACGCCACGCCACTCCACTCCACGCCATGGGCATAAAAATAATGACAAACTAATTATAATGAGAAACGGTTTCATTTTTTCCAAAGCTTCACCATTTGCGGCACTTGATTATGCTCATTGTGTAAAACTTTGGTGAAAATCAAATGAGAATTTCAGAAGGAATTGCACACAAAATATGGGATGGACGGACGGACGGGCAGACGAAATAACGGACGGACAGTGCGACTACTATAAACCATCCTTCCTGTCGAATTCGGTTGTATTTAACCTACAAATAATTGGCGGAAGTCAGACGACAACAAATTTAGACTGTATTCGTTATAAACTTTTTCCCGCGAAAATTTTCGCGGAATCATCAAAATTTGGTTTGTATTTGTTTTCTTCGTCTTATTTATATTACACGAGAAAAAAGGTCAAAAAAGTTGAACAGAAGCTAACTTTTACTAGAAATAATTTGTTTTTTTTTCATTATGCAAATTTTCTCTCGTGTTGAAGGCTTGTAATACAAATCCGCGACCTTTCGACTTTCGTCATGTAAACAAATGAATGAAAAGCAACAACAAACACAGACACTTGGATACAGTAGAGCGGGTTTTGCCCCAAAATGAATCTTGTACACATGCTGTGACCCCTACAGTTCATAACAAACATGTTTTGCCCATCAAACGGCACTTCTAAAAAATGCTCATTTTTCACTATATCATCAGTATATGGCTATTATAACACATAGATGAAAAGCTTCTTAATCGGGCAAAACACGGGTGCCCTGTTTCAATCGTCATTTCAAGACAGTAACATACACCTAGCTCAAAATTTCCAGTGTCAGTCAAGAGGCCGTTCATTAATCCCCACGCAGATATAAGGACTGCTTTGAATTCCTACTTTGACTAAGAAAAATCGACTGATTTCAAAATTTACACGTTTTTTACTTTCGATTACTGAATCAGGCAAATGGATACCAGTTTCCTCTGCGCCTATGAATAGCATTCCGAGCCAGGCGCAAGTTTTTTTATGCGCTGACGAAGTAAAATCGCTCTCATCTCCTTGCCTATTTCTTTGGCGCAAAATTCAAACCGCCTACAGCAAAGGAACTTTTTATATACAACGATTTGGGCAAACCATGTTAATTGTAAAGTTGTGTCGATGAATTTTCTGTACCGTTTGATACTTACAATATGGACGGAGTGTGATGGAGAAAACATTGTATTGAATTAAAAACATCATGAAAGGGTATGTAATTAATTCTCAGAAAATATATCATACATAAATAAACTAGAAGGAAATAGAATCCGTACTTAAGCGCCGATTACTTATTATTTTGCATCAGATAACTGCATTTGTGTCCAGGGGACTCGTTTGGCCATTTTTGGGGCCGAATATCGGCCCCATTCCCCTCTCAAGATCATATGTTTTTTTCCCCTATTTCAGAAAAAAATTCCCCTCAAAAAAAAAAAAAAAAAAAAAAAATACCGAAATATTAGTAATTACTTTGGTTACGAACAATTTTGAGTACGAAGCCATATTATATTTCTTCACTAGTTACCTCCCCTTAATTTCTCATGTCCAATGAAATTAATCGTAACTGATCAGGTAGGAATACGTTTGGAATTTTCGGATATTACCGTTGCGAAGGTAGGAATACGTTTGGAATTTTCGGATATTACCGTTGCGAAGTAAAATGTCTCACAATCAAAACCACTACAAAAAAGAATAACGTCAAAAACATTAGAAAAGTGTAAGAAAATTGACATTTTATTTAAGCAGCATGCATTATCTTTGTCTGAAATCACCACATCAACATCAACTACAGTCTCTAAAAAAGAATCACCAAAACGTAAAGCAGTATTCTCCCATAACCAAGTTGACTCCCTTTCTCATGATTCTAGTGATGATGATTCAGACATTAGTCTAGAAAAATTGATGTCTGAGTCTGAGTTGTCTTGAGTGTAATAAGAAATTCAAAACAATGAAGAATAAAGATACTTTAAGAACAACTTCATGTTATATTTTTTATTTGGTTAGGTCTATAGTAAAAGATATACTAGCTATTGAAAGTAGGCCTAATGGTAGGAAATAGTGCTAAAAGTAAGTGTAAAACCCTAGATCTAAAAAACTCATATATGACTCAAAATTCCCCTTTTTGTCTTAAAATGATGCAAAATTCCCCTTTCTGAGGGTATGGGTACCTGTCCCCAAAAGTTGTCTAGTGCCCTGGTGTCGTAAAGCCTGTGGTTTGCTTACTTTATATCCCGTTATACCACTGACGTGTGTATAGACCGACCGACAACACTAAGGATTGTTCTTCAAGTATGACACTTTAGTTCTTTTAGTTGCTGTGTTGCCTTAATTAATGTACCAACCACAGGAGTTTAAAATTCTACCATTAAACAAGTGATATTGTAAAAATTATGCCCTCTGTATTGTAAAAAAGGGGCATAATTTTTTACAATATCACTTGTTAAATGATAGAATTTCAAACTCCTGTGTACAAACCAAGTAGAACTTACCTCTGGTTTCTTTTTCCAGTACCCTTCGATTTGAATGTGTTTACTCCAGCATGAATGCAGCTAAATGTCACTTCATAATGTCTTATATCATCAGTGAACACTCTTTTAGGACAGTGACTTTTGTACTTTTGGCTGCTGCAATCAACCTCATGCTACGTTTGTACATTTGCACATGATTTCAGCGTTGATACCTGAATGAATTGAACAAAAAACTACAGATAGTGCCAAAATATCAAAAATTAAAAAAAAAAATTGATTTCATTATACTGTTACTGTTTTGTACATCGATAAGATTGAGTGCACGAAATGTCATGTTAATGGAACTTTTAAACGTAATTACAGAATAGTGCAAAGGTACTGTAACTAATTATTATCAAATTTAGTGAAAATAAAAACATTGTTTGCCAGTAACTGCGTACAGAGACCCCACCCAAGTTGTCTTTGAAGTGTCTGTAAATGACAACAATGACATTAACCATTTAACTTTATTCAATACAACAACAACCAAGATGGCGTATCATAACATTAGAGTTGACTTATTTTGGAGAAAATGTAATATTTGAGACAATTAACGGTTTATCACTCGATTTTTGGTATTTGACCCTTCTTTAGAGAAACTTCGTAACCATAGCCTGTTCCACTATTCCACTTTTGTGATCCTAGACTCGGAGGCTAGGATTACGGTTCCGTAACTGTAGCCACTGCCATCTATATTTTCCAATTTCCTGTCTGCCATAGCTGAGTCATTTATGACTGCATCACATTGGAGTTTATTGTATTAATTGGACATTTAATTGCTCTGTTTGTTAAAAAACTAGTATAGAGTTTATTGTGTCAGTAAATCGATAGTAAAGGAAGGTGGCATGATAATGGAATATATTGTCAAACCAATAACAGTTTTAAGATTGGTGTTAAAAACTGTGCACTATAAAGCAACAACTGGAAAAAACTTTGTAAACACTCTAGAGGCAACATTTTCAGTCCAAATATCCTGGAATTTTGTCAGAAAGGTTGTTTTGATGATTTCTAGCTCAGGTTTGAATATGGGTCATCTGGGTTCAAAAACTAGGTCACAGAGCCAGAATATGAAAAACCATGTTAACACTCTAGAGGTTACTTTTCATTCCAAATACACTGGAAATTTGTCAGAAAGGTTGTTGCAATGATTTCTGTAATGGGTGGTGGGTTGAGGGTCTCCCCCAAGAAAATTTTTAAAAATCAAGACATCAGAGAAGTAATTTCTTGCATTTTTGACTGAAATTTAGATACTGTATCTGTAGTGCTAAATCTCTCCCAGTATAGGATGTTCAGTGTGTTTTTATGGCAGTCCAGGAAAGGAAACAAAAAAGCTTCATCTTATATCTTTGTTCGGAAAAGAATTGAATCACTTGGCTGCCTCGAGGTCGCTATGTAATGCCAAGTGCTAATTCGTCAGGGTATTGCTGTAAAGAAACCAAATACTTGATTTTCAAAATTTTGACTATCAGAATTATAGCACACTTTCAAGTAACCTAGTAATTTCAAGTACACTAGTTAATACATGATATTTAACTAGCAAAACTTGCGTTTCTGGTGAAAAATATGGATAATCTTTCATTTCTTTCTGTAAAGATAGGAACAGTACTTCTATAATATTTAACAAGAATGCATCAATTGCACTGTCAGCGGCCATCGCCAATCCGGTTTTGTTGAAACGTACTGAAGACAGAACAATGTCCTGAGCTATTTCGTGAAAAGGTACATCTTTTACCATAACTGAAAAGGTTAGATATAAAATCCTGACAGGATTTTTGACATCTTTGCCTAAAACGAACATAAGCTCGTTGGTGCCAAAGAACGGCATTCAAACGTGGTTATTATTGTAACACTTTGTAGGATTTACTTTTGTAATTTAAAGATCCAGTTTGTTTGTAACATGTATAGACACTAATCTGCAAAGCTAAGAAGATGGTAGTTCTCGCCATTTTAAACATACTTACATGAAACAGTTCTTAACGTAAATCGTCTGTTTAATTAGGTCTGAAGGACAATACAAATAATAACTGGCATAACTGCAATTAGTCCTGAATGTTTATTGCAGTTATCGCCTTCAGACTTTGTTCCCGCCTTCGCAATGTCATCACTTGTCAGAGAGAATTTTTGTCTTTAAAACCCCACCCATAATTGTCAAGGAGTGCGGTGAGTCTGTTTGCCTTTAATTTAGGGCAGGGCTTACTACTGTGATTGACAGTCATGTAATTATATGTTGAATTGCTGATCACCGGTGAATGGAATAACAATGTATTGATTAATTATGCATCGGCAACATCTGAAAGGGCATATACATGGTACATGTTTACTTGGCAGAAAAAGGGCACAGGGCACCTCTGAAAAGGGCAGGGCGCTCACAAAAGGGGCCAGGGCGCCGCGCCCTGCTATTCCGCGCTAGCTGGAGCACTGGGACTGTATGGAAACCTTACTAAAAAAATTTGACCATGTCACAAAGGATCCTACACTTTTGTAACTGCGACAAACTTTACAGAACATTAATGATTAAGTTAGCATTGTCGTCAAGCACTAAGCATTCAAATTCTTTGAGCAATGCTGTTTGAAATATTCGCTTGCGTGATTCTTTTTCATATTTTCTATTTCTCTCTTTTTCTGAAGTCTGTTTACCTGAATTGTTTGGCATTTTGGCAGTGTCTTTTAGAAATATGGGAAACATTTTCGGATGCACATCATTGCCGTCCCCCATTTTGGAACGACTGTGTATAAGAATTTATTTTGTCCCTTTTGATTGGCCAATATTGGTCTACTAACCAATAAAAACAGTTTAACATACAATGTATGGATGTTAAGTATCGATATGAACCCAAAGAAAACTCAGCACAAAGGGAAAAAAATGGAGACTTTTCATTATGAATTTTGACTTGCCTGGCGGGCTGTCTTCTTTTAACAATCACTTGCCTGTGTCAATATCAGCTTGGCGCGGGCAAGCGGGCATCCACTTAAAAAAAAGCCCTGGTGTTTTAAGTATCAACTGAAAATATGAAAACGCTTAAAATTTTTATTTCTTGCAAATTTAAAAGAAGCATGAGTAATCATACGCATAATATGATAGCCATTTGCCTTTCTAGATAATTTTGAAGCATAAAATAGGTCAATACGCACGTTGAACAATTAAATATTTTACCTTTATTTCATTGTGCCAGAATTAAACAGAAGAAGACTCATGGATAAGAAGGGATTCACGGGACGTGGAACTATGGCAAAAAATAAACCCAAACCAGGTGGACCTCCTAGTAAGAAACAAAAGTAGGTACTCAATATGTGCGAGGTAAGAATAATTAAGATTATCAGTTCATCCAAGTATTAAGAATCCATATCCAAGTTGAAGAATTACATATAATTCGGTGTCCATGTTTTACCGGTATCAACCTTGATTACCAGAATCAACTTTCCATTACCAGAATCCACTAATATTTCATACATGAGCCAATTCTTTGAAAGATTTACAGCACTATTTATAAGTAAGTTGAAGTATTTTCGAGTGGAAAACTTGAATACAAGGCTGAAAAACAGCGATAGCAAGTTTTTACCAGAGAAAGAAAACTGGCGAATTATAGAAAAATAAGCATGTGATACAGAAATACTTTGGAATCAACCTGTATTTTAAAGATAACTTGTATTTAACTAATATAAATGAAATTAATCATTCATATTCATCAGTTATTAGAAAACCAAAGAAATTTGAAATGTCTTCAAGTAGTAAGTTTTTACAAGAGAAAGAAAATTGGCAGTTTTTGGATAAATTTTGTTATGGAGATGCGCTGGAATCTACCTGTATTTCATACATAACTGGTATATTAGTAATTCATATGAAAATACTTCATTAATAATTGACCAACAAAAGACAATTTTCCACAAATCGCCTATTTTCAGCCTCCTATAAAATCTTTCCACTCGAAGATACTTCAAATTCTTTGTGCAAATGAACTAATTATATTATTTCCACATAAATAATGTTGTATATTTTTCAAATGTTTGGCTTATGTATGAAATGTAGGTCCATTCCGATAATGGAAAGTCGACTTTGGTATTCAAGGTCGATTCGGGTTAAACCTGGAAAAAACTTCAAAAGGTAACCGAACATTTGTTTAGAAGTATAAGGTCTTCGTAGGGTCCTTTTCATAGGTACATGTACCTTTTAAAAGAATATGATGGAGTCTGCTGTTTTGAAGGAGTGCTTCTGTGATACATAATTTGGCTGTGCCCTTTGTTGAGTTTCCAGTGTTTTATAGATTAAGCTTAGTGGATGTTCTTTGTCTTTTTTTTTTTTTTTTTTTTGCAAGTTGCTGTTTGTAAACTTTGAAATGTAGAGAAAAAACATACCGTAAAAATTCTATTAATCGCCCATGCTCTAATAAACGCCCACCCCCCACTTTTGGGCCGAAAAATGACCATTTTTTCATCAAAAATCGAAAAAACAACAGCCTCTTTTAAACGCCCCCCCCCCCCCCCCCCCCCCATTTTGACAAAATTGAACTTACTGTTAAACCGAAAGCTTCCTAATTTCCGTTTTAATGCATGCCCGAACTTCTTTTTTCCTATCTTTATTTCCGAAAAGTTTGTAGCTACACGGAATTTCAATACACCGATTGACACTTTTGAACTGTTCTATTTTTAGCCATAGCGCCACCTACTTCGAGTAAAAGTCAAGCGCAATACATACTGAGCGTACACAACCAATTTTAAATTGACGAGAAAAGTTTGAAAAAATATTTTTGAGAGTAAATTATTGATTGAGAAAATACATTCAAACATCAAACTGTATTTTTATGAGGTTTTTTTCAAACCTTTAATCTTAAAACCAAAGAAAATTGACATTTTACAGACTTGCTTTCTGGTCACAATTTTCGGCATTTTAAAACTCATTTCAACCGTTGTTTAAAAATATATATATTTTTTTTTATAATCAAACGAATTCAATAAAGCAATGTTTCCTGAAAACAATGAGATATTTTTCAAGAAGATTGCTTGAGATTTAGCGAAGAAAAAGCAATTTAAATGAAGCAAGTAACAATAGCGTATCGGCGATTCCATGTTTTTACTCGAAATTTTTATTGGTGACGTCACAGGAACTTTCCTAATGGCGTGCGTTGATTGGTTTAGCTCCAAAGTGTCAATCGGTGTATTCCACCGCCTTTCACAAAAGTGCCTTTTGATGATGGTCGCGGTTCCCCAACTGTTTCAGCCGTTATTTCAACGACCATTGTCAACCAACTTGGTTAGAGGCTGACATAATCCCTGGGGTACATGTCCAACAATAGAATTATTGTCACACCTTTTTACAATAATCGCGCTATCACTGAATTCATTTTCCGGTTCCAAAGTACACTGCAATTAAGTTCCAACTTCACATGTATTTTTATAAACGTGATGTCCCTTAATTACTGATTTTATTGATACCAGCATACATGTTGCCATTATTAGAGCTGTAGTTAATCTGAAGTATAAATGTCGGTGTAGAAGCGAGATGTATGCACCAATATTACGTCATTAAGGTCAGCGTGCGTGTTTAATATTTATTGATCGGGGCGCAACAGGGGTATTATTCTGTGTGTATACGTTGGTACATAATTATCTGGTAGATCTATTTATGTCATAAACAGGTAATCGCATAGTGAAATACGTGGAATATGAAAAAATGATGGTCTCATTTTGCATGTGTCTCTAATAAACGCCCACCCCCAACTTTGAGATCAACCATGATTCTAATAAACGCCCGGGCTATAAATAGAATTTTTACGGTATTTGTTTAAAGTTTAGTTCATTCGGTTTGATAAATTTGAAGTGCAGATATACATGTAAGGTGTAATAAATTTGAAATGCAGAGATAAGGTGTAATTGTTTTTCATGGGATAAATGCAAAAAAGATCTTAGTGCTATTACATAGAGAAAAAGATAGCGTTGTTCACCTCTCGATGTTAATTTATTCAGTGTGTAAATATCAGTATCAGTAAATATCTGAGGGAATGTCAGTATGTGAATAATAACAATACCAGGAAACAGTCTAGATTGAAAATCAACAATGATGACATTTACCGATAGTCGATAATTTATGACCCATTGGTTTCATATAGATAAGGTAATGGGTATATACAGTAGTACTTTTTAGCAGATCTTTCACATCAAGTGATTAATTTTTTGGAATTAATGTTGCAAAGTTGGAAACGAGGAAACTTTTAGGGTGATCAGTGTTTGTTCCTTGAATCCTCCACCTCCTTGTATTCAGTGCTTGTTAATCAGTATGTAGAGGATATTTGTTTGTTTTTCGTGAATATGGAATATATCTCATCGAGAAGTGATACAATTAAATATTTTCACGAGCGTATGTTAATGCTAACATTTGAAAAAAAATGAAAAAAATGAAGAACTATATTTTGATACTTACCATTGATAAATGCGCGTATGAATACATGATATTGGCTCTTCAATTGCACAAATTCCACCATATTGAATTTTAAGCGACAGAAATCAATCAAACTTGCTTGTAGAATTTCAACGATTTATTTAATGTACCTTCATCAATTTCTTCCCAAAATTTGTCACTGATGTCTTGATCCATGTTTAATTTTAATTTTTTGTCAGATTGTATATTTTTCTATATATAAATTTATTAAAGCAGACAGATACACTCGGACCCCGTTACTACGCGCCCCGTTATAACGCTAACCTCAGTATAGCGCTCAAGGGTCATGGCTCCCCCCCCCCCCCCCCCCCCCCCCCCCCCCCAAAAAAAAAAAAAAAAAAACGTACCTATTTTTCACCGACCATAATTATTTTACATGCATATCTTACGTGCTGTATCCATAACAACGCTTGTTTAATGTGTCAGCGAAGTACAATTAACTACGTAATACGGACGCTCTAGGGCGGGAAAAGTGTGAAAAACATTCAAAGTCTGGCGTTAATCCGCTTCTTTGTTCATTGTGATCGATGATCAGTCAGGTATCAAACTGTTATGAAAACCTCAAATTCGAAGCTCTGACGCGCAAACATCGATGAACTGAGTAACAAACACAAGCCGAAAATCTGTTCAAAAACCTTGCGTTTTCTATCGAACGGCACAAAGTTCGTTGTATCTCACGAAGAAATACAGGACTGCAAAGAACTTCAAAGCGCGGCACCGTATCTTACGTGATGTATCCATAACAACGCTTGTTTAATATGTCAGCGAAGTACAATTAACTACGTAATTAGGATGCTTTAGGGCGCAAAAAGTGTGAAAAGCATGCAAAGTCTGGCGTTAATCCGCTTCTTTGTTCGTTGTGATCGATGATCAGTCAGGTAACAAACTGTTATGAAAACCTCAAATCCGAAGCTCTGATGCGCAAACATCGATGAACTGAGTAACAAACACAAGCTGAAAATTTGTTTTCTATGGAACGGCACAAAGTTCGTTGTATCTCACGAAGATATTACAGGACTGTAAAGAACTTCAAAGCGCGGCACCGTATCTAAAGTTCAGTCAGTAACAAATCAATACATGATGCCAGGATGGATGCGAGACACAAGTCAGTGCAGCGAAAGATGACGGAATTCTTCGGCATAGAAAACAGGAACGACGGGTAGATACATCATAATAGGTACATTGAGTTACGTGCAGCGTTACACATTGTAACTTACCGATTTTCACGGTTTTACTTTCGTAACGCTTACACGGCGGTTTTCCCGGGAATTGCTTATGTTTACATTTTTCTTATGCGATTTTTATCTGTTTTTTTTTTTTTTTAAACAAAGCAGGTAATATTTTACCAAATAATATTTTCTCTGTACAAAATGTATCTTGAGTGGTTTACAAACAAAGTTGGTTCTTTTGAAAATTTTAACTTTAACATAATGATACAGTTACATGTTGGTGGGTGGGGTAATACTAGCAAATTCAACAGGTCAACTATACGATCTCGGTAGGCGCGTTATATATCGGAACCCCGTTTATATCGCGGTCTGAAACCTTGGACCCCAACTAGAGCGCTATAACGGGGTCCCAGTGTATGTTGTTGTTGTTACAGTTGTTTATGTTTTTGACAGGTAAGGGAGACAATTCATTGTAATTGTCAAACTGCCAACTGATAGAATTCAGTATTTCACTGGTTAGCATTAAATAATGTATCTTAAAAGTTATTACACAATCAATGTTACTTTTAATAAATTTAAAAATTCGTCAAGTTAGTGTTTCAGAAACAAAGTACGTACTTCCATAGTAAAACAAGCTCAGATATTCTCTCAATGAATGAGTTTTCATTGCCTATTAAGTGTGTGCAAAAATGGAGAGTGAATTCCTCATGGTTTACAGAAAGTGGTTTCTGATAAACTAAAACAGTATTTCTGGAAGTCAACAAAACACGCTTGATAAGAACTGAACTTTAAAAGTTGGGACAAAATGATCATATGATTGTAAAGGCAAAAAGTATTTTATTAATAATAATTTATACCTTGAAATACATGTTTCTATCTTGTTTTGTTTCATGAAATTGTGATTCCTTAGAGACTACAATATGATTTTATCAGTATAAAGATTCAATGATGAAGTTCTTGATAGGTCAGTGGTTAGTATCACCCTACAGTTTGGAAGATCCTGGGTTCAAATCAGAGCAAAAGTACAAGGTTTGTACAGAGATACACTTGTTGTCCTAAGCCTAACATGCCACAGATGTCTTAAGCCACATATGCATCAGATGTCTTGAGCCACTTATGCCTCAGATGTCTCATGCCACACATGCCCCAGTTGTCTTGAGCCTAATATGCCTCAGATGTCTTGAGCCTAACATGCCTCAGATGTCTTGAGCCACACATGCCTCAGATGGCTTGAGCCACACATGACTCAGATGTCTCAAGCCACACATGACTCAGATGTCTTAAACCACACATCTTGAGCCAGAAATGCCTCAGATGTCTTGAGCCACACATGCCTCAGATGTCTTAAGTCACACAGGCTCAGATGTCTTAAGCCACACATGCCCCTGTTGTCTTGAGCCTAACATGCCCCAGTTGTCTTGAGCCTAACATGCCTCAGATGTCTTAAGCCACACATGCCTCTGATGTCTTAAGCCACACATGCCTCAGATGTCTCAGGCCACACATGCCCCAGATGTCTTAAGCCACACATGCCTCTAATGTCTTAAGCCACACATGCCCCAGTTGTCTTAAGCCACACATGCCCCAGTTGTCTTAAGCCACACATGCCCCATTCGTCTTAAGCCACACATGCCCCAGTTGTCTTAAGCCACACATGCCTCAGATGTCTTAAGCCACACATGCCTCTGATGACTTAAGGCACATATGCCTCAGATGTCTTAAGGCATACATGCCCCAGTTGTCTTGAGCCTTACATGCCCCAGAAGTCTTAAGCCACACATGCCCCAGTTGTCTTAAGCCACACATGCCTCTGATGTCTTAAGCCACACATGCCTCAGATGTCTTAAACCACACATGCCCCAGTTGTCTTAAGCCACACATGCCTCTGATGTCTTAAGCCACACATGCCTCAGATGTCTTAAACCACACATGCCCCAGTTGTCTTAAGCCACACATGCCCCAGATGTCTTAAACCACACATCTTGAGCCAGAAATGCCTCAGATGTCTTGAGCCACACATGCCTCAGATGTCTTAAGTCACACAGGCTCAGATGTCTTAAGCCACACATGCCCCTGTTGTCTTGAGCCTAACATGCCCCAGTTGTCTTGAGCCTAACATGCCTCAGATGTCTTAAGCCACACATGCCTCTGATGTCTTAAGCCACACATGCCTCAGATGTCTCAGGCCACACATGCCCCAGATGTCTTAAGCCACACATGCCTCTAATGTCTTAAGCCACACATGCCCCAGTTGTCTTAAGCCACACATGCCCCAGTTGTCTTAAGCCACACATGCCCCATTCGTCTTAAGCCACACATGCCCCAGTTGTCTTAAGCCACACATGCCTCAGATGTCTTAAGCCACACATGCCTCTAATGTCTTAAGCCACACATGCCCTCAGATGTCTTAAGGCATACATGCCCCAGTTGTCTTGAGCCTTACATGCCCCAGAAGTCTTAAGCCACACATGCCCCAGTTGTCTTAAGCCACACATGCCTCTGATGTCTTAAGCCACACATGCCTCAGATGTCTTAAACCACACATGCCCCAGTTGTCTTAAGCCACACATGCCTCTGATGTCTTAAGCCACACATGCCTCAGATGTCTTAAACCACACATGCCCCAGTTGTCTTAAGCCACACATGCCCCAGAAGTCTTAAGCCACACATGCCCCAGTTGTCTTAAGCCACACATGCCTCTGATGTCTTAAGCCACACATGCCTCAGATGTCTCAGGCCACACATGCCCCAGATGTCTCAGGCCACCCACATGCTTCAAATCATCTGTGAATAGATACCTGTAATGAACCTCTACCCTGAATAGTGTTTTGAAAATGATTTAAAATAAGCTTCTGTAAGTTTCACCACTATTAAGCTTAAACAATTCAGTCTGAATTTATAAAGATTTACAATATATCACACATTTTAGGATTGATGATGAAGATGGTATGGATTTTGAGGCTGAACTTGCCATGATGGAGGATATAGAGATGGAAGGACAAGAACCTTCAGGTAGTTCAGAGTAAATAAGAAACAAAAGCTGTGGTGTGTGGAAACGGGTCTTGGTATTTAGATTAATTAACCCTTCACCTGCTGAATTTTTGTAATGGATTTGCCTAGCTTTGAATTTGGAACAGTCTATTCAAAGTTTAAGGGATTTCATTATCAAAATACAAAAACTGAGCTACCAACAGTATAGGGCCTGGTCAGACTGCATGGATTAGCAGGCTGGCCTGGCTCTATACTGGTGGCAGAGGCTAATCACTTTCGGGTCCAGCAGGTTAAGGGTTAAATGCTTATAATGTTACATCAATTGAGAAACAAGTTTTTGCAGCTTTTATTAACCTTGTTCAGTGATAGCTTTTAGGGTTCAAACCACAACTTGCAACTCTGGATCAGGAGTTTAACATTCGACCAATTGACCACTGATTACCCATATCTATTTTTGTCAGCAAAGCTAGTCACCAAAATTGTGGGATCCTTTTTTTTTCAAACTCAGCAGGTATCGTATTCATAAAGAATATTAGTACAATTTAAGTACATGTATTTTCCTTAAATTACAATTTTTACTTAAGTATATGCAATGAAGAAGTTTAACATTTCATTTCTTACTCTTGACAGTATAATGAACATTGTCTGAAAGTTTAGCAATAGAACTGCAAACTGATTTGAAAAATTTCAGCTAAATTCAAACCTTACTAAGAAAATCTTGATACGCTTTATAAATATGGCACCAAGTGCTCACAGTGAGCTGCATGCATTGCGGTTGCTTAATGTCCGTTGTGTGTCTTTCATCTGTGGTTCAAACGAAGTTTGAGGGGGTATATAGGAGTCACCCAGTGGTTGGTAGGTCAGTCGGTTACCATTTCCTTGTCCGGAGAATAACTTGAAAACTAATGGTTCGAATTCAGTGCAACTTCATACAATGGTCAGGCACAATGACAGGAAATGCATTGTTCAAGAATCATATCTCCATCTTCACTATTTGCACATTTATTGCCCTTTGTTGGTTTTCCTTGTCTGGAATATAACTTAAAAACTAATGGTTTGAATTCAGTGCAACTTCATACTATGGTCAAGCACAATGAGAGGAAATGCGTTGTTCAAGAATCATAACTCCATCTTCACTATTTGCACAGTTATTTCAACTCTTTTACAAAGTATTCTGTTACTAATAACTTTCTCAGTTCCGAAGCAGTCTTGCTATTTAGTGATAGCTCTTGTTTTATAAATTTGACATTTATTTGCATAAAATCTGGGATCGTTGATTGTCAGGCGTGCGTCGTCAACAATTTGACTTGAACGACATCTCTTCCTAAACTGCTAAGCCAACATGGACGAAACATGTCTAGGATATTCCTTGCATGAAGCTCTACCAAAGTTGTTCAAAGAATTCAATTCCATCAAGAACTCTGGTTGCTATGGCAACTGAAAGGAAAAACTTCGAAAATCTTCTTGTCTGAAACCACAAGGCTCAGAGCCTTAAGATTTTGTGTGTAGCATTGTCTAGTGGACCTCTAGCAAGTTTGTTCAAATTATACCCCTTGGGTCAAATTTGGCCCCGCCCCGGGGGTCAATTGATTTTACATAGGCTTATATAGTGAAACTTTAAAAATCTTCTTGTCTGAAACCACAAGGCCCTGAGCCTTAAGATTTGGTATGTAGCATTGTTTAGAAGACCTCTACCAAGTTTGTTCAAATTATGCCCCCTGGGGTCAAATTTGGCCCTGCCCCGCAGCGCTTCTCATCCTTATATAACAGTGGCCGATATTCGGCCACTTCCCAATCCGAAAATAATAGATTTTTTCCCAATTGTGGCAGAGTTTCTTCCCAAAATGCAAGACATGATTTCCCAAAATCTTAGAAATTCCCCCTAGATTAGTTTAAAAAAACGATCAATTTGTTTACATTTGTTATTTCCGGAAGAAGCGTTTATCTGGTATTGACTTTTTTGTCGTACTATAGCCGAACAACACACGGTACCCGTGTTATGCAAAACCAGTCTAATCCGTTAAGTTCCGATAGACTCTTACTCAGTAGTTATCAGTAATTAAAAGTAGAACCATGCGCAGTGAAACAGTCAAACGTTCCGAAAGTCTGGATTTTATTCCGTTTCAGGGGAGATAAATCAGTGTTTATTTCCAGTTGCTGAAACAAATGTCTCATAAATTTCCCAAAATGAACAATTATCGCACTTAAATTTCCCAATTTGAAAGGCCAGGGCCTCTTCCTAATTTCCTGATGAAAAGCCCTGCCCCGGGGGTCAATTGATTTTACAAAGGCTTGTATTGTGAAACTTTTAAAAAATCTTCTTGTCTGAAACCACAAGGACCTAAGCCTTAAGATTTGGTTTGAAGCAGTGTAGTAAACCTCTACCAAGTTTGTTCAAATTATGCCCCTGGGATCAAATTTGGCCCCGCCCACGGGGTCAATTGATTTGACATAGGCTTGTATAGTGAAACTTTTAAAAAATCTTCTTGTCTGAAACAAAAAGGGCCTGAGTCTTAAGATTTGGTATGTAGCATTGTCTAGTGAACCTCTACCAAGTTTGTTCAAATTATGCCCCTTGGGTCAAATTTGGCCCTGCCCCGGGGTTCACTTGATTTTACATAGGCTTGTATAGTGAAACTTTTTAAAAATCTTCTTGTCTGAAACCACAAGGACCTGAGCCTTAAGATTTTGTATGTAGCATTGTCTGGTGAACCTCTACCAAGTTTGTTCAAATTATGCCCTTGGGGTCAAATTTGGCCCTGCTCGCGGTCATTGGTTTTTCATAGGTTTATATGGAAAACTTTGAAAATCTATCTGAAACCACAAGGCCCTGAGCCTTAAGATTTAGTATGTAGCATTGTCTAGTGGACCTCTACCAAGTTTGTTCAAATTTGGCCCCACCACTGGGTCATTGGTTCTTCATAGGCTTATATAGGGAAAACTTTGAAAACCGTCTTGTCTGAAACCACAAGGCCCATTGTCTAGTGGACCTCTACCAAATTTATTCAAATTATGCCCCTAGGGTCAAATTTGGCCCTGCCCCCTGCAAGTTGAAAAATGTTTAGCTGATATGAACCTTTGATAAAGGAGTTTTGATTCTTTATATACATGTATACTTATGCCTGTTTTCAGCCCCTGGGCCCGAGGATGAATTGACAAGTGTGAAATGGGCCAGACCTCCTGTCCCTCCAATAGATCCAAAGAAGGATGCTATCATATTCCAACAGATTGATTTGGACCATTACATAGGTGTGTAGATTCTGTTAAACCATTACATAGGTGTGTAAACTCTGTTAAACCATTTCTTTCAGTTTGTACCTTGTTACAGAACCAATTAGTACAGTTTTAGCTCACCTGAGCACAACGTGCTCATGGTGAGCTTTTGTGATCCCCCTCTGTCCGTTGTCGTCCTTCACCAACAATTTCTTTTAAACAACATCTCCTCTGAAACCACTGACTGCACATAAACCAGACTTCACAGGAATGATCCTTTCAAAATTTTTCAAATGGTTCCGGTCTGTTGCATAAGTAGGTCACAGGGCCAAAAAAGAAGTTTCAAAAATGCAAAAAAAAAATCTTCTTGTCAAAAAGTACAAGGCCCAGAGCTTTGATATTTGGTATATGACATCATCTATAGGTCCTCTACCAAAGTTCTTCAAATTATGCCCCTAGTGTCAAAATTGGTCCCACCCCGGTGGGTCATAGGTTTTCCTTATATGTATTTAGTGAAAAATTTAAAAATCTTGACATGAAACATTGTCAGGTGGACCTATATCAAGATTGTTTAAATTAAAGCCTTGGGGTCAAAGTTGGCCCTGCACCCAGGGGACTCAGTGAC
This sequence comes from Cyclina sinensis, assembly GCA_012932295.1. Lineage (NCBI taxonomy): Eukaryota > Metazoa > Mollusca > Bivalvia > Venerida > Veneridae > Cyclina > Cyclina sinensis. The sequence continues at coordinate 127,307 of JAAONU010000112.1, forward strand.
CTACTTTTTTGTTATTTGATATACAGATATGAAATTTGGACCATGTGCACAGTTTCAGATATAGAATTGAATATTGATGTGAGCTGGCCTAGATTTTGACTTAGTGACCTACTTTCCAGTTTTTTGATGTACAGCTATGAAATTTGGACCATTTGTACAGTATCAGTTGTAGAATTGAACGTTGATGTTAGATGACATTAATTTTGACCTAGTGACCTACTTTTTTGTTGTTTGATGTACAGCTTTGTAATTTGGACCATGTATATAGTAAAACTTTAAAAATATATTTTGCTTGAAGTATGGTCTAGTGACCAACATTGTTCAAATTCTTGTAATAAACACTAGCTTTCTCCACTTTCACACAAATAACAGTCTGTCCTCAGGTGAGCACTTTGGGGCCAGTGACCCCCTTGTTGTCTATTTGTTGTTTTTTTTTCTTGTTAAGATTAAAGTTTACATTCCTACTGAATTCATTTCTTTTGCATGTAAACAAAGAATAAAGAGACAATTTTTTTAAGTAATAGTTGATTACATCATGGTTTGGTGCTTTGAAATGGCAAAAAAGATAATTTGACTTTGTGGCAGAAAAAACAGTGGGAAGAACAATGGGGTAGACACTTTGATATCCATTTTAGAAAGCATCAGAAAATAGGAGGAGTGGATGTTTTAAGTTTATTAGAATAAAAATTTCTCATGACAGGCCGCCACATGCCAGGGATGCCAGGCTGCACAGTCGGTCCAACACCGATTATCCGGATGTTTGGTATTACCATGGAGGGACACAGTGTCACTGCTCATGTTCATGGCTTCACTCCATATTTCTTTGTTCCCGCTTATCCAGGATTCAGTGAAGATCACTGCAAGAAATTTATGGTTTGTTTTGTTTTACTTTATTGGTCCTATACATATAATGTCGAAACTTGATCATAATTTCAGTTACTTAGAAGTTTAAAGGGACATTCCTGTCAGTTAACAGATGATAGACTGGATGTCTGTTTTACTGGTATAAAATAAAAAATGATTTATAATTTAAACAGGGTTTCCATTTGACCCCTGAAATTTCATTTTGACCCTCAGGTATTTTGACTGAAGGGTCTTTTTGTCTTAAAGTAAGGTATGTTTTAGCTTAAATTCAGGTATTTTTGACTACAGTTTTGTAAAATGTAGTTGCATCGCATGAAAAATGACCCTTCAGGTTTTGTAACTTGTGAAACCCCTGATTTAAAGAAAATTTTTACAAAATATCTCCAGTAGGCATTGGGACATCCAGACAACATGTGTCTGGAATAAATGTCCACCCAAAAATGGTACAACAACAGAACTGTATATAAAGACTAATAATTATGTTTTCTGTTTATCTGTTGTACCTAGAATTTTTTACTGACACCTTGACATGGAATAATTTATTCAATGTTTTACAAAGTCTGAAAGAAAAAAGAATACCGTTAATTTTAGGGAATGTCTCTTTAAGTTTAGAGAACTTGCAATAGATTTCAAATGTTTAGTACTGTGAAAAACAAAAGCCTCACCCAATTTTGTTTATTTTTAAAAAATAAAAACTTGCTGACTGCATGTCTTGATTGGCAGATATTCAGTTCTGCACATTTCACATACCGAAAATTTCCCAAATTTATGATTTTTGGGTATTGAACAGATATAGTTATGCATCTTAACTTTTTTATGCACTTTACCTGGACATAAAGTTCTTGCAGAAGTGGGTCATTTGTATGAATCTTCCATGTGACTAGAAATACCACTTATACAGTGCATTTTTATCGATATTTCAGGATGCACTGAATTCTGCAGTGATGGGGGACCTCAGGTCTAACAAGGAAGGGATAGAAAGAGCAGTGCTTGGTGTGGAACTCGTTATTAAAGAAAGTGAGGCATATTTTGTCTTTCTTTGTACATGTTCTTGGTAACAGCTTTGTTTTATTAATTTTAGTTATCCCTTATGCATTTAATGAAATGCTTACAGAGAGGGATCACTCTCCTGTGGGCAATAAATTGCTTCCAAAAAAGTGAACAACAACAACTGACTGTGAAGACCGATATTATGCATTACTATATTTACTGACTGAGATTTCTACTGACACCGTGAAATTGGGAAATGATTCTTGCAATAACATTTTCATTTATATCATTTTGAAGGAAATTTGATACCTTAATTTATATAATTTGAAGGAAATTTGATACCTTAATTCATATAATTTTGAAGGAAATTTGATACCTTAATTTATATAATTTGAAGGAAATTTGATACCTTAATTTATATAATTTGAAGGAAATTTGATACCTTAATTTTAAAGTATGCATCTTTAATCTAGATCACTGATTCAGAAATGAACCACTGAGGCTGTTCTTGTAGCCTTAATTTATACAAATCAAGGCATGTTTTCTCGCATCTTAACAATACAACTTTTTCAAAGATTTAAAAAGTAAATTGTTGTTGAGACTGAAGAATTACAAAATAAATATGCAATTCTAAAACTTGACTTGAACTTATCAGAACTTGTACATTTTTAATTTTCAGGCATCTATGGCTTCCATGGTAACAGGAAAATTCCATTCATTAAGATCACAGTGGCTATACCTCGCCTTATAGCCCCAGCAAAAAGACTTTTGGAGCAGGGTTTCAACTGTCCTGGATATGGGCAGCATGGCTTCCAGTCTTATGAATCTAACATAGATTTTGAAATTAGGTATGTTGATCTCACTGGAAAGCTACATGTATTAGCAGCTTTTATATGTTTCAGCAGCTGTTTTCAAAGAAATGTACTCAGGCAAATAACCAAGCTTTTGTGTAATTGTTTTCTGTATTGTCATTGATTTCTATGGTTATAAAATGTAATTCTTCCTAAACTGTATGGCCAAATTAATATTGGGTTTAATACAATACGTATCAGTTGTCCAAATATATCTTGTATTGTGCAAAACAGTATGATATAATCTTTTTATTCTATATCTTATTAATCGATTTCTTTTTCTGCATCACAATTCCTTTTGATGCCCCTGAAGGGAGGCATATAGTTTTTGAACCATCAGTCCGTCCGTCATCCTATCCGAAAACCTTAACATTGGCCATAACATTAGTAAAAGTGGATTTACTTCATACTTGGACACAAAATCCCTTTGGACAAGACCTTCCCACTGACCTATATTTGTTTGACCTTGACCCCTAAATGACCTTCACCTTGGACATCAAATTGTCAGAAAACTTTAACTTAGGCCATAACTTCCACATTAGTAAGTGAATATACTTCATACTTGGACACAACACCCCTTTGGACAAGACCTTCTCACTGAATTATATTTATTTGACTTTGACCCCTGAATGACTGGTTCTCAGCTCAAAGGTCAAAGCACCACTTCTGGGGCATTGTCATCTTACAGTTAGTTCTTGTTATATATGAAAGAAAGAGAAAAATGTATGACAATTTCTAAAAAGCAATTCTAAAATCTGTTCTTGATGTGATGGGTATCTGACGATGATGTGTAAGAAGCCATCTGTTATTGAAAAAAAACAACAGGATTTGGTAACTCATCCATAAAAATGCAGAAATAAATTGTGTTGTCACATGGTACAAATTGACATTCCCAGATGGATATGAATAATACGTTGTTTTTTTTTTCGGCCATACTCAGGCAGGCAGGTGTTTAGAGTTTGTTCAGAGACATTTATTTACTTTCAAGATTAAAAAAAAAAAAATAAACTGCCAGCCTCTATACATGAGCTTTGAAATGAAATGAAACAAAACAAAGAAAACATGTTGGTTTCTTATTTCAGGTTCATGGTTGACAGCAGTGTTGTTGGGTGTAACTGGATAGAGGTAGAGGCGGGAAAATACTGTCTCCGAGACAAAGAAAACTCTAACCAGGCAGATGCACAACGACCACCTCTGAAGTCACGATGTCAGATCGAAATAGATGTTTCATGGCAGGATTTTATTTCGCATGTACCGGAAGGCGAATGGTCGAAAGTTGCACCATTCAGAATATTGAGCTTTGATATAGAATGTGCGGGTCGAAAAGGTAAGTTTTTAGTGAGCTTTGCCACCCAAAAAACCCCCAGCTTTATAACATTTAGGAAGCAAGGGACTGCAGAAGGACCTTTGATCAAATATTTCAGTTTTCGCATCTAGATTAGCTTGGATCGGTTCCTTGACAACATGCTGAAACTTTAATGCTGTATGTTAAAGTTGAGCTGTGCTCATAGTAAAAAAAAAGTTACAATGTAATTTTCATTTTAAATTAACAGCTTTATAGATTCTTCAAAAATATCAAATCAGGGTTGAATAAAAAGTAATTTAAGAAAAGATTTCTTTTGTAATAAAACAATTCTTTTCAGTCAAAAGTAAACATGACATTGTAAAGCATTTATTGTTTTCAGTTCAAATGGTTACTTTCGTTATTGAAAACTATTTAATCATAAAGTTGACAGTATATTGTTTGAAAATATTTTTTGTATTATTCAGGTGTTTTCCCAGAGCCTGACAAAGATCCAGTGATTCAGATAGCCAATATGGTCATCTCTCAGGGAGAACATGCACCATTCATCAGGAATGTGTTCACACTGAACACATGTGCTCCTGTCATAGGGTCACAGGTTCTGTCATACATGACAGAGAAGGAATTATTGTCAGTAAGCCCCACTTACATGTTTCTTTTAACAGTACCGATGCAAAGCCCGAATTCAGATCAGCAAAGAGACAGATATTTTTTTTAGGGTACAGTAGCATTTTTTCCTTGAAAAGCATCTTTTAGTCCTCTCAGAAAGAAAGACCAAAGATGTTTTCATGGTACAGGAATTTTTCTTTTTATCATTCATTTGACCTTGAACAAGGTTGATAGCTGATAAGTCAAGGTCACAGAGCTCTACGGTCAAAATTAGTGCAAGCTGTAACTTGGCCTTGGTTGTATAGCTTCGTTCTGGCATTCAATTTTTTTGAACTATTTACTTGGTTTTTAAATTGGCTATTCTTGAATTGCAGAAATGGGCAGCATTTATTCGAGAGGTTGACCCAGATATCATCACAGGCTACAACATACAGAACTTCGACCTGCCTTATCTAATCAACCGAGCAAACCATTTAAAAGTTGCTGACTTCACATATCTTGGAAGAATTAAGGACATGAAATCAGTGATTAAGGAGTCGACCATTCAGAGTAAACAAATGGGGAAACGTGAAAATAAAGTTATAAACATGGAGGGGCGTGTGCAGTTGGATTTGTTGCAGGTGTGATTTGACTGCAATTCAGTAATTACAAAAGAGAATTTATTGAAACTAAAACTAACCAATCCAGCCGTTTTCAAGTGTAACCGTATTGAAAATAGAATGTTTTTAAGTTTGCGTTGTGTTACATATTCTCTGTCAAGACTCGTAGCAAATAATATAGTATTGCAGTCACTTTTTCATGTGAATCACTTAGTTTCTTAAGTATATTATTTTGTTATAGTGCTACCCTTATATTATGTTTGTTATTATGTTCTGAATGTTATTCCATTATGAAGTCTTTGATTATTTTTACAGATTCTGTTTCGGGACTATAAGTTGAGATCGTACTCTCTGAATGCTGTCTCCTTCCATTTCCTTCAAGAACAGAAGGAAGATGTTCACCATTCTATCATCACAGATCTGCAGGTTGGTTTACTGTAATTGATTTAATGTTCCTCATGTTCATTGAAAAATATTATTTTACTGTTTAAAGGAGTGGTTGAAAATGATCAGAAGATGAAGTGCATTATATTGAGGCTACTCCAAGGAAAAGGTCACACCCATTCTTCTTCAGGGTTTTCACTTCAGAGGCACTAAAGCCCAGATCCTTAAAAAAGGGTCATGATAAGATTTTGATATTAGTAAGGGGGTCATCAGTGTTATTCTTACAGTGCTTGTTCTCAGTTTCTTAGAGACACCATTGTGATAAATTAAATTCATCAGGGTTCGGTAAAATTAGGTGACTTGAAAATGATCAGCAGCAATTATTTGTTTTCTGTTGGTCATTTCTAATTACAATTTTTATAGCACGTACTTTCATACCAGTAAATAGTTAGGCCCAAGATGAATAACAGACAAGCCTAGTATGTACAAATGTAATGTTTGTTTAAAAAGCCATGCACTTTCTTGACAGAATGGCAATGACCAAACAAGACGGCGTCTGGCAGTTTATTGTCTGAAAGACGCCATTTTGCCCATACGTCTGCTTGACAAACTGATGTGTGTCATAAACTACATGGAAATGGCAAGGGTAACTGGTGTCCCACTCACATACCTGCTGTCCAGAGGTCAACAGATCAAGGTCATTTCACAACTTCTCAGAAAGGTAAACATCAAAGTTTGTTAATTGGATACAGTTTGTAGATGTTGCAGGCCATTTAATTTTGTCTGATTTTTTTCAGGCATCAGTATGGTGTATGTTTAATGAAATATGCCTTTTTCTCAGTAATACATGAATTTCTATAGAAATGTTGTTGACCTTTGTAAGTCGTTTAACACTTGCTCAGCTGGTATTGTTTTCCTTTCGTAACTTTATTTTTTGTGGCAATATTTTGATTATGACCAGTAAATTCTTAAAGAAGTATTTATAGTATATATCAATGTTTAGATATAACTAGAAAAACAGAGAATTTATAGTTTTGTTTCCATCGTTACACTGTCATGAAAATATCTACAGGCGAAAGAACAGGATTTATTGATACCAGCCCAGAAGATTGACCCAGGGGAGGAATATGAGGGCGCTACTGTGATTGAACCTCTGAAAGGGTAATATTGCCTCATATTATATGTAGTAATATTCTGCCTGATTTAAAATGTTATGATTTGCCTTTATATTACAAGGAATAATTAAAAGTTTCTTAATTAAGAAGTTTAATCTTGATTAACACTTTTGAAATAGACAAGCTAGAAGAAAACTGAAGATTTTTTTAAGATATAGGCAAAATCCTTTTGAACAAAACACAAGAAAAAAATACCTTGAAATTACTGTGAAAATATATCTTTGTCTCTTCATTATTTTTTTCCTATGAAGGAAAGATGTGACATGACCAAAATGTGATTCTAGCCAAAAAAAAGTGATATGGAATGTCTGTCACTAATTTAAAGAAGCATGGTTCAGCTGTAATGAAGTAGGTTTGCTTAGAATGACTGATGGATTTCTTTTAATCACTTGTCAGTTTCTAGTATTAACAAGGTTTAGTTCTTTACAGGGATAGTTTGCTTGCAAACTAATTTCACAGTCAGTTCAGTTTGACATTCTTACAAACTTCCATCCATAATACAGATCAGTGCATCTGAAAAATATCACCCTTTTGTTGTATTCCAACTCCTGCTAACTGGGTCATTAGAAGTGTGGAAAACCAAAGCTATAGACTACTGAGCCAAAGAATCTATTCCCTGATGGAGACTAACTAACTATCTGAGTTTATTTATTGTCGGTACTGGTTTCCCATTTGATCGACGCCCCCTGCAGAGGTCAGTTATTTTATGTTTTGGGGGATAGTGCAAGATACAGAAAGCAACCCATTCAAGAGACACCCCTGGTTCTTTCACATGCTTAGTGTACAGCACTGATACATGGGACCTCGGTTTAATGTCTCATCCAAAAGACAATTAGTAATGTTAGTGGAGGAGTGGGGGATCGATCTCACGGTTTCATGTCCAGCCCATTACCCCTGGACTTCTGAATCACTCCCCTAATGCAGTTGTTTTAATTGATGCAAACTCAGGTTGGTGTGCACTCGACCATAACAATATACAGTTTATTATATAATATACCTTCTTTTATTTCAGATATTATGACATGCCTATAGCAACATTAGATTTCTCATCACTGTATCCATCCATCATGATGGCACATAATCTGTGTTATACCAGCCTGCTCAACCAAAACACAATCAGTAAAGAAGGGTAAGATTTAATTATTTCTTTTGCACGATAAATAATCAAACAGAGACCTATCCAGTCTTAATGACTTGGTTCATCTTGAGGATGTTACATCTACATGAAAGAAAGGCATTCCTTCAAGCAGGTCTTCAGTGCACATAGGTTTAATAGTGCTACTTTTACTACAGTGATAAAAAATTTGGTAGATTTTGATTTAGACTACTTGTATTTAACTGGGGTTAGGATCTCTAGTGAAATTTGGAGGCGCTTAAAAGTAGGATATTTTAAAATTTAAAAGATTTTTTTGTTCACAGGTTGACTCCAGACCAGTACATCAAAACACCATCCAGTAACCTATTTGTGAAGGCATCTGTCAGAAAAGGTCTCCTGCCCGAAATTCTGGAACACCTCCTGACTGCGAGAAAGAAGTAAGTCTCATTCATCGAGTGAACACCATATTTGATATTTTCACGAGTGGCGCAGCTTCGAGTGAAAATATCAACATATGGTGTTCACCAGATGAAATAAATTCCCATCTTCCACTAAAAAACAAACAAATTTTCTTTTTATTTTATGCCAACACGTCAAAAATGGGTATTTTATGACATTTTTAATCAGGGCCTTCAATAAATTCCCCATGGTGAGCCCCAAATCAGTTAATGCGTACTTTGGTTACTCCGCACAAAAAAAAAGTGCAGACAATCTCCAATACATATGATAACTTTACTTCTGCTGAAATAAACTGAATACACTTTCATCAAATAACATTTATTTTTCTCTACACAGTTTATCAATATTTATTGAATTTTAGCCATACATACTTTAATTATAAAAGCGGATTAATACCGAGTAATATTCAATCAATTGAATTGAAAGTCGGCCATATTGGATATTGTCCATGTGAGTTATGTAAACAAATCAGACATTTTAAATAGTTTAAGGCGAATTTCATCATTGTTCACAACTAGTTAGGCTCAGGAATTCAATATTATAATTGGATTTAACAAGGTAAATAAATTTCACTCGCTGTCACTGTCTGAAATACAGCGGATTCTCTTGTATTTACGTGGTGGGGAAATTCCTGAAGTTTCATCAAGCAGTAGTTCCGGCACAAACAGTGTATTATCAAAATGGTAATTTCACTGATTCAAAACAGTGGATTATCACTTTTATCTCACTGATATTTCCCTATATTTCATTGGTAGGCATAAAATAAATGCATATCTCTTTATTCAGCACTTGTTCATGTATTATATAAGAAGTTTGGAAATTTTTAAATAATGAATGATCTTTTTACAGGGTGCTGCTTGAAAATTTTACCTGTGCTTTTTTAGTGTTAAAAGATTAAGATGGAGTGATTTTGTTTAAAATTTATTTTTCAGTGCTAATGCATAAACACTTTCATTTGAAGTAATGGAATCTTGTGAGATTCATACAAGCAGTTTTACCCTATCGGATTGATCCAAAGTTTCATTTTCAACACCCAAGCTTAGAAAAATTGTCTTTTAAAATTGAAATTTTATAAACCAAGATGATTGAGAGATTTAAAAGAGCTGCTTGCACACATTTTATTTACTTACCATTTAAATTTTGTAATTCTCAGGGCTAAAGCTGATCTCAAAAATGAGACTGACCCATTTAAGAAGAAGGTGTTAGATGGTCGGCAATTGGCCTTGAAGATCAGTGCCAACTCTGTGTATGGTTTTACTGGTGCTCAAGTCGGGAAATTACCATGCTTAGAAATTTCCCAGGTAAACCATTTACATTGAAAAGTCAAAATTATGCCTAGGTATTGAAAAGTGATTATGAGAGAGAACAGATGTATTATTTTGAACAGATTAACCAAGATCTAGGAGACCCCTCCCACCTTTGAAAGCAGAGTTTCTGATAGCGCTATCTATTTTTTCTGTGGCCCACTTTGGCAACTTCATGATTTCATGTTATTCTTTGACACAGATTGAATGTCATATTATGTCCAAAAAAAAAAAAAAACCCCAAAAAAACGACTGTAGTTCAGTATCTTTGCAATCATTGTAGCTATGAAAATAGTGAGGGCAAAGGGCAAAAAATAAACATAATCCAAATGTAAAAATATCCAAGACTTGCTTTTCAAGTGCTGGACCTGTTTCATGTTTGATATTTCAGAGTGTAACCGCTTTCGGTCGTACAATGATTGAACAGACCAAGAACTATGTTGAAGAAACCTACACAGTGGAAAATGGATACAAACACAATGCAAAGGTAGATCGGATTTCGTGTTCACTCTGTCAAATGTTTTCAAAACATCTACATTTTGACATAGAACTTTGATGTGAATTCTTGGAAGGACCAGATATGTTCTAAATATAGGATCATTTATGTATTAATCCAGGTATAGAAAAAAGAAATAAATAAAGTAAAAGAAAATGAATTGTCATAAAGTAACTGCCTGGCTTGTGGATAAGTCTCTCACTTGCTAAATGTTGCCTGGAGTATGAATTAAATCCGAGTTTCCTTCTAGTTCAGAAATAACTTACCACGTAATAATTCAGTCACAAAAAAGTATGTGTACTCAAATTTATACAGACAGATTATAATGTTTGTTTCAGCTCTTTGACTTGCTTTACAATAATTTTAGTTCACTTACATGTATTAACTTACCAGTTTTTGTGTCACCTGCTACAAAGTAGCCGTGACATATAGGGATCACTTCTCCGTCGTCTGTCTGTCCTTCCGTCCTGTCCCTCCATCACAAAACTTGTCTGGACCTCTCCTCAGAAACTGCTGGTGCGATTTCATCCAAACTTTACAGGAATGATCAGTACCAAGTCTAGTTGTGCATATCGTCGGCCTTTTCCAGTCCAATGATTTTTGTGAGTTATGGCCCTTTTATGATTTTTATTTTTAAAGTTTGTCCGGACTACTTCTTTTATACTACTAATGCAATTTGAATAAAATTTTACAGGATTGATCAGTACCTAGAGTTCTTGCGCATACCTAACGGGTTTTTCGGTTGAATGATTTTGGCTGAGTTATGGCCCTTGAATGAAAAAAGCTTTTTGGCCAAATAATGAATTTTGTGTAGCAGGCTTCACAGTAGTTGCGACATGCGAGAAAGTAGCCATGACATATAGGGATCACTTCCCCATCATCTGTCTGTCTGTCCGTCCGTCCTGTCTGTCTGTGCATTACAAAACTTGTCCGGACTACTCCTCAGAAACTACTGGTGCGATTTCATCCAAACTTTACAGGAATGATCAGTACCAAGTCTAGTTATGCATATCATGAGCATTTTCCAGTTCAGTGATTTTGTCAGAGTTATGGCACTTTAATGATTTTTATCTTTAAAGTTTGTCCGGACTACTTCTCTTATACTACTAAAGCAATTTAATGAAATGTTACAAGATAGTTCTGTACCTCAAGTACTTGCGCATGTCTTACAGGTTTTTTGGTTGAATGATTTTTGGCTTAGTTATGGCCCTTGAATAAAAAATGCATTTTAGCCTAAAAACTGTCCAATCACCTCTCAATACTACTGTTTAATTGGCTATCATCAAGAAACACATGTGATTACTGATGGCCCTTGTTTTTTCTGAAAACATGTAGTCATTTACCACTTTTTGGCACATTATTTCTATTTGTAGGTAATCTATGGTGACACAGATTCTGTAATGTGTAAGTTTGGTGTGTCCACAGTGGAGGATGCCATGAAGCTCGGACAGCAGGCTGCTGAGTACATCTCCAGCAAATTTGTTCAACCTATCAAACTGGAATTTGAAAAGGTAAAACTAAGGAGAATCAAGTTTCTTGATGCCTGGTTCACACAAATATCTAGGTTGTAGAGCAACATTAGTTAATGATGAAAAGATTTGACAGGTCGGGAAAATCTACAACAGTGCTTTCTACATTATGTAAAAAAAAAAAGCCTTGAAAAGTCTTACTGCAACATGCTTATGTTGGATTAAATCTTTACTTTCCTGTATGAACATTGGCTGTTAATATGTTCTTCACAAAATGTAGATCACCACTTTTCTTTGTGAACATTGACTATTAACCTGTACCACCAAAAAGTAACTCTTTACTTTTCTGTGTGAACATTGGCCATTAACCTATCACCCACAAAAAGTAGCTGTACTTTTCAATGTTAACATCCGCCATTAACCCTTACTCCATATAAACGCATTTTTGCGCATGTGCGACCAGTGTAGATCCAGATCAGCCGGCACATCTGTGCTGTCAGATCAGGATCTGCACTGGTCGCTTTGTAGTCAGATATAGCCTAATGAAACAAAAGGCGAACAGTGTAGATCCTGATCAGACGGCACAGATCTGCACTGTTCGCCTAAGCCATAAAGGTGTATATATGGAGGAAAGGGTTAACATGCTCCACACAAAAATTAGCTCTCTACTTTTCTGCATGAAATGTAGAACTACATTATGACCTTCTGATATTTACAGGTGTATTTCCCTTACCTGCTGATCAACAAGAAGAGGTATGCGGGACTGTACTGGACAAATCCGGAGAAGTACGACAAGATGGACTGTAAGGGTCTGGAGACTGTTCGTCGAGATAACAGTCCGCTTGTATCCGACCTCATCAACCAGTGTCTGAAACTCATGCTTATAGAGAGGTAAAAATTAATTATCACTCTGGAAGTGAACTGTATATAATAAGTATATTGATTTGTTAAACAGTTATGCATAGTTTCAAAAATCTTTCAGTATTGTAATTTATGAAAGAGAGAACTTATTTGAAGATAGGCATTTGAAGTCTGTAGAACTGGAAGACATATTTGAATTTATGGAAAAATGGTAGAGTGAATAACAACAGGTAACAATTTGTAAGCAGCTTCATGATACTAGAGACATGATGATAAGTAATTGTACACAGCAGAAAGCATAGGTGTAGGGATATTAATGCAGTGATAGCTGAAAGTAAAAAATCTTAAGTTACTTCCAAGACCTGTTTTAATGGGAAAAAAAGCAAAATGTTGATATAGCTGTTAGATGTTTTCGAAGATAATTTACATAAATTTGGTCAAGAAACCCCTAAAATTGAAGCATGTCTCCATTTACTGTGTGTGAAAATATTCTATAATTCTGTATTTGTATGCTTAGGAACCCCGACGGAGCCATAGAATATGCTAAACAGACCATATCAGACTTGCTGTGTAACAGAATAGACATATCACAGCTGGTTATAACAAAAGAGCTGACCAAGACGGAGGAAGAGTACGCTGGCAAACAAGCGCACGTTGAGCTAGCCAACAGGTTAGTTTTGTGGAGTTCAGTGTATAGTAGATCTTGTTGCAGCATTTCAGTTTCCCTACAGAAGTAGATAATCTGAATAAAGAGGTGTTGGTCATAGATTGAAAATAGGTTTTCAAAGGTATGGGAGTTTAGGGGAGATGGTGAAAAAGAAGTTTGATCAGAGATGTTGAAGTTTCAGGAAATGAGGGGAAAAACAAAATGCCTTAATTATAGTATATTTGTGAAACTGAGTAGAAAAGTCGAAATTCATGGTTGTGAATTTATTTTTTTCAGAATGCGGAAACGGGACCCAGGCAGTGCCCCTCAGCTAGGAGACAGAGTCCCCTATGTGATTATAGCTGCTGCCAAAAACACAGCTGCTTATCTCAAGTCTGAGGTAAGTTGTTCAGCAATCACACATGCTTCTCCTTATCATTTATGATTGATTAAAATAATGTCTTTGAAAACATGACTATCAGTTTATTAATATTTTTATATCTTTTAAATAACCATAAAAATCTAAAAAATATTTAAGTACCTGCAGTCATGTTTTCAGTGATTCAGTCTCAGTTTTTTTTTTAACCTGAGCTGTCTTAGTGGTTAAAGTATTTATGTTATTAACTAGAAAGTTGAATGTTTTGCAAGGTTTTATCACTTTAAAGATTAAGTATACATTTGTGTTGATGGAGTTGCACGGGTTGTGTCTGTGGTCATTGTAGATGACTTCAAATCACTTAACCTCTTTACTCCTCCCAATGAATTTTAACTTTATTCCGTGAGTACAATAACTAAATTGTATGTTTATTATTAAAATTTTGGTTGCTATATTATGTTTCAGGACCCTATATATGTGTTGGAGAACAACATACCCATAGATACACAATACTACCTTGACAATCAACTGTCGAAACCCTTGCTGAGAATATTTGAGCCTGTTATAGGGGAGAAGAAAGCCGAGTCTGTTTTGCTCAGTAAGTATTTACACGTCGATTTCCTTGTTAAGAAAATTCATTTACTTAATAACTGAAATTTACCTAATTTGACCCCAAAAAATCACATATTATATAAACTTCTTTCTTATAGTCATTAGACCATGGAACAGTCTGCCCATTATATCTATTTGTACAAACGTTCTTTTCAGAGGGTGATCATACCAGAACAAAGACTGTGGTTACAGCCAAGGTAGGAGGGTTGATGGCATTTGCCAAGAAGAAGAGTTCGTGTATAGGATGCAAAGTTCCCCTTGATGACAATGGTACATATCTGTCATGTCATGTCACTATCTTTAACATGAATTATTATATGTTGTTTATCATGTCATTTTTTTAGCATTATCATGTCATTGTATCATGTCATGTTATTGTGCCCCCATTAATTGAGCTCTAAGATTTGCTCTTGTCCATCTGTCTGTCCGAAAATGTGTTGCACGCTCAGCCAACACTTTTACACTTAAGGTGAAGGGATATGTATCGGCAAGTAAAATTGTGTATCTTTTCATTTTCATTTCCATTCCCGGCCATCCCCATCCACCCACCCCGACCACTAGTGTCATATTTCTAGTTTTATCATTACGTCTTTTGGTTTTTGTAATGTCATATATTATGTCAGCTTGTTACTATAATGTATCATGTTACTGCATTATCATATTATGTCATCTATGTAAAATAATGTCATGTCACCTTGTAAGATTTTACTTCCACCTTTTAATTATGATGATTTTGTCACTGTCCTTACACAAACCATATCAAGGAATCCCCTGGCTTTTGAAAATCCTTTGCTGATGTTTTTCGCCGACTCATTACAACTTTTTCACCATTGTACTGAAATTTCTCTTCAAAACCTCTTAATGCTTTATTAAAACACTGTTTTGACCAATGAAAAGTCTAGATTTGATCATTTGTTATATTTCTGTGCTATAACAGGAGCTGTTTGCAAGCACTGTAAGACGAGGGAGTCGGAAATTTATCAGAAAGAAATTTCCACAATTAATGCATTGGAGGAGAAGTTTTCAAGGCTGTGGACACAGTGTCAGAGGTGTTCAGGAAGTCTTCATGAGGATGTGCTGTGCACAAGGTGGGTCTTTTATTACCAGTCTGGTTATAAACTTACAGCTTGTGAGGAGTTCGAACATTCTTGGATTTCATTTTGAATAGTCAGGAATAGATATTTAGGAATCTTATTTATTGTGTTACTAAAATTAGAAACAGTTTTTGGTGAAGAAAAATAAATGAATGTCTTTTCATTAATAAATCTCGGGAATGCTGTAGTCGTTTTAATTGTAATGTTATCTTAGATATTAAATGCTTTCGACTTTCGAAGAAAATAGGCACGTGTAAAATGAAATAGGTTTGAGTATAATTTAAAAGTTGCATACATATAATCCTTACCTTTGCAGATTGAAGTATGTTGGTATGTACTATTTTGTTAACCATGTATCTTATTTTTCCTTTTGGAAAAAAAAGAATAGTTCAGTTTGACTCAGTAAAGGAATATTTTTTTTTTCAGTCGGGATTGTCCAATATTTTACATGCGAAAAAAAGTACAGAAAGATCTTGCTGATCAAGATAAACTTATCCTGAGGTTTGGGGCTCCGGAGTGGTAGCATTTAACCTTAAACTTGACCCACGTCGCACAAGATTGGATTGGTTTGAGTTGAAGCTTAAGTTTATTGCAAACTGTTAAAACATCCAGTTGCAGCTAGAATTGGCAATTATGGACTTATTTAGATGGCGAACAGAGAGAGAATAGTGTGTGATAGTGAGTGAAGACTGGACAAGAATTATGACTTAAAATAAAATGACATGAAAGTAGGAATGTATATAATGTGTTAAATAAACAAAACAAATCAAACTGGTGGTGAAGTGATATTGAACAAGTGGATGACATTATGCATTTTCAAAAAGGAGAAATAGAGGGACCAGTGATAATGAATTTGAAAAAAAAATACAAGTCATGCCTTGTAAAAATAAGGGATTTTGAAAAGTTGGCCATGCTTTGTGAAAAACATATTTTGGAAAGTGATTTGTTGTGAGCTAGTTTTTTTTATTCATTTTGTGATGTTGGCATCAAAAACTATAACATTAAATGCATTTCATAAAGGGGTCCTATCCATTTAAATCGTATATGTGCCTTACTCTATTCATTTTAAAAACTATGTTTATTAATTGACCAACATATTTGATGAACTTATTGTTACTTTGTGTAACAGGTAAACTTTTGGAATCAGGGATAACTTGTCATTTTTTGAAGCCCTTTTATGAAAAAGAAAAAACATAAATATTACAGTTCGTTTGAAACAAGCATTTCATTTTCAGCTTTGTGAAAATATGTTTTTTTTTGCAATTGAATACTGATCATGATAACGGTGTTTAATATTCAAAACATTTTTGCGTTTTACAGGCATCTTGTTTGTAATGACTGTCATGTAATTAAAAAATATGAGCTATATGCAACCCTGACTCAAAAATTATGCTGTGAAGTTTATGCACAGTTACTTTTTGAACTATTTGAGTTAAAACAACACCTTTGTTGATATGTCTGTCATTTATTCTTCACATGGACAATCTTTTCATAAACTGTAGAAGAAATTTTGAAAATAACATGAAAATTACAGAGGTAAATGCAGTGATTGTTGATGTTATATTTGTGTCATACTTTTTGCAATACTTTTTTTGTGCAAATGGATATATAGTGCTAAATGAATTGTATATTTTTAATTGAAACTGCACATGACAAAGTAAAATGAACAAACATAGTGTGAAGTGTTGTTATACCTTAAATGTGGTCCTAAACTATTGCACAACTAGTTGCATTTGCTACTTCAAACAGTGCATGATAGGAATGCATGTCCCTTAAGTCTTGTAATGATTTGCACAGTCTGATTTTCAGGCAGTAAGTTTTCAATGAATATCCATACAAATAACAAATGGATCTGTCTAGTGGACTGTTGGACAAGCATGTATCAGAAATTTAGCAAGATTAGGGGTTAAAGGGTAAGGCTTTATCTCTGACATTTATTAGCTCACCTGAGCACCTCACTTGATTGTCCCTCTGCTTGGGTCGTGCATTGTCAACGATCTGACTTGAATGAGTTCTCCTCCGAAACTGCTGAACCAACTTTGACAAAATATTCCTTCTATGAAGCTCTACCAAAGTTGTTCAAAGAATTGAATTCCATCAAGAACTCGGGTTGCTATGGCAACTGAAAGGAAAAACTTTGAAAATCTTGTCTGAAAGCACAAGGCCCTGAGCTTTAAGATTTGGTATGTAACATTGTCTAGCCCCAGTTTGATTACTTGAATACACAAAAGAGTACAGGAACTGCATGGGTAGATAGGAAGTTTTGATGCAGCAATTCCCAAGGGTTCTCTGTTTGCCTCTATGGTTTATGGTCACCGTGACCTTGACCTTTAACCTAGTGCCCTCAAAGACAACAGGGGTCATCTCCTAAACAGACCAACCAGCATAGCAAGTCTGCAAAGTCAGTGCTTAAGCGTTCTCTAGTTATTGATTGGAAATCATTTTTAGCTCGTCCCGTTTCAAAGAAAAAGTCGAGCTATTATGATCGCTGGGTCGTCGTCGTGCAAACTTTAATGTAGCTCATTGCTCAAAGAATTTAAGGTATCAATTTGAAACATTGAACGCTTGCTTATCATGACAAGAGGCATTTGTAACACAAGAGGCATTATTCTGAAAGCTATAGTTTTTGGAATTATGCCCCTTTTTATGCCCCCCCCCCGCCCCCGAAGGGAGGCGGATAGTTTTTGAACTGTCCGTCCGTCAGTCCGTCCGAAAACTTTAACATTGGCCATTACTTTCTTATTAGTAAGCGGATTTACTTCATACTTGGGCACAACACCCTTTGGACTAGTCCTTCCCACTGACCTATGTTAATTCGAGCTTGACCCCTGAATGACCTTCACACTGAAGATCCAATTGTCCTAAAACTTTAACATTGACCATCATTTCTTTATTAGTAACTGGATTTACTTCGTACTTGGAAACAACAACACTTTGGACAAGACCTTCCCACTGACCTACATTTATTTTACCTTGAACCCTGAATGTCCTTCTCACTGAAGATTCAGTTGTCCAGAAACCTAACATTGACCATAACTTCCTTCTTAAAAAGTCGATTTACTTCATATTTGGACACAACACACTTTGGACAAGACCATCCCATTGACCTATAGTTATTCGACCTTGACCCCTAAATGGCTAGAACTTCCCACTGACCTATATTAATTCGAGCTTGACCCCTGAATGACCTTCACACTGAAGATCCAGTTGTCCAAAAACTTTAACATTGACCATAACTTCTTTATTAGTAGCTGGATTTACTTTATATTTAGACACAACAATACTTTGGACAAGACCTTCCCATTGACCTATAGTTATCTGACCTTGACCCCTGAATGACCTTTGCCTTGAAGATCCAATTGTCCAAAAACTTTAACATTAGCCATAACTACCTTATTAGAAAGTTTATTTACTTCATACTTGGACACAACACCCCTTTGGACAAGACCATCCCATTGACCTTTACGTATTTGGCCTTGACCCTTTGAATGAATGGTCCATAGCTCAAAGTCAAAGCACCACTTCGGGGGCATTGTCATCTTACAATGTCAGTTCTTGTTAACTTAAAATTTTTGTCAAAATTGCTTATTAAGTTGAATGATCAAAGGTATCAATACGAACAATATCAACATCTTGAAATGAAACGTCAGATATATTTATATACCTCCTTCTGGAGTAGTGCACAAGAACCTTAACTATGGCCCAGACGAGCGTTGGCGCCGCTCCGTGGAGCTCTTGTTCTGTTTATGGTTACTTTGACCTTGAACTTTGATCAAGTGACCCCAAAAGCAATACGAGTCATCTATGGGTCGTTATCAACGTGCATTATAAGGTTAAGGACCCTAGACCCAAGCATTCTCCAGTTATTCATCAGAAACCATTTTTCAGTTAATGATCAATATGGCATTGACCTTTGATCTAGTGACCCTAAAAACTGTAGGGGTGATCTACTGGTCATGACCAAAGTGCCTCTGAAGATTTAGGAAGCCAGGGCCCAAGCATTCTATAGTTATTGATCGGAATCCGTTTTGCTATTCAAGGTCACTGTGACCTTGACCTTGACGTAGTGACCTGAAAATCTATAGGGGTCATCTACTGGTCATGACCAAACTACGAACCAAGTTTGAGGAACCTTTAGTTTTTGATCAGAAACTGTTTTGCTTTTCAAGGTCACTGTGACTTTGGCCTTTGACTTTATGACCGACCTGCCTATGAAGATTGGGGAGCCTAGGCCCAAGCGTTCTATAGTTATTGATCGGAAACCATTTTGCTATATTCAAGATCACTCTGACCTGGCCTTGACCTGGTGACCAAAAAAGCAATATGAGTCATCTACTGGTCATGACCAACCTACATACCAAGTTTGAGGAACCTGTGTCCAAGCGCTCTATACTTATTGATCGGAAACCATTTTGCTTTTCAAGGTCACTGTGACTTTGACCTGATGACCCGAAAATTGATAGGATTCATCTACTGGTCATAGCTAACCCATACACCAAGTTTGAGGAAGATGGGTCCAAGGATTCTCTAGATATTGATCGGAAAGCAAGTGTCTACCGACCAACCGACCGACCGATATTTGTATTTGGGGCATAAAAACTGAGAGATGACGGCTTAGATCTCTCAAATTTGCTTTGTAGCATTGTTTAGTGGACCTCAACCAAGATTGTTCAAATTGTTGGCCCGAGGTACTTTTTGCATTTAAATATGTTAGGAAAATCTTATATCAAATCTTAGAGTTTAGAATTTTACATGTAACATCGACCCATGGACACAGTCCATGGTTTAAACATAAGAATTATGCCTCAAGGTCATTTGTTCCCGAACTGGGGATCACATTTTTTACCTTAAAATGAAAAGGAAATTATAAAGAAATATACACGAATCCTGTTTAAAGTATTTTCCCCATACATCAACAAGCCTAGAGCTGTGATATTTGACATGTAGCATTGTCTATCTAGTTCGCTCATGAATCCGTTACATCCCATCTATCGTTTAGTGCCTTTGTTTGTTTTAGAAAATCGGGTTTGATCCTCTCTTCTCCATAACACAACCAATTGTCTCATTCGGGAGACATAAACTGGAGCTTATATGTTTTGATGCTACACGCTGGGCATGTATAAGAACGCAGGGTGTCTCTGGAGCAGAACGCTTGCACTATCCACAACCACAGAACAACAAAAGATGTTCAGACAGGTAACCCGTACCGATGATAAATAAACTTGAACACATTGATATAGATACCAACTGCAATCCTAGTATCGTTATCATTTTCATAGTATTATTACTTTTGCTACAAACAGGCCAAATTCACAGTCTGCAATAGAAAGCTGTAAGTGCACCAGAAGCTGTGTACAGTTACACAGAAGGCCAAGTTCAACGGGATCTTCATAATTAGATAGAACTTGCGTCAAATCTTGAAGTCTGAGTACTGGGCATGACGTATGAGCATAAATTCTTGATTAAATGCTTTCTTAAGCTAACTTTTAGTGGATATTATTGTTACTGATGTTTCTGGCATTGCTGTTGTTACTTTTGTTATTGGTTTCGTCATATTTGACGTCAAGAGATTGTAAAGACAGGATCCATTGTGACTGTACCCAAGTCTCTTAAGATATTCTTGACGCTCCAAATATGACTTGTTTCTTGAAGTTATTGAGTTAATAATCATCATGGCAGGTGTCATGAAATAAGCTCAATTATGATTGGTGCCTCGAGTTTCATAATTGTAGTCAGAAGATTCCCGTAGATCTATTAAGATTTGTATCTCGAGATTACTGTGATGGGTTAAATAATGAGCTGTGTTTTGATTTTCGCAACGAATACTCACATGAGTAGTGACTCAAGATTCGGGATCCATCATGACTGGCGTCTCATACGTTTTAAGACAAGTTTCACAACAGTTGGTTTCTCGAGTTTATTGAGATAAATTATGTTACATCGAGAGGTGCCGCAGTATCTTAAGATGTATGTATCGCTCCAATATGATGTGTCTCAAGTTTATTGAGATATGTTACATTGTGAGAGGTGTCTTATTACCATAAGATGATTGTATCGCTCCAGTAAGATAAGTATGTCAAGTTTATTGAGATATGTTACATTGTGAAAGGTGCCTCAGTATCTTAAGATGAATGTATCACTCGAATATGATAAGTTTCTCGAGTTTATTGTACATGTACTCTTGTGACATGTGTCTCGAATTATTCGAAATGATTTCTATCCTAATTTGTGTCACAAGCCTCATAACTGTGGTCAAGATATCCTGCAAATCTACCATGACTGGTATTGAGATTAATGTGATTCATCATGGTTGGTACGTTGGTTTCTCAACAAAATTTCTTATGTGTACTGTCTTAATAGGATCTATCATGATTGGTGTCTCAAATTTTTATAACATATTTCATAAAGATAGGTGTCATCAGTTTAAAGAGATATGTTATATTTTGATAGGTGCCTCAGGTCTGTAAAGATGCATGAGTTCTCGAGACTGGCTCCAATATGATTAGGATCTCGTGTTATTAAGTTGTGTTTCATTGTGATATGATTGTGTCTCAAGATTTTTTTAAAAGTTCTATCATGATTGGTATCTCGAGTTTCATGACCGATTTCAAGATCCATTATAATCATATCTCGGGCTTCGTCTTGATTGGTGCCTGGGGTTTCTCAACCAAGATTCTCATGAGAAGGGTCTTAAGATTCTTGCAATCGGATCCACCATGACTGGTGTCTCATTATTTTCCGAGACAAGTTTAATAATACTTGGTGTCTTGAGTTTAGTGAGACAGGTTCCATTGAAACAGGTTTTTTTTTTATAACTATCTCGTGATTCTTGGGAGCAGTTCTGTAATCAGTCGATCTCTTAAGAGTTCGTATTTAATCATACTTTAATGTCTTATAATCCAGATACAATAAAGTGCCGCTAATAACTCTAACAGTTTTAAACTTAACCCATTTCTCATTACTTTCGCTCATTGTGGCATATACGCTATAACTTTGTTATAGCCGGCAAGTAAATATAACATGTCATTTGAAACTCCACGAAAAATGACAATTGATATTTAAATGTGTTCATCCGATAATCTGTTAATCTATCACCCGACTTGTGGGATTTAGGGTCAATGCCTTTAGTTTGTCGGGCATATTTTGCTTATCTTAGAGTATAGTATTCTTATATTTAAATCTCCCTTATCTCGCATATTTCTATTTATTTTGTCATGTCAGCCATTATCTGGTTCGTTGTAATCTATTTCATATTGGAATTTTGTCTTGTGCACAAAACGCTTTTATGTATCACAGATATATCAAATATTTTTACAGCGATTTTATTTTGTCTGTTATGAATATATGAATGGGTCTTTAATATTTTCCCATTGTTTTTATTTTTGCGTGTTTTCATTCAGCAACTCAATATCATGTAAATAATACGTTTTGTTTGTCCCTGTAGATAAAAGTTTCGCATTAGACAGCAGTTTTATTCACAATGCCACTACGTCGGCCTATAACTACTCTTTTTTCCCCAGATAAAGTTTTTCATAACTAGTCAAAATGGGTGCTGGGCTGGACGTAAGAATCGGTGTTGGATAAAAGATGGCTGTCTTAGCTGGGTAAATACTGTCTTCTCTAAAATTTCATCTGTATATTCTGAAGAACTGAAACAATGGATTTAATCTTTGCTTTTATTTTCGAAGATTTAGCAGGGTTTACTAATCTTTTCATTAAAAGCATTTGATAGTTTGGAATTTGCTATGACACCGTCGTGTTTAAGTTTTGTAACTTATATAAAGTCTGGAAATTTTATTGAAATGATGATAACGATTATGATATTGAAATGATGAGTATGATGATGATGATGATGATGATAATTCGTTTTTCATTTTACAAGTTTTGAGTTAAAGAGGCATAACCATATTCCATTTTCTTTCTAATCATGTAAACGTGTAGGATACTGAAGGAATAACCATCCGATATGGTGTCAGTGTCAGTTAAATATTTTAAGTGTAACAGATACACTGAAATCATTTTTATTAGTCTTTATATAGTGAGCTGTTTGAGTACCATATTTGGATAGATAGCTATTTATTTCAAACGAAAGCTTTCTTGTTGTCTTAATGCCTTAAGAAGAATTTTATTATCTTTTGTTTTTTTTTTCATTTTAAAGTAAAAGAGCCAGTAAAATAGGTACACAGTATATCCAGTTATAGAGTATGTTCCTTTAAGTCGAATTATTGTTTACTCGAAGTTTTCAATGATACGATTAAAGAAACATAATTCGACTTAAGTATTGCTGATTTCGTCTCCGACCCATCTGGTTTCTGTCCACTTATCCATAGCGTAGTGGAATCGAATGCCAGATACATTGAACATACTTTATAATACAGCGTTTTGATATGACAGGACTTGGGGTCATTTAAAAAAAAAACAACTGTTAAGTCATACTCTTTCTCTCTCTCTCTCTCTCCCTCTCTCTCTCTCTCTTCATTTATTTCCTTCGTGGAAATTAGCCTGTGGGCTTTCATGGGCAATCCTAGGTTATTAAACACAGTATTTATCGGATATTTATTATTTGCATACCTTCAATTATTGTGTATTAACACCAGTTCCTCTGAGATTTCTATGTTATATTTAATTGTAACATTCACTATGATAGTTTTATAGTTTTAGTAAACATAAACTTTAAATAGTGTGATAATACGAGTGTGATAATACGATGCAGTCAGTTTTAATGTTTGATGGTGTCAGCTAAGTGACTTTAAATTTCATTTTACGTGTTAATTCATGTTTATCTTTGAAATTATTATACTTATATTTATGTGTGCATTAACCTGAAAAACATCTTTCTATGGGACAAAACTGACAAACCAAGGAATTGATTTTTGTCTCGCTGCTTTAACCGGAGATGAAACAAAAATCGGCTTATTAAGTGAACACGCGACTACTGTTGGTCGCAGAAATCATGATTGTAAGAACTTACAGTACCCACACTTACAACGAAAGATTTTTTACAACGGGGCTTATTTTGTAGTCTTTAACAATGCACACTCGAGTGTTGTAAGTAACAATGGAAATATATTATATTCTTTATTCACTCCTTTCATTGACTGTAATTGCAGCTTTATTGTTGACTTCAATTACGTTTAGTCGGTTCTTCACCGGCTTTGCATTCAGTTTGCGATCTGAAGGCAAAATATCAATAAATTGCATTTATATCAATGAATGGGTCTCTAGCATTTACATACACGCTTAATATATTGCATTGAACACCACTTGGGGACCATTGGGGCGTGTAAAAGCCATAAATAATCCGTTTGTTAATTTAGTATATTCGATATGGTCTTAACAACGTGGAAAATCAGATTAAATTTCATATCGGGGGGTATTTAAATATTTCAACGTTTAAGTTACACTTGCAGCATGTAACTAATCAAATCCTTATAAGGAATTGTTCTTTTAGCTCTGGGGTAAGTTTTCTGAAAAGCTTTTCATATACTTTCTTATATGTAGTGACACAAGGACTGAAAGAGTTTCATCAGATTAAAGGTAATGGTTTCACTAAATTAGCATTGTTTGAATGAACCTTGAAATATTTTGTTTAAGGTTTGCAATTTGTGTGACAGTCCATATTTCATCACGCGCTGCCGGATAAGATACGCAGTTTTGGTATTATATTTTAATTAGCCAATTTCGAAAGTTTTAGAAAGCAAAAATTTTACGAAAGTTTTGTTCTTTTCATTAATAGGGTATTAAATGGCATTCTCCACGTATTAACGTGATATTGCCGCCTCTTCCAATGATCGAATCAGCAACCAGCAATTTCCAAATTTTTGACCGATTTGTGTAGATTAAAAGTCATGATAATATTAGAATTTTAAACGACGAGTTACCGTTTGCACTTATTGTTTTTTTTTATTCAAAAACATGACCTTTACCTACCCTTACAGTTTACTTATTTAAGGTCAAGGTCAATGACGTGTTCAATTTACTGCCATACTGTTTTAAAATAAAATTGCTGAAACGAGTTCACAGGGTCCTGTATTTCTTAGACTGCACGCATCTTATTATTTCCAGAGTTACAGATCCAAGAATGGATCGCCCAAAGTCAACACATAGTACCCTGAGTCATGTGACCGAGAAGACAGAGAAAACTTCATCTACTCACGTGACAGCACGTGCTACACCAATGACGCCTGCACATAAAACCTGGACGGCATACGAAGGGCCCGTGCTTTTTACAGGTGAGCATGAAATAAAACACTGATTTTCGTAAAATTCTTGCTAAGAGATCAATTTATAATCTAAATGTTGACATTAAAATTCAGGAAAACTACAGTAAAAAAGTTAATCGTAGTTGGATTACCTCGACAAACTTTATGAGGCTATTCGTTGCCAAAAGTCAAGCCTTGTTGATCTGAGTTGTACAGTTTGTTTTCTGACATAATGCAATTGTAGTTCTTTCTATGTAAAACTCCAGTCATGCATTCATGGACTGAGTTTGCATATTTAACAGTGCTCCTCCATTTCAACACACTACATATTGTTTAACTACAAAACATTAACATGTTTGATTCGGGTTACGAAACTTAAAGTTAATCCTAACATTGAAGCATGCAAAATACTCATTGTTCATGTAACTGTCAAAAGAATTCAAACGCTTTCTCAAAGTATGCGCGGAACTGTACATTGTCAGACTAGCAAGATTCTCTACCATCTATTTGAGTTTACACGTTGCCCATTTGGCCTCTTTGTTACCTCCCCTTTTATCATTAAGAACTAACTGTTTCATTTTAGCTTCAATACTTTAATATATTAAGTTTAGGGTACACAGGCATTCCGACCAGTGCCCAGGGTCTCCAATTATTAATTATTAGTAATCGGAAACTAACGTTCTGATTGCCATTTTTGATATTATTTAACTTTGAGTTAGTCACCTATTTATTTAGGAATATGCCAAGCCGAAATGTAGTAAGAAACTGCCAATCAGTGTGTCTTTTTTAAGTTGAGTTAAACAGAAAACAAAACGGCTACAATTATAACAAAGGAAAGAAACAAGCACATAAACAGAAAAAAATCGACATTTAAAGCATCTTTGAGTGTATACATTATTCTATAATGATAAGTTTTTAAACGTTATACCCAACTTACATAATAATAATAATATGCAAGACCAAGAGAGAATGACTGAAAAACTATGCCACACAGGCTCATTAAAGGGTGTTTCTCGGAAAAAATTCAAGGGCTAGTTCATTTTACACATATAAAATGTTCCTTGTCGCCCATTAATTTGTGCCTCTCACGAAACTATTGAACAAAAGAGATGTTTGTAAAACATATATGCCCCAGCATTGCCTTGTTGTTGGTGGTAGTTAACCGGTGATTGCCATGTTATGAATGAAGGGCAGACTTTGACTCAGAAGCTGTCTTCCCTAACTTTTGATTCGAGTTATTTAAAAATTCTTCAATGAGAATTAAAGAATGTGTGCTTATAAACACAATTTTGTGACTTTTAAACTTTGTGACCTTGACATTTGACCTATGTGTTGGACTTTTAATCACAAAACTCATGCAATAATGCTTTTGTGCTGTACAAACGAAATAACCAAACAGTGAGGAGGTGGTTCTAAGAAAAAAGTGAGTGCATACATGGAAGGGTAGTATTTATTTGTACTATATTTTCTATGAAATATTTAACATACTGGATGACAGAAAAAGAATCTCAGATGAGCGCCAACCTATTTTAATCAAACGAAATCAGAGGCTATTAAATGTCGACAAATGTGTCTGTAACGTATAAAGAATATATTTAAACGAAAACTTTCTGTTATAACTATGTTTCATTTTAATATTATAAGAGTTACACCCCTTTACTTTTCTGCTCTTGAAAAATCGGATCTCCCATTTTTAATCTTCGGCTATTTTGGTGATATTCCCATATATGGAAGTTGCAAAATCGTCTACAGATGTTAATCGTGTATAGATGTAAAAGTAAAGTGTGCTGTTGTCAATCCGAAAGCTGCATCTGATGCAGCTACCTTCGCGAAACACCATGTAGTAAGGTGTACTTTTTCCGTCTACATTTGTACATGTCCTGAATATGATTTTGAAAAATTACATTTGCTGCTTACTTGTTAGAAGTAAAGATGATACGTGTAAATAAAAAATACTAGTACTGGATGCACCTCTGGGATAAGCAATAAGATTTTATCGAACATGCTCAGTTAAACTGAAGTTTGTATGGTTGTCCTTTTGATGTGTCAGTGACTTAATCAATGACGTCTGATTATTCGAACTTTATATCTTTATTACCGTTGTTGCTTATTATCATTCTTAGAGTTATAAGCGGAATTGTTCTTTCCCAGGTCCGAGCGGACTCAGAAACCAGCGAGTGAAAACAGAGACCGAATTTCTTTTGGTTGGAGAGGGAGATAACTCGTCAGAAATAACTAGTCAAATGGGCTACCTTAACCGTGCTGCTCCGGGAGCGGAGTTTCCGAAAGCGAAAAACGGACAAGTCGGAGAAATAGGCTGGGTGTACGATAAACTCAAAGTTGTAAAAGGAATATAGCATCCTTAATTCAGCAATTTAGTATCAAATCGTGGGTATTTGTCTTCGTCCTCATGTGCTTTTCCTCATGTGCTTGTCATTAACTCAACAATAGAAGTATTTTTTTCCGGTTTATCTGTAAATAAGGGGAAATGTGTATTTCAGAAAGGCATTTTATCTTTGTCTTTGTCTTTGTCTGAATGGAAGTTCAAGTGCATCGTCATCACCGAAATATTTTGGGTTTGTCAGCACGATTTTTGCATGACTACAAGAAGAATAACATTCGTCCACAAGAAATTTCGTAACCATTTTTACTGAATCTTATAAGTCTTAAACCTTATTTAGAAAGACATTTCGTAAAAATATGATAACTACAGATACTTTTATTTTCCTAGAAACTAGAGCTCTCCGTGTGAAAAACAAGATTTACGTGTAGATGTAATTTTCAAAGGATGTTGTAGACGTTCGTATGTTTGTATAGCTACATTAGTAGATTGTTATATTTTTAACTGTAGACAAACTAGTGTGTTCTATTTTTATTTCTATAGTATATTTTTACCCCCTTTGCGGTGCCAAATACCTAGTTTATAGATTTGTATGTAAAACATCTCACTACAAAATGTATTTGTCTTTGAAATAATATTGAATTTTTGTTTGTGTTTGTTTCGGAAATATTCTTTTTTCACATGTACATATAATAATATTCTGTATTTACACGTTTCCTATTTGAAATACAAAACGATATTTCCAAAATGTAAACTTGCAAAATTAAGAAGCATGCTGATAGCTAAAAATACGTTAAAGTAGACGCTTTTGTTGCGTTTGAGAGGACTCTATTTTATGTTCTCTGATTTTGGGCATGAACCATTACCTAACTATAACCCAATCAATCTCAATATGCCAGCACAATCCATGCAATGTGTTCAGTATAACGGGTGCCGTGTTAGTAGCCAGTAGAAGTTTGCAGTGACCGTAGAGATAGCCAGTTTGCCGTGATTATAGCCATAGAAACGTAGAGTAGAAATAGAACCTCGTAGAAATAGTTTGCAGTGAATGTAGAAAGTAGTTCGACATAGATTAGTTTGTTTGCCGTGCACGTAGATTTAGAAAAAAATAGTTCTAGAAGTAGAGTAGTAATATTTGCAGTGTGTGCCAATAGTATTCGGTGGTGGTAACATATAGACGATTGCTCAAGCTCTTTACTAACACATGAACACTTCCCAAAAGAAGAAAACTCTAAAATTGACAGCATGGTTTGATATAAAGGTATGAATAATAGAAAAATAGATTTTTTTAAAGAAAACACTGTCAGTTCTTGCTTGTTAGATCTATATTGAGAATCAGCTCTCTTTTTAATTCAATTTTTAGACTCAAACAATTACGTCAGAGGGTTTACACTCAATGGTTCTTGCCCAATATCAATTAAAAAAAACCCCCCTCTCATTCGTTTTCTCTTAGTTCAATAGAGAATTTTCTGTTCAAAATGACCTCTTATGGTTTTGTTATTTTTCTTTAAAAAGAAATGTCACTTTTGGCAGATGTTGGTCGTTTTTTCAAGAGATTAGAATCCTTGTTGGGTTTTCTGTTTTGTTCTCTATTATTTAATCTGTTTAATTTTACTTAGAATAGCTTAGTTTCAATATAATGATTACTTTGTTTATTGTTTATAAAGGTTGTTTTGCAGTTTTGGCGACAAACTTGTAATCATATTAAATTATGTAAATATTTTCGGTTCGTTCTTCTTCATATCTTTTTTTATTTAGTATGACTGATTTTGTTCTTAAGATCTCTCTAAAACAAGTAAGCTAGTGTAATACTAGCTAACTTTGATACGGTTGTTAATGAACTTATAAAGCGGTTTTATTGTCGCCATATTTGGCGACAGTCTGCTCATGGCGGTTACTTCCCTTGCAATTCACTTTTCACTCTCGCTAGACATTATCACGTTACCACGTGGCAATGATTTGAGTTGATTTTTGCACTATTTTTAACCACCACTATAACTTTCTGTTAAAATTTTTCGTAGAAACAGAACAAGAAAAAATACCTTTACAATACAAAAAATATACACGTGAATTTAATGTCGCCAACCAGGGTTTGTTCGTGATAGCAGTGATGTCCACTGAAGATTATGAAAATTTGAAAATAACCAGAGAAATCACTGCGGAAACGATAGGCCTAATGACTTTTATTTCAGTTACTATACAACGACTCTTTTACAGCTAAAAGCCAGAAACAAAATGATATATCAACAGAAGATATATTGTTGACTAATAATTAAAAAAAACACATGTTTTTTAAACCATACGTATTATCATGATTATGAAGTGTTTTTGGGGCACGTCAGGACTACTGATCTTCATTTTGCTATTTGTGTAACCAATGCTCAATGCTCTTAGCAAGCACTTGTTCGAGGTCTCCATCTACTGTATTTTAAAAATCTATCATCTATATTTTTGGTGTATGCGAAGAACTTGTTGATTCATATTAAGAATGATATATAAAGTAATCTTGACTGTTCATAAAATGAAAACAAAACTTAATATATATATAACAGTAACTTGTTTACGTCCGTCTTTATAGTGTTCCGACTTGATACCATACAAAAAGGGTGCACTATGAATATAGTTTGCATATATGAAGTCATTAGTTCAACATATAGGATTATCCGGGCAGTTTATGAAATAACAACTGAATATCACAGAGATGACAGGACGGAACCATTTAAAAAAAAGAAAGATTTGCACCATATAACCAAGTTACCACTTTGTATATTTAATTTTCGTTTCCATTAAGTGGAGATAACTCAAGATATTTTGTAGTTTTAGCATCTACATTCATATAAACCGTTTTTTTACAATATAAATCAAAGCCATTCTATATATGAAAAATTGTTTTGTTTGACAGTTTGTTTGTATTTTCATTCAATGAGCTGTCAAGATATAAATCAAATGACTTTATGATATAAGAAACTGAATCCATATTACATCAGTGTCACTTAATATAAAACCAATACCACACTATACAAGTATACATGTAAGGCTGACACAAGATACCACTTTAAATATTTAAGTTTCGTTTCATAAAGTGTCAACATGAATATTTATTATTCTAATGACTTAAAAACTTAAAGCAATTGCGTTCATCTAACATCATTTTCGTGTAATGAAAAAAAAAAATAAATATATATATATATGCACGGCTGTATATCCTGTTGAGATGACTCCATATTTGAGACGCAGTCAAGCATATTGATGACGAAAATATCTGTTACGACGAGGAAAGAAACCATGATCATGTTTGTGAAATAAAATAAATATAAATGAAATTATATTCAAATATAAAAACACGAAGGCTACTTTACAGAGGGAAAGGTGCTATATTTACAGCACTCACTTCTGCAGCTTATCTCTCGATAATGCCTGGACCGATTTCAATGCCATTGCTATCATTGAAAAGTCGACGCTACAAGCAATCATATGAGGTATATTGCAAGTCTGTAGGTTGTGCAGATCAAACGTGGTAGCTCCGTGTTTTTGAGTTCTCAAAAACACGAAGTGACTAAATTAAACGTATAAATAACGTGTATATATGCATTATAGAAGCATGCGGAGAAATAGAGGATCCGACCCACCGTTCATTTATCGACTTGAAACAGTACGAAATGATTAAATATGTGCTTCAGGCAGTGTGTGGGCTTGAAGTCTGCAGCTGGAAGATCATTTTAGAAATGTTGGTCTCTTAAGCCTATTAGCGCACTAGACTGAAAAGCCGCTTCCGAAGTGCACTTTCCTCTACCAGCACGATTTTGGAACATCTCAACAGAAACGTGCAGAACTGTTAGTTATTCCAAATAAAGAAACAAAGAGAGAGCAAGGGGAAAGAATCGTGTTCGAAACATTATCCAGATACATGCACTGTATTGCGGGGATGCAGTGCTATAATAGTGATTTTGCGTCTTTCAGCGTACTCACTTGTGCTGGCTCTCTTCCGGTAATGCCTGGACCGATTTTAAAGCGGAAGGTGTCGTATGAAAGCTGACCCTATAAGCAAACGTTTGAGACCTTTTGCACGATTGTACGTCTAGCAGATCGAGCGTGACACGCGCCGTGTTTTTGAGTTCTCAAAAACACGAAGGCTACTTTACAGAGGGAAAGGTGCTATATGGGCGAATTTCTTCGTTTGACAGCACTCACTTCTGCAGCTTATCTCTCGGTAATGCCTGGACCGATTTCAATGCCATTGCTATCATTGAAAAGTCGACGCTACAAGCAATCATATGAGGTATATTGCAAGTCTGTAGGTTGTGCAGATCAAACGTGGTAGCTCCGTGTTTTTGAGTTCTCAAAAACACGAAGTGACTAAATTAAACGTATAAATAACGTGTATATATGCATTATAGAAGCATGCGGAGAAATAGAGGATCCGACCCACCGTTCATTTATCGACTTGAAACAGTACGAAATGATTAAATATGTGCTTCAGGCAGTGTGTGGGCTTGAAGTCTGCAGCTGGAAGTTCATTTTAGAAATGTTGGTCTCTTAAGCCTATTAGCGCACTAGACTGAAAAGCCGCTTCCGAAGTGCACTTTCCTCTACCAGCACGATTTTGGAACTTCTCAACAGAAACGTGCAGAACTTGTAGTCATTCCAAATAAAGAAAGAAAAGTAGCGCAAGGGGAAAAAATAGTGTTCGAAACATTATCCAGATACATGCATTCTATTGCGGGGATGCAGTGCTATACTTGCTTTTCATAAGCGACGCAGGTGCGCGTTTTCCACTTCCGGTAGCCATTTTGTATGGCAATATTTCGGTTTACCCAATTCCAATGTGTTGAACTGATTAAAATTGATAAATTGTAATATATTATATGAATATCATCGATACAGTGGTTGCCAGATATAATGAATGAACAGAAGCTTAAACAGACATATAGAGATGGTCTGGATAAAGATGTTCGTGATCGATATGACGAAATAATAAGTATGATTAGGGGACACTGTCCCTATGAGATGAAAAATTAAATTTTTTTCTAGTGACGTAGAAAACCTTCCGGCAGTCACATATATCGACATTCTGAACTATTTAGTGAACAGCAAGAGTGCATACACATTAGAGCAGTTGAAAGCTTATAAGTCATTGGAAGCTTATAATCAGCTCGTCTGTGGTTGGGTGAAGGATGTTTCAAGTCTGAATATAAATAGCCGTATACTAGTCACTGCAAAGGTAAGAACAATTTAAATTGAATCATTCATTTAAATCTTCCATTGTCAAGATTGGTTGGTAAATTTCAACCCCGGTATTTACCAGTCAGGAAAACACTCATTGAAAAGTGAGTACGCTGAAAGACGCAAAATCACTATTATAGCACTGCATCCCCGCAATACAGTGCATGTATCTGGATAATGTTTCGAACACGATTCTTTCCCCTTGCTCTCTCTTTGTTTCTTTATTTGGAATAACTAACAGTTCTGCACGTTTCTGTTGAGATGTTCCAAAATCGTGCTGGTAGAGGAAAGTGCACTTCGGAAGCGGCTTTTCAGTCTAGTGCGCTAATAGGCTTAAGAGACCAACATTTCTAAAATGAACTTCCAGCTGCAGACTTCAAGCCCACACACTGCCTGAAGCACATATTTAATCATTTCGTATTGTTTCAAGTCGATAAGTGAACGGTGGGTCGGATCCTCTATTTCTCCGTATGCTTCTATAATGCATATATACACGTTATTTATACGTTTAATTTAGTCACTTCGTGTTTTTGAGAACTCAAAAACACGGAGCTACCACGTTTGATCTGCACAACCTACAGACTTGCAATATACCTCATATGATTGCTTGTAGCGTCGACTTTTCAATGATAGCAACGGCATTGAAATCGGTCAAGGCATTACCGAGAGATAAGCTGCAGAAGTGAGTGCTCTCAAACGAAGAAATTCGCCCATATAGCACCTTTCCCTCTGTAAAGTAGCCTTCGTGTTTTTGAGAACTCAAAAACACGGCGCGTGTCACGCTCGATCTGCTAGACGTACAATCGTGCAAAAGGTCTCAAACGTTTGCTTATAGGGTCAGCTTTCATACGACACCTTCCGCTTTAAAATCGGTCCAGGCATTACCGGAAGAGAGCCAGCACAAGTGAGTACGCTGAAAGACGCAAAATCACTATTATAGCACTACATCCCCGCAATAGAGTGCATGTATCTGGATAATGTTTCGAACACGATTCTTTCCCCTTGCTCTCTCTTTGTTTCTTTATTTGGAATGACTAACAGTTCTGCACGTTTCTGTTGAGAAGTTCCAAAATCGTGCTGGTAGAGGAAAGTGCACTTCGGAACCGGCTTTTCAGTCTAGTGCACTAATAGGTTTAAGAGACCAAAATTTCTAAAATGAACTTCCAGCTGCAGAATTCAAGCCCACACACTGCCTGAAGCACATATTTAATCATTTCGTACTGTTTTCAAGTCA
>JAAONU010000178.1:0-10000 GCA_012932295.1 Cyclina sinensis
TCCGGCTATTGTAGAGTTTGGACACACAGGTATTTAAATTCCAATTTCTTTTTCACATTGTTTAGTAGAACATTTACTATAAATAGAATTTAAAAAAAAATTACTCTGCTAAATAAACTTTCAACTCCCTGATCGAGCATTCACTAAATTTCCAGTATCTCCCGGGTACGTAAGACCCCATTACATAACCCTCTTCTGGGTCACAAGTCAGATCCGGATAATTGTCAACATGTAAGTGATAAAGTCCCAGACTGAAAAAGTAATGAACTGTATCAGTTAAACGGGCATTTACTTAAGGGTCATATGCATTTAAAAAAATTGCGCAAGCAGCCACTGATTTTCTTATGTGCAATATAAGTATTCAATTATGTCTAGAACTTCGCTCAACTAGTATAGGTTCTGAAGGAGAGAAAAAACATATGTTGTGATGCAAATGAACTTCCTTGAAATCACTCATAAAACTGCTAGATAAAAAGAAGGGAAAACGTGGTATCATACTTTTCTTAATCATCTTAAGCAGGGATATTTGAACCTGACATACATAGAAGCTTAAATCATAAGTGTCGAATATCAAGAAAACAAAAACAAGAAATTCCTCTCACCCGTGTCCTAACTCGTGTACAAACAAGCGAGTTTCATAGGACAACTCGTTACCCTCTGATGTGGACCAACCCCAGCCCCTTGTTTCACATACACAACCTAAACAATCCGCTCCGGCAACTCCTTGGGCACCAGTGCTGTACAGGGATAACACAAAATAGAAATCCGACTTTAAGTTCAAGACAAGGTCGAAAATACTCGAAGTCGACGATAATTTGTGAGACAAAAAGACCTAAACCAAAAAAGCAAAAAGATGTATCCATGCACTGGGTAAAATATTTCAAAAGCGATCTGTAAGTACTTGAATTTTACAGTTTTTACTCTTTGAACAACGTTATGTGAACAAACTTTTGTTTGAACTTGATTTTATATTTAAATCTTTAAAAACGATTAAATCTAAAAGCAAATACTTAGCGTGCTTTCTCTGTACAATATATGATATACTTTTAACCAGTGGATTTCTTACTTTGTTCAAATTTGGCGAATATGGACTTCTTCGTCTTCTTAATAAATTTTTATACGCGGTACAAGTATATGTTGGCCCCACATTATGTTGTTTCAATACATTGAATAAACAATATTTAAAACTACGATATTTTCTTACGATGTAAAAGTATACACATGGTCTACGTTTTGTAAGACACCATTTTCTCTCATCTCTTTATACATGGCGGATAGAAACTCTCCAAAATGCACGCCTTCTGTGTGATAGCCGTCAGCAGTATATACATTCGCTTCTATCATCTTCGGTGTTTGTGTCTAAGGACAAGATAAAAGACATTATGATTCGAGTTTATGATTTTGTGTTCAGTATCCATCTGCTTATTAAATTTAATGAGTTTACTTAGGTTTTAAAAAATAATCTAGGTCCCTACCTAAAACCACAAGGAAAGTAAACAGCTTGCTATGAGAAAATGTAAGCACATTAAAACTAACGAAAATAAACAATGGAAGACATGACGAAATATAATGGATTTCTGTAAAGAACCCAAGTTTTCAAAGGTTCCCAGCGTACTATGAAAAATAGTACATAGTGTTAGGGGCAGACTAAGTCTTACTTTTACTAAAGTAAAGGCACATTTATCAGACGAATAGACTTAACATGTTCATTTAGTTAGCTTACTATTTTATAGTTCTCATGTTGGTATGCAACTACTGAATCTGAATTTTGTTTCTTGTCAGGATTGGTTACTGTATTAAGAAGTTTAAAGTTGTTTAATAATTCACAGCTTAATAAATATCAGATAAAATTAGCTTTTTAATCATTACTTTTGCAAAATATTGAAAAATACATTACCTTAAAGAAGAGGAAACCAGAGATGACAATCTTGATTGTGAATTCTGGATGGTTTATTCCCTCATAGGCCATACTTGCCTAGAAAATAAAACTGATCTTCAGAGATGTCAACAGCTGATAATTCATTTCTCGAACTATAACTGTTTAAAATGCATATTCTAGCCTATATTGTAGAGTGATTATCACATCGAGTCGGCAGTAAAAACTGAATTGTTTCAGCATTTGCAAATGCGTATGGTATTGTGAAATATTTTTATTTTGCGCCGGAAAGTTTCATAACCAAATGTTTATACATACAACATTTGCCCATTCACATGTGCATGTTTAAAAAGACAGTACAGTATAATCTGAAATGAACCCTTTGTGTTAGAGTATATATACAAAGTCAAATTTTGTCGTATCTTTGTGCATTTATATTTTCGCATTCTTGAGGCGAAAAAGCGAAACGACGACAAAATTAGACAAAAATAAGACACATAAAATGTGTCGTGTTTTCGCCTCTTATTTTTCGTGTATTTACATTTTCGCATTTTTGCTTCTTTGCATTATTGTGTTTTCGCTTTTTCGCTTCTTCGCGTTCTGGTTACGCATGCGAAGATTTCTTACATCTATGTTAGATGTGTTGAAACTTTTCCTTTTAAATGTACTTGGCAGTCACATTGTTTATAAAATACAAACCAGTAGGAAAACAATATAATAGTATTACTGAAAAACGATAATTTCACAATCACTATATCCATCCATTGTTATAGGCATATGTGTAATTGATTTGCGCATGTCCTTAACTTTTATGTGTCGTATTGTTGCCCTTCTTTTGTCGTCCTTTCGCATTTTCGACCAAGTTTGACTATGTCGTATCTTTTTATTCACATTTTTCGCGATGAAAAAGTGAAAATACGATATGGCGTTAATCAGTCCCTATAACTTATTGTTCTGAATGCATGCAGGAAAACTGTAATGATAATTCTAAATTCATTCATTTGACAAAATAACGAACATCGTGATATATCCTCCGATAAAATATCAGATTTTGCTTCTGGGATAAAAATGAGAACACATATCTAGAGAAATATTGCTTACTTTTCGCGGACATTACTGAAAAGCAATTACTTATTTAAGAGCCTATTTTGAGGGCTTAATAACGGAATTTCTTTGCTTATAGCAGTGAAGATCAGTTGCATAGCATAGGCTTCTGTCTTTCAAACAATATACAAATACGTTTCGAATTTGCTGGACCATTAGTCAATCCAAATGAAAACTTGAGAGTTATAGTGCCATGGAATGTACTAGATAATTTAATTAACTGCATAGCCAGACACAATTGATGCACAAAATATAAAGTTACGGCACAAAATATGAGGGAAGATGATGGTAAAATGCTCCAAATGGTAATATCAATGACGGACAGTATTGTTACTTTGATGTGGGTCATACTTACCAAATGAATGACAGTAGCATAATACCGCCGCGCCTCTTTCTCCACTTCCGCATCATCTGTTGTTCCATATTTATTGTTTGTACGTAGCACAAAACTAAATTACATAGAGAATAAAGATGATTATATCATAATATGCTTTTCTGAAATTGATTTTTATCGCAATCCATGACCGCTATATTCTCCTTAAATATGCTTTCCTTTCTAGTTCCAAATTTCTTATTTCAGTTTTGTTTTTCAAGTTGTCACATAAACATATTTCTATTACTAATTCGAAATGTAATTATATTACATACAGGTTCCATAGAGGCGGATCAAGTGCGATGATCATTTCCACAGTGTAAATTGTATGCCCTTGTCTCTGAAAAGAGAAATAAGTATTATTAGACTTTATCTAGGCATCTATGCGGTTTAAATCCTATAATTTAAAAGAAAATAGCTTCATAAAAATAACATATTTTATAAAAGTTAATAGATATTATAAAAGTTCTTCTGTTTATATAGGCTCAAAAATATTCTTGGGCTGCAATAGTGCATATAAACTGACTTAAGATAACAATTGTTCAGATGCATGCGAGATACAATTACGAGTAAACATATACCTGTTGTAAGACGTGTGAGTTTCTTTGAAACAGCGTACTTCTTTCTGAAAAAAATGAAGATTTTTTTTATCAAGCTTACTTCCAAGTCATAAGTATACGTATTATACAGGTTTAGATTTTAAAATAAATAGAATCCATTTTCAGGAAAATTCAAAGCCTCTAGCGAATGTATTGTGTGAAAAATTAGTAATACACTAAAACGATTCCATTTCAAGCTTTCCGATACTAGTAAATTTATAAAATTCTTGAGAGCTGTGCCAAAAAACACTTTTCTGAGCTTCGAAGGGTATTATGTGCAAGCTGTGGCTATTACTCGTTGATACATTACAATATAACTATTTTGTATGTATTGAATAAACTTACTTATATCGAGCGTTCCATCATTTAAGTTGAGGTCGGCTTCTTTTGACCTCTGTAAAAGATGAGGAAGCGAGTTCAGTCCGCCTGAATATCTTGCTACAAGTGTTGTTTTTTTCGGTTTAACATCATAGAGTTCTCCGTCAATGTCAACGACTCCTTCCTGCCAACAAATAAAGCCTGCTTAATCTACAAATCTTGAGGTTTTCGATTGTTTCAAAATGACTTTTTTAAACCGAATTTCGTATTTTCAGTATGACATTGTTGGCCATATTTAGAAATGTTAAGATAAAGTAGTTAAAGACCGTACTTTGCTGAAGATATGGTGACATTTCCTTTTAAAATTAAGCATTCTATTCTCTGCTTGAGATGGAATTTCTTGTTTACTTAACACTGTTAGTTCACGATGAACTGTTAACCTAAACTAAAAACGGAATATTGCGTTAGAGATTTATTTTTTTCTAAATTTTATATATATATCCTTCTTTTTGATAAATTTTCTAACCGATATTTGCTTTCATCTGACTTTATGAATCACGTGAAGAAGATCAACTACAGAATTTTTTTTTGTTCTTCTACTTTTACTCCTGACCGGCTGAAACCACAAACAACAACCATTCGTTTATTTGACTGACAGAGCTGCGACAATCATTGTGTTGTCTTACCTTTGATGTCGCAGAATGTATATTTCAGAAACTGAATTGACGAGCTATTATTTTGCAAGACATTTTATAAAAATGTCATTAAAGGAGCTCAACATTACTTAGTCATACAAACAACACGTTACAGCTTGTTCACCATGTGAGCTAATAATTTCAATGAAAATAACTCACAATTTGTCTCAAGCATTTTCCGCCTGGTGTCTCCGCACAGCTAACCTGTAATGCAGCTTTCTTATCCGAGTCGTAGTAATATCGAACGTCCTGGAAAATAGACGTTACAGAGCTTGGAATATATATAATGCCTTATTTGTAAATCTCTTTATTGATAACATTAAGCATGATTTAAAGTATAACCCTGCTTTTAAGAAAAGCTTTTAGAAGAAAAATTCTTCTCTTACTGTTGGTAGTGGTTAGACTTTCGTTAACACTAGTTATGATGAATGCACTTATGAAAGATATTTCTAAAATATTGTTTGAGAGATGTACGCTGAAATGATATTTAATAACATTATCAAACAATCATTTACTAGAAAACTCCTCTATCGAAGAATCTTTCCAATTTATTTACATGGCCACTTCAGAAAAATATGAAACTTTATACGTATACACACAGAACGGTAGTGAAAACTTGAGTACACTATATACTTTTTGCTTTTTATTATTACTTCAATATTTGGACTTCTTTTAAGGACAGTTCTGTATATGCCATTTTCAAGGATTCCCTCATAGACCGGGGCATTGACATTGATAGCTTTGTTTTCTCGCAGGTTTAAGCTGACATCTTCCCCACTGTTCCTCTTTAGATTCAGCATCAAGTGGTCTTGTGGTGCTGAGCGGGCACCTCTGCGAGAATCTCGTGTGCCCAGCTCTTCAATGTATATCTCCTCTGCAATGACTGGAAATAAGGTATCATGTTGAGTAAAATCATGAAGACTTCTGTATTGAAACAGAAGTAGGATTTTAAAATTTCTTTTACCTTTGGGTAAATCACAAGGCAAAGTTTACAAAGTGTACGTCTTTTACCCATGATAAGTAACACAAATGCAAATAGCAACAAGAAAAACACGTCTTTTATTTTATAACACCCTGATCGATGGGTTGATTCTCCCGTACATCTGCACAAACACCGGTCACGTCTAGCTGGATGTGGAAATGTAGCAAAATGAATGAAACCAAAAAAAAAAAAAAAACTATTTGTTCATTACGATTATTCAACAGCTGACAGGCTATATTAGCCAGGAACCTAACAGATGTTTACATTGCTAATTAAAAGGTAAACTAAATTAAAAACCTTTCTTTCGCTTTGCAAGTGGGCCTTATCTTCTTCAAAAATGAAAGGTACGTTTACACCCTTATCGAAGGTGGTCAAAGATTTTTAACTTCATTTAAAAGACTGAAAATTGAGCTCGATTTGCATAATTATTTTAATCAAAAGTTACCTTTTTTCCCCATAATTTTATATTGATATCACTCAATGTATAAAGCATACATTCTCGTGTAAATAAATATTAGAAAGATTTCTTTTGAGCAAATTGAATGAATGTTTAGTTACAAGAAGTAGGTCAATATCTGGTGAAAACATGAACCTTATTTCAAACCATTACTGCATTTTCATTTTTTCCCATTGTGACACATCATACCTAAATCGAAACTGCGCCGCATTATATTAGGAGTTGGTAGATTTTTCTTTTGAAGTGTCGTAAACAAAAACGTCTTTGTTTTAATTTTCCCTTTTCTCTGAAAACGAGTTGCTGTTACCTCGAGTTATATTTGGTTAATGTAGGTTACACATAAATGCTAAATGAATAAATCAAAGCTTACCGGTAACAAGCGCAGTGTACAATAACATGAATATCGTCGACATCCTTGCTGCGTTGACTAAGTTATAGGTCTCAATATTCTGAAATAAAATAAAGGCCAAAACAACGACCTGCTTTAAAGTAACCAGAACACCGATCTCCTGCAGCTGCTAGAACGAACATGTCTACGTAGTCTAATAAATGGAAATAAATAATTGTATCAATATACATAATATCATCATCGTTGACCTCAAGTATTGGCCACACTGAAAAAGAGACCATCTACGTCGAGTGATGGCTTTGATAATGGAGTAAAATTAATTTAGATTATCTAAAATATTCCTGTAGGCTAAATAATATTTGCCCTGTATAATTATAACTATTATGATATTCTGAGAAGGCGTCAATATGCCGATTTTAAGTACTGTTTTTTTCCTACTTTAAAGACAATTTTAACTTAAACATTCACAGCATTTATATTCAGTTGACATAGTCTACACCAAAATTATGTAAAATAAGATGCACTTTCTGGTTGATAACGCATAATTATGATTACTCTTAATAATGATATGAGACAATATCAATTTATACTGTCCTCTTATCTCATATATATAAATGCATGCTTTTACTGCTGTGATAACCCTAAATAACAAAGTAAAAAAGTAATAATTCCTGAATTTGCAGGTGTAAGTGATAACCGACAGCATATATCTCGATAAGTTCACCATTTACATGTCAGCTCCGGGCGTTTAATTACAGTCAACTTTATCTGCTACAGTTGCGTACGAGATATTATGCTGGTAAGTGAATAATTACTTGATTATTAAAGCGACATGTTTAACGGGCAATAACACAAGTTATGATATTTAACAAACATATCACCCGGTGCAACTATCTTATAATTATGTCACTTTCAAATGAAAATATCTCTACTACGGTGAAAAGGTAAGACAATGAGTGTATATTGAACATGTTATGTGGTCATACCAAAAAAACAAAAACAAACACACCCCACCTCAAAAAAAAAAAAAGAACAAAAAAACGTTTTGTAATAAAATAATTATTTTATAAGTGTTTTTTTTTCTCAAACAGAGCCAGAAACTAAATGTTGTTTTCACATTTTTCTCATGAACGTTATACAGCAAGAAATCACAAGTGACCATTGAAACAGTACGAAATCGTTAGATACATTATTTACGTTCAAAGAACTATCTGGAGACAAAATATGAAATATTCGTTTTGCTCTAGAAAAAAAATCTTTAGAATATCTTACTTTTTATGATTTGAATTTCTCTAGGAATATACAGCAAAAACAATTTTAAAAAGTCAAAATGTGCCATGTATAGCATATTTGTTGCTAGTTCATTCTGAATTGTTTATGATTATATATATATAAAACAGATCTTTATCATTTAGTTGCACTATTTCCGTTTCAAACATGTTAAAAAGAGATGTGCCAGTCCGTAAATAAGTCTGCAATTTAAACAATTTACATACAACAAATGAAGTTAAATATTAAATGAAATATAACGAAATAAACAAGAAGAAAAAAAGAAAAAAAAAAGAAAACAGGAAAACCAACCTTGCAAAAGCCCGAGAAAAGTTGATATTATCATTGCTCACATCTAATGGCTGCTATATATAACATAAGAGGAACACCATTTGGTAAAATTAGTTCAAATATATACATATTAAAGTAAATCAAACATGCAAATGTCAACTTTGATGTTCGAGTTCACCAAATGGGCACTCAAAATTTCTGCTATCAATGGAGTATACTTAATGTTATGGGCTAATTTGTTACTATGAAAGTAATTCTGATTTACAGTAGTCAGCTGGCATTTCGAATAATTTATGGCGGGACTGGAACTATTTTGTTCTCCATAATCGCACCAAACATGATATGTATAACATACTCAGGTATTTACAAGTCGTTCGCAAAAATGTCACAAATGCACTTATCTAACTGAACTTTACAATTTGATTTGTTATCAGTATCCTTGTATTGAAAATGGAAGTTTTTTTGAAATGTTATTGAAAAAATCCAGACTGCACTCCAATCATTTGTTGTTTTATTTTATCGTTTTAAAATTAACAAAGAAAAATTTATTCTACATTTCAAAACTTTTAGGGTACACACAAATCCAGTGCGTGAAAGACACTTGCAACTATACATGTTATAGTTTTGTAAAGATTCATTGTTAATTTATTTCACCCGTACAATATCAATCATAATTCAATGGACATTGTTACAGGCAGTTTAACAGAAAAATCGGCATCTTCGTTATTCAAAGACGTAATAAAAATTTCATTACTGTGCTGTTTAATCAAAATAGATATAAACTGGGACAGCTGTTAACTAGCTTAGAACCTGGTGTGGCTCTTATGTAACCTCCTACTCTAAGAGCACCTGTTTATCAATTAGAAGTGCAGTGGTGGATCAAGAAATTCGGAAATTGGTGGGCTCCAGGGGTAGGGTATTTCCCCTAGCAATGGTTTTTCAATATCTGTTTTTTTTATTACATTGCAACATTTC
This sequence comes from Cyclina sinensis, assembly GCA_012932295.1. NCBI lineage: Eukaryota > Metazoa > Mollusca > Bivalvia > Venerida > Veneridae > Cyclina > Cyclina sinensis. Next base: position 9,289 of record JAAONU010000178.1, read on the forward strand.
AGTCATCGAAAAGAATATCAATACTTATATCATTGAACATATAAACAGGATAGGTGTTTACTATGAACTTCCGAAACTTCAGTCTCGTAGTAGAGGGATCCTGTGGCATGCTCAATTTAACAGTTTCCCTTCTGCGCTTTGAACTGAATTTAGAAAAATGCTTACTTTATGAAAGCAAGAAATGTATAACAATCAAAAGCATAAACAGTAATTGTTGTTTATCTGAAGATCCGGGACTCTTTCTCAGTCCTTCTATTCATAGTTCTACCTATCACCATTATAACAACAAACTATAATGAATGTAGGTTTTTCATAAAGATAGATTTAGCCGTTAAAATTTGTCTTAAAAAACTTCCCTATTTGACCAGCTGGATGTGTGCGGGGGGGGGGGGGGGGGGGGGGGGGGGGGGGGAGGGGGAGGGGGAGCGGGTTGGCGAAATGGGGTCGAGAGTGCATGCCATTCTTAAAATAAAAGATAAAAGTAGCGGCTTTTATTAAGGTTTTCTTTGTGCCAATAAATTCTGTGTTAATATTTTTTGTAATGAAGGTGATCTTATCACTTAAACTGAAAATGTGTAATCAAAACGAAATGATACATCTGAGATACCGTAAATAAATGGCAAGAAGACAATATCATTGTTTCTGTTATGGATGCAGTGTATCCCCTCCCCTTACCCCACGATTGTCTCAAATGTTGGAAAGTAAAATGCCA
>JAAONU010000114.1:0-104919 GCA_012932295.1 Cyclina sinensis
AGTAAACCATTGTTTTGTGATAGAATTACCAACTGTAAGGTTCTGCTTTACCTTTGTACTAACTGATTAAGATTTAAGAACATGAAGTCTTTCATTTTTAAGAAAAAGCTTGTTTTGAATGAAAATAAGTATGATATTACCAACAAAGAAGATATCATAACGATAGTTTTCAACCAATATTTACCATTTCTGCAGTTGTGAGGAATAAATGCACATACTTTCTAATATTCTAATAAAGGGGTACCTTCTAATCTTGGAGTACATCCAACATATGTAGTCAGAAAATCTTTCTTTTCCGTTGACCAACCCTGGTTGTTCCTCTGCCCTTTGGTGTCCTTAATTAACAAAACAATGCCATTTATTGTGTAAATTGTACAATAAAATCAATAAATTCAAGTGTATATAAACAATGAACATTATGCAATAAGTGAATAACAAGGAAAGTGCATGAAAACTAATTTTGCCCAAAGACGCAGCGTTTTTTAATTGTGCTTATGAGACCATTTCCTGTGTGCACTATGCTTTTACCAAACCGGTGCTTTCTAAGTATGTACTATCCAGGATTCAATTCCATGTCCTAACAAATTGTGTTTGATCTGTTACCAACTGAGCTAACCAGCCAGTCATAATAACATTTTTTTCTACTCAGCTAATGATAGTAATATATGTTTTCACATATCAATGAAATAAAGATATTTCAGAATGTCAAGTATTGTTAATGACCAAAATAACATATTTTGATATAAGTTATGTGCTTACAAATGATTGTTTTTTATGGCTGGCAGGGAGGCTTCTTTGTTGGGGTACTTGATCCTCTTCCACGTTTTTTTTGTCTTTGTAGCAAATTCACTTGACTCTAATGGTCCTCTACTATATTCATGATCACCATGGAAGATACTGTGTCCTCTCTTTTTTTCAGTCAATGTTGATTTTTTGGTGTACAAATGGTCCTGCAAGACAAATTATAATTAAATTTAGTACTAATAATAGGTAACTATAAACCTTTCATATTTTTGAAGACCTGTACAGTAAAGAAAATAATGAGGTGTAGTTTAGGTAATTCTATTCCAACTGTTATCGATCACACTTTGCTAATCTTACTATTTCTCACAAAGAAAACATCTACATCTAAATCAGTACGGCCAAACAATCGTTTTCCGATTACGAATCGTCTGCTTTGTCAGAGAGACAGTTGTTAAAGAAATTTGAAATAATACATGATAAAAGGTAAAAGAGGAAAGGACAGTATGCTACAGATAAAACAGGTCAGAAGAGGGTATCTATTTATTGACCACCGCCAGCCTCTATGTAAAGATACTGAGGCTGGGGCTATCTTTGACATCTATGGGGAGGGAGTTCCAGAGACGGATGGCTCTAGGAAAGTAGGAATAAGCAAAGTTAGCAAAGTACTGAGTGCGGGACTGAGGGATCAAGTAGTTGAAATAAGTAATAGAAAATAGGAAGATGATAGCTATGATCGAAACTAGTTGACACTAATAACTGATTTTAACCTAGTTAGAACAATTGTTACAATTACTAATATTTCTTTACCAGCTTAAGAAATTGTGAATGTAAAACATTACTGAAATACCAAGATATTGACTTCGCACAAAAGGAAAACCTAATTACTTCAACTTCAACTTTAAATATTACTGCCAAAAGTCAATACTGACTATACTAGGCAGGCGCGTGTCAGGAACATTAAAAGTATAAAAGATAATAACAAAGAAAACAAGATTTATTTAAGATCTTACTTAAACATTTATTTTAAATACTTAAAATCTATAAAACTTGTTTAGTCAACTGATAAAAGCTGGCACAGTTGGGGTAGCCTTAATATCGGTTGGTAATTCGTTCAAGGAATGTATAGTCCTTGGGAAGAATGAGTTCATGTGATGTTGTGTTTTGGATTGTGGGATGAGGAATTTGCTGTTTCTTATGTTTGTAAGGTGATTGTGATCGACACTGACCTGTTTGTTTTTTTATTTTGTGTAGCACGACCACTGACCAGGCTACATTACTTTAACCATATTATTAAGCAGTAGTCATTTGTAAACTCCCTAAAGATAACGAGGGAATTGAGCTTTGTGTTTTGTTTTTTACCTACCCGCTGTCCAAGCGCCGGTGACTAAGTAGCAATATTATCCGAAATCTTTACAATCCTAAATATAGCTAAATATAGCTAGTAAAAACCGACTATTTTCTAACGAAACAAAAGCGATCATGAAAGATGAAAACGTCTTGTGACAAATAAAACATAAAAAATGTTTCTATATCATACAGTGAAAAAACTAAAAAAACTACAAAATATTTTCGAGAAACATTAGTGGACAGTTTGAGTTACAAAAAGGAGCGGGCCTTCAGCTTTATCCGATGAAAAATTATGTAGTAATAAAAGAAATATCGCAAAAAATGTAACCCCAATCGACGTTTTGTTTACAAACTTCAGACCCACACATATCCATCGAAGTCACGTGGTATCGGCACCGTGTCAAACGATTGGCAGGCTTGCATTCTGTGATGTAACGAAGCAGAAATTGATAGTTTTTATGTTTTTTCATGAATTCAAATCTATCTGCCCGTTATGTATGAAAACCAGAATAATCGGCGGATTCAGTTGGAGAACAAAGGGAACGGATCTTTGATGATGGCTCCATCCAAAATCATTTGATGGATGGACGATTCAATGGACTACTTACTCCGCGAACGTTTTGTCGCCTATCTTCGCGTCACTCCAATTAAACTCCTGGGAAATGTTCTAAAAAGAGCAGCTATTTTCTTTTAAAATGTTACTGGCTATATATCCTTCAGGCCAGTTGGGGGTGAGGTGGGGGTGGGGGGGAGTCAAATTACAGAACATATTCTCAACTGTGTATTACACTAAAACTAACTTCAACAAGGTAGTTTACATGCTAATGGATTGTAGGAATGCATCAACGGCACATGAATAACTTGATCTTTATTATCCCCCGCCGCATAGCGGTAGGAGGATATAGAAATGGTCTTAGTGCGTCCGTCTGTCCGTGTGTGTGTGTGTGTGTGTGTGTGTGTGTGTGCATCTGGATTTCGTGTCCGCTTCTGAACTTAAACCTCAGGAAGGAATTTCATGAAACATTGGTCAAATGTTCATTCGTTCAAGACGATGTGCAAAACCTATGTTCCAAACTGGCCGGCTCAAGGTCAAGGTCAAAAGTGGAGGTCAAAGGTTTGAGCGACATTGAGCAGCAAGCCAAACAAGTGATGGTACCTATGTCAAATCACTGTAAAATAATATATGTATTATTTCCCCTGATATTTTGAAAATGAACCTGATCATGATTTAGGACATGATACAATCTTAAGTTGGGAGGGGAGGAGGGGGGGGGGGGTGGGTGGGTTTAAAGAAGTTATGTCTCAACCGTGCCGGCTCAAGGTCACGGTCACCAGTGGTGTTTAAAGGTTAGGTCATGCATTTCGTATCTACTCCATAACTTTTAAACACATGGAAGCAATTTCTTGAGATTTTGGTCGTGCCAATCTGGCGAATTCACTCTCACTCTTCTCAGACCTTTTCCTGTCATGGATTGTACTATCACTTTAATGAATGGTGTGTAACCATTGTGTAAGTCCAGTGAGTAACATTTTTCATACATACATACATTAACATTTTTTTCACTTCACATTTCCTTTTCAACATCAATAACCTTTTTAACATTTGCTAATGCACCGAGGCATATTGCTGTCCTTCAGACTGCCTTGTGAAATATGTCTTTAGAGAGGTGTCAAAATATTTTGGCACAACGATTAGTCTGTGAATCACGAAATATTAAATACATTATCTACATGTTTTATACGTCCGTGGTACTTTACTACAGTTATAAACATGGTCAAGCCTGTTGTTAGTATAACACAACTGGATGTTTAGGGAACTTTTCCGTGTAAAAGCATTTAACCATGTTGCGTCGGTTCACTATTCTAATTTACACGCCTTTTTGAACATTCCGGTATCGAAAACATTATAAAAGGTAGTAGATTAGTCAGTTTACAAATAAACAATATCATGTCCTTCTCTTGCTACAGACATGCCTTTCTAGTGCAAATAGGTAGATTATCTAAGCCCGCTCTTACGTGGGTCCTTATCCAATTTATTTGTAAAAAAGGCGGGGAAAGGAAATACACAGGTTACTATTTGTCTCTAATTGAGTTTATTTATCGTTGGTACCGGTTAACCAGTCACTTGTGGAGAAATTGGCAATTAATAGTTAGTCAGACAACAATGTTAAGAATTATAAGTATCTATATAGATCGGGTGAACAAGAACGAAGGCAATTTTTGGCGGAAATAAGGCTCTTTGGATCCTAAATATATATCGAAACTTTTTCGCGCAAACATTATTTATTCCTTGAATGTTTTTTAGCTTAAAACCTTTTCAGTTTGAACTTTTTTCAGTTGTAACGTATCAATCTTTCGAGAACAATTGCTGCTGATGTCAGAGCTTCTATTAACAGGCGACGTAAAGGGCGTTAGGGAAAGGGCGGTGTAAGATCACGCTGTTTTGCAAAATTTACGCGTTTTCAGGACCAGCTATCATTAAGCTGAACATATAAACAACCTCGTGACTTTCCCATGTGTGTTGAAATAATTTAAGTATTCCATTCTGGATTATAACTTCGATCTCAGACACAAAATTAATTTAACTGGAAGTTAAATTAGACAGGTACACAAAAAGTTATTGAAGAAGTGTACCGAAAGGCTGACACTAACTGAAACAATTAAGCGACGTTGTATATATTAACTTCGCAGATCATCATGTGCATGGTCGCTTTTTAAATCAGCCAAATATTTAAAAGTACGCTATCCGTCTTGCGCAAAGGTGTAGGCTCTGTTAAGGTAGCATGTCTGGCGTGATGTCTGGCGTGACTAACTTAGTTTTTGAAAAGATATACAGAAAACAGCTCAAGCGTAAAGAAACCATTTCAGTAAAAAAAATAATAATTGTTGAAGGACTTTTGACTAAGGTCGATATAAAAATTGATTTGAGGTCGAAATATTTAGCTTAGCACAATAATATGATTAAGTCATAAAAAAACAAGTGTGGTCTTTTATGTGCCAATAATACTTTTTTTCGCTCTTTCTGACAGATTTTATCTGCATGAACATAGTTAATAGACATCATAAAAATTAATGTATCAGACGTATTTGAGAATTTCTACTTCATAGTATAGCGTCCGCTTTGTGTACCTAAAATCGAATCCAGCTTGGGCAAGTGACTTTTTATTTATGAAATTTTCATACTATACCTGCATGACATTCTCTTACAGTATGTGTCCTTTTCTTGAACCTATGGTTTTATAAATTTCATTTGTATGAACTTCAGGACAATGTCCTGTGTATTCACCGATAATCCATGCTCGGTTGCAAAGGTAAAATCTGTTAATAATTCAGTAGAATGAATTCCCTCAATAAACCTTAATCTAATACTGTATATGGAATAACTGACCTGTAACACAATTTATTTATCATTATGTATCGCGTTAGTGTGGCGTTGTTAGTAGAATAACCGATTTATCCCCAGTCACCTTTCACATCACGTCATGTTTTCACAATTCGGCAGTCTAGCTAAAAGTAAGATACGTATATTTGTATGGTTGAGGAACACATTTTTGTCCAACAAATAACAGGTGTATCATTTTTATACATTAACAAAAGTTATTGAAATTCAAACCAAATTCACGATGATTTTTGTTGTTTGTTTTGGTACGTAACTGCATGCTAACGCACGTGAAGGAAATTTATCTTCTTCAATAAATGATATGTTTTTGTTTAACAACAGGAACTTGGTGAAACAAAATACATAACTTTTGTCTAAACATTGATAGCCATGTACTACAAGTTTTAGCAAAAATAACGAATAGTCGACCTTTAGACACGACATCTCAATTTTCTGCGTTCTTACCCGGATTTTACAAACTAAAATGTACTTCTACCATGATGGGGCTAATTCTTTTACGGTGACCTACCAACATAAGTTATACCGCTGATATCTGTGTAAAGGTTTCAAATATGATATTGACAAATCTACAGACATAAAAACACAGGTGACCGTTTAATATCGACAATGCGACTTAATTAACATTTGTTTAATACTTTAATCATTAGAATCGGTTAATAATTTAATTAAATGAAATAGCTGGATATTAAATTGAAAAAACAGATTATCACCTGACGATGTTACAAACATCGTGAAAAGATGATGAGTAAATGAAGGAGAGTTTTTACTACAGATAAAAAAAGTTGACTATGCATATTAAATGTAATTCAAGGTTATAAAATGTCGATTCATGGTGAAAACCATGCGTGAAAAGCAAACAGTATATACATCAAATTTTGCATAGAAAACTTGATGAGCGAACTGCGATGATGTTTATAGTACATTGTTTGCAAACGGAATATGTATGAATGTACAAACGTGTGAATTCGTCTGTAAGTAGATTATTTTAGCAGTGCTGTTCAAGAATTTAGCAGTAGTATTCAAGAATTTAGCAGTACTGTTCAAGAATTTAGTCGTCCTGTTCAATAATGACTTATCGAGTATTGCGATTCGACTTATTTTAAATCATGCAAGTATGTTCACATGTCATGTATACAGTACATTACATTGATAGATAACGTCATAAAAAGCAGTATGATAATCGTTAAAACTATTTTGTTACTAATGTTAATGGGAAATTCAGAAGGCAGACAATTCGAGAAAGGTAACCATATTTGAAAAGAGTGTCTATCTCTTTACTTGGGCGAAGTGAATACCATGTCTTTATTAAATGGCAAGCTGTGCTTCACTAACAAAAAATATCATTTACGTTTATCGTGTAACACGCCAGAATTTTATTGCATATGGCGTACGTATCATTTATGTTCATCGTGTTACGCCCACGCCATTTCTGCATATGCCGTACGTATCATCTATGTTCATCGTGTTACGCCCACACCATTTCTGCATATGGCATACGTATCATTTACGTTCATCTTGTAAAGCTCCACGCCATAACTGTATTTGTCGTCATAATTATCATATATGTGATGTGACGAATAATCTGGTCCATTTGACGTCATCGAAAAAACGACGGCAAAGTTTGATGTCATAAACTAATTAACGATTTCTGCAAACATGTTTATCTGCCGTCTCTAAATAAGATTTTTTTTAATTTTAAGTATTATACTGCTCTTTTTATTTTTTGCTTGTCCTCCATCTAAAAATAGTAATATTGAGAGATACATAACTGATGTAAAGAACATGTTTTCGAACTCTTTTGTTCGGGAGTATAGACACTAAGAAAGTGATTATCCTACTTAATCAACATCCACCCTAAAGGCCCAGTTTCAATTAGCTAGATAAAATCTACCCTGTTTTCAGGAATTACTTATGTGATACAGTTATACTTCTTATCAACATATCCATTAACCAAACCGCTTAATTCTTCCCAATGTCTTCATCTGAAGGAAAAGCTGAGAGTTTCACTAAATCGATGTTACATCGAATTCAATACAAATATAATGAATGTCAAACTACTGTTATAAATTTACAAGCTCGTTAGAAAGAATATTTGTAATACATAATAGTTTTTAACTTCCAGTTATTCCAGCACATTTAATTTTTGCAAGTAAAACTTGATCTTCAACCCATTTATGCCCATTGGATTATGCCATTCTTGTTAGTTGGATGAATCTATTTTCAGTTGAAAGGGTTTCTGGTATCAATTTAGGGAAGAAAGTCCGTTATGCAAACAATGTAGACCCTGATCAGACGCCGGAAATTGCCTATGTCTACATTTGTAGATGCTAGGCGTTAATGAGTTAATGTTTGTTGTAGAATCTGAGATAAATCTGTCCTTTTCGTAAGTTAGAAATGACGTACTGTACATGGTTGTATACAAGTAGACAATTCGAGATGGCAGTAACTGATAATTGTCCACAGAAATAATTATAAGTGTTAACCATGTCTACGTATTGTAATGAGTCTGTCTATTTATCGATTGTTGTACCTGCGCGTTTGATCAATATACGCCCTACCTTAGCATCAAATGGCACGGCTATCAACGGAAGGTCAATAGCGGACAATAATCACATAAAACTAGTATATATTTTATTTCAGTGTTTGCAGCGGCATAAAATAAGGTTACACTCGTTGATGATAATGTTACACAGAATATAAAATCGTAAGTAAAACAACAACAACAAAAACAAATAAGTTTATGAAGCGTATAACAACAGTGTGTGATTCTGAAAGGTGTGATTTGTACAAGCTCGTTATAAGCTACGTTCGTAGTAGTGCCAGAAGTGATTGAAACACTGTGTTTTGAATTTATAATTTTTGTGAACGCTTAATGTGTTTTGAATTTATAACAGTCGCAGAAGTGATTTGAAATGTGTTATGATTGATAAGTAGCATCTAAAAATATATGATGTCAGGTAAGAGAGAAACTGTTGTTATTAGTTATAAATGTAATGACCGCTTTGCCAGCTGTGCTCTTGTGGCAGTATGATTATGTTGAAAGCAGTTAGTGTCTTATATTTTATACATAAGTTATCAAGTCACAAAAACAATTCAATAATTAGAAGTTAAAGACGACTTATTTTTTATTGTTTTGTCGCATGTTATCTTTCATTAGCTGGTGAACATTTGGAGGATTAGTATGGTGGACCATTTGCACAGAGCGTGATAATGAAGCTTAGAAGAGATGGTGGGTGGGGCTGGGTAGTGCTGGTCTGTGTCATATGCAGCCAGACTATTCTTGGCGGTATCTGTTTTTCTGGCGGACTATTTTATGTGATTTTCCAAGACGCGTATGGATCTGACCCAGTTAAAGTGTCGATGTTATGCAGTCTGCCGGTTACTATGTGGTTCATGTCTGGTGAGTAATGCTACTGATGTTACTTCGACGTTTCAATCATGAATTTAGCAATCTAGATAAAACATTTTATTTTATTCACATATAAGTGCTTAAAACAGTACTTTCATGAATTAAAAAGAGCAGCGCTGTGAGCGCTAACGCTAGACTGTTTTATTTATTGGAAACAAGCTTGCAAGTACTTATCCCCGACCCCCCTCCCTCCCCACAAAAAACAAAGAAAGAAAAGTAAGGAAATTATTTTTTTCTTTTTAGGGTGGTGGTGGTGGTGGGGTGGAGGTCTAGTTGGGAGTGGGGAGCAAGTATCCTCTCATCCCTGATTTTGTGGGGGGCGGGGGAAGGCAGCAAGTACCATCTCATCATTACAAAAATAGAAATGAGAAAAAACAAATCTTTGAAGGTGGAGAGTCTGGTCGGGTCAGGGTTTGCGGGGAGGGTGAGGGGGAAGGGGGTTAACTTGCCTACTCCTAAAAAACAACAAAAAACAATAAAAAAAAATGAAAACCAAAAAATTGGTGGAGTGGAGGTGGTGATGGTGTGGGTCCCTTGCAGGGGAGGGGGCAGGAGAGTACCTATCTATCCTATGTAAGTAAACAGTTAACTTCTTGGCTATGTGCTTTGCCGGTAGAAGTTTTTTCCTATATGATTTTATGCAAAACCAAGTGACCCCTTGGTTAGGGATAATTTTGACCCCAGGGACATAGTATGAACACTCTTGGTAGAGGTCTACTAGAGGATGCCTCACATCAAATAATAGAGCTCTGTGTTAAGCCGTTTTAGAAAATAAGATTTTCAAAGTTTTTTTTTGTATAACTATATACAAGACCCAGGGCGTGGAAAATATTGATCCTGGGGTCATTTGAACCAGATTGGAAGAGGTCCACTATACAATGCTACACATCAAATATCAAACCTCTAAGCCCTATGGTTTATGATAAATCGGTTACATTAAAGTTTTTGCGATGACGATGACGGTCAGTGACAATAATAGCTCAACTTTTTTCTTCAAAGGCAGACGCGCTAAAAATCGATGCAGATATTCCTTTTGCATACATTTCATGCACTTTAACGTATTTAAATGATTGCTTTCTTTGGTCCACTAAGATGAGCATTCAAATGTAAATTTCCATGTGTTCCATGTGGTGACTTACTATTTATTTATTTTCAAAGAAAGTAAATTGTAAAATCTATGAAATAAGTGATCTTTTTACAGCTCCATTTGGAAGCTACCTCACCAACAGATATGGGTATCGCGCATGCGCATTTATTGGTGGTTTACTGGCGGCTGGAGGACTGGCTCTCAGCTTTTTTGCTACAAGTTTAACATTCTTGATATTTTCACACGGTGTTCTTACAGGTAATGCATTCTGAAGCGTGATTTCGATATGTTACGAAAATATTTTGACTTGACTTTACAGTGCAGTCTAGTATTGTCAGTATAATTATAATTATATCCTTAGTTACGAAACAAAAATGCTTTTCTTCTGCATAGATTCCGTTCAATCTTATTATAAATATAAAATAGCAGATAGTGTAAAGAAATCAAGTGAGTTTTGAACAAACGAAAGATTGAATCGTATTCTTGTGTTTGCAGGTCTTGGTTTTGGTATAAACTACACCGGTTGTATGACTGCCTTGAACATCTATTTCGACAAATATAAAACTATAGCAACAGGAATATCTTCTGTAGGACATAACATTGGTATTATTATATATGCCGAGCTTATTATAGGACTTGATCAAAAGTATGGATGGAGAGGCATGTTGCTAATACTAAGTGCAATTACATTTAATCTTTGCGCATGCGCCGGTGTGATGAGTCCTTTAATACATGGATGCGACGCCAATCATAATACTTCACCAGTGCACGTGCTACATTCTGATAAAGGAAACATAGGGTCAATTCCAAAAAAGAAAACAATAAATTCCATAGTCTTCAGAAAGATGTCTTTCATTTGTTTTTGCTGTAGCAATGTTTTTAATAATTTGGGTCAAGTCATTTACATGTTGTATTTACCTTCGTACTCAAAACAGGCAGGTTTTACTTGGAAAGACTTTGGCACTCTTTTGATTGCGTACTCTGTATGCAACATAGTTGGTAAGGCGTTTTTCAGTGTTTTAGGACATCATCCTAGAGTAAACTGTACCGTTCTCTACACCGTTGCCTTGACGATTGCTGGCATTGTGATAGGACTAACGCCATTTTGTCTTTCAAAGATGAGTATGTTTATCCTAGCAGGACTGGCCGGGTTCTTTTATTGTGTGTCTGGAGCTCTCATCCATGCCGTCATCCACTCTATTGTTGGTTTTGACAGATTTGCCGACGGTGTTGGTTTTAGTTTGTCATTCAAAGCAACTGGAAATTTGATTGGCGGCCCGCTTGCAGGTGAGTTCTTTAGTTCTTATAACAACGCCTTTGTCGTTCTTGGATCAAAGTAATTCTTCAACGGGCTTTCCCAGTAATTACTACAGCATAATGTTACTTGAACTTGTGAACTTACACCTATATAATCATATATACCACTTTTCATTTCTTTATATGCAATGAATACTGGATTTTAGGAGTAAGTAAAAGTAAATCAAACAGAACTAATTAATGTTGCCGGTGTACGTTTCAGGGATGATGTTAGCGTCAACAGGAAGCTATACTTCGTCCTTTTACCTAGCAGGGGTCAGTATGGTGCTTTCCTCAGTTCTGATGGTTTATCCAATAGTACATTACAGATACAGACAAAAGAACCATCGCAACAACGATATATACACAGTATGCGAGATAACAATTGGTAAAAGTACACTTAGAGATTCTAAGCTCGAACCGGGTGTGTGCACGTCGAGAGAAAATGTAGCAAAAATAAGATCTGAGATGAAAACTGACGGAAGTTCTAATTTGTTTAGTAAACATGATTCAACAGAGCCTGTCATAACAGAATATGATGCTCTTCTAAGTAAAGTTAACGCTGATATAGAGGAAGCAACTGATCCCGAATCTTGACTCAGGAATAATTCCCTTCAGTAAGTTTTCTTTATGATTTTGGACTTCGGCGATGAGCGGACAGTCTTTAGTAAAGCAAATCAAAAACAGACATCAAGAGAGACGTCCTTTAAAACATCAGTAATTTATTAGACTACAGTGCACACATACTTCTACACATATGCACAGTCAAAACAGGGATCATGAATTCGTATGATGTAAACAGAATAGACTTGACTATGACAATGGCAAAGAGTTCAGCAAAAAGTACAAGTATGTGTAGTAACGCGGTCAAAAGTAGTGCGGATTTAAAACTGATTTATTTTCCCAACTTTTCAAACCATTTACAAGGAAAAGGCAATCAAATCAAGAAAGAAAGACCATTTGACTTAAACTTGTTACACTGTACTCACGCAAGGCAATGGAGTGATCGAAATTTTTTGATGTTACGCAGCTGTTACCGAAAGTCATTACAACCTTAAAACACATGTCAAAATATCTTCGTACATTTCTTGAGCAGACAGTAAGTTACTGACATAAAGCATAGAACAAAAGGAACAAATTAAATCAAAACAATTTTAACAAATTTACTTCCTTTTTTTCTTCCATTGTTCTCTCTTTCTTACTGGTTTTCTGTGTCTTAAAGTCATAAATATCATATCTTTAAAATACAAATGTATCAGTATAGTGAAAATCAATCAATCAATCAATCAATCAGTGAGCAAGCAAATAGACGAACGAATGAATGAAGCAATAAGTGAATGACTGAATGAACTTTATATCGTGATCATTATTGTGTTAACGCTAAAATTCTGTTAACGTTTAAAAACATTATTATTCCTCTAGCTTGAAGACTCTCTTGATTCCAAACATGGATTTGATGATCGATTTGTGTCTCGGCATGAACCCTCACCTCCTATCAAGCCAATAGTTTTTTTCTGCGCTTAAAAAGCTTTAATGTTTAAGTTTCTGCTTTCTATAACACAAAAGTATCTTCATGTATATCGTTATTTTTGAAATATTTTTTGTTTGTTTTGTTTGGTATTTATGAATTGATTTACTTTATCTTCATAATATACATACATGTACGCAAGTATTAATTTACTATGGCGTTTCAGACATTGATATATTCAATGTTTTAATTTGTTTTGTAGATGTATATCGTTTCATTTGTATTGCAAACAAAGCCACAGCACGCGATGTTTGGTCTGCAGACAAAATATTGCGGGAAAACAGTCAGCTACCGGCGTCTGATTACCATTGTCTAATGTGTTTCTCATTGTTTTTGCATAAAAACACAATAAACCAGTTTTGCGTTAAACAATATATTTCTTTTTTTAAGAATTGGTCGATTCAGTTTTGTATATGTTAAGCCGATCCCGACTGGGACACTACTTGCGTCAGACTTCAGATGAAATCTGGCAAATCAGGAATTTACAAGCAAGTTTCGCAAGGAAACACAGAAAAAATATTGGAATCCTTTATACCGTGTTTTGACTGCGCTTTGTATCTAAGTTTTAAACAAACAATCGTTTATTTTTCTAAGAAGATGTGATGCAGGACAATGTCAAAGCATTCTTTACATTGTTCCTATTGAATTCCATGTAGCTATTTATAGACCAGTTTTTCGTACCGCGCTATAAATAGATGTGTACACCATTTTTATTTAATATAATCAATTCATATTGTATGTTTTTAAATAATAATTGATGTCTTCACTTGTATTAAATATGTTTACATCTGAACTGAATATTTTTCATTTCTTTTTTTAAAATTTCATTGATAAAAGTAAAACATCAATGACAGCCTCCATGTTTTTGAGGAAGCAAAAATAGAAAAATACCTGCATTAGAAAATATAGTGCCCCGCAAAAACAGCACCAACAACAGAACAACAACAACAAAATCGTTGTTAATTAGTAGGGTTTACGAACTACTGAAGTATTACGTATTACTGATAAAACTGTTGTCTCTTTGTTTTCTACTTTGTCGATGAAAGGTATCTGGTGACCACAAGAAAAAGCATAAACAGCACATACGTACGGTGGCACATATGCATGCACGTACTTTTTTAATATAAATTTTACTGCTTTTGATTGGCTATTATGTTGTGGGAACAAGATAATTATCTTGTGGGAACGAGATATTAATATCGTGCGAACAGATAAGTATGTCGTGCGAACAAGATAATATTTCGCGGGAACAAGATATAAAATAGGTGCACCCATGTCAGAAATGTGATATCATTGTCAAGTGTTACAATACATGAATAGTAATGAGTGATGTATTTTGAAACAAGCAATATTATTCTTACCTAAATTTGTACGCATCATCCAGTCTAATTCATCACTTCATTATTTAAAATTTCCAGTGTTAAAAGTCCTTTACTATACAAATAGTATTTCAATTTAGATTTTTGAGCAATCCGATTCTTTAAAACCAAAGTATAATTTCTATTTCATTCAATTAAACGTATCTTTCTTCGCCATGCATCCCGGTTCATCCCCATCAGGGCCGGCAAAATTTCTCCGTGCTAATTGATCTGTATGTCATTTGTCCATCACCTCTGAAGCAAGTGAGGAAGTAGTCAGTCACTTGCGGAGAAATAGGTTAGTAAACTGGTTGGATACCCGGTAACACTGGCTAGGTGGACTGACCGCCGCTACATGACCTTATCTGTTAAACTGGCGCTAAACCGAAATAAAACCAAATCTTCGCCAAGCAGTTTGCAGTCCATTTATCACAATACACAAAGTGACACACTCGGCCCACTAAAAACTTTTTTTAATTCAAGTAATCAGTTGTTTATAAAACATGGGGACAATCAGAACGAGTATCAAAGTTTCCAAGTCTATTTCATTATTTGCTATTTGCTCAAGACGACAGAAATTTCATTCCAAAAAATTTCTATCAAGGCAAAATCATTTGAATGTAGAAAAATTAGCTCAAAAGTCGAAATCTACTTGGTTTTTCATTTTCTCTTCGTTTTAATGCCTAATTTGACCTGATTAAAAATTCTATGGGTACCGACGATAAATAATCTGAAATGGATTGAAGTCGAGTTTGACCAATAAATGTATCTCGAACGTCAAAGTAATTACTTATCTGAGTTTGATATTTTAAGAGCAACTTATTCTTCTTATATTTACCACATATTAGTTACCTCCCGTTTATCCCTGTCTGCATAAGACGCATTCAGTTTTTAAGAGATTTTTGAAGTAATAAAAGTGTGAATTAGAAATTTGCAGCAAACTGAGCAGAGAATCCATCACGTCCAACTGTCGATCAGAAGCGCTTAATGATTTATCAATAATTCCCAGTTAACGGGTCCGAGATCACGGTGGCTGACCGACTCGGACTTCTTTTGATTAAAACAGCGTCCCTGGACTATTTTTGGTCTATGAAAGGTTTTTGATAAATATCATCATAGCAATGGACCTTGAATCAAAATCTGAAAGATTCTGGCGTAATAACAGGCGAGTTTTTTTTTCCAAAATTGCCATACCACGGAATATTGACATGTATATTCTAATTATACATACAAAATTATTCGGTATTTCTTGTTAATTTAATCTTCACATTTTCAAAAAGTTAGAGGAGGCACGCTGGATTGTACAAAACGCATCGACATTTATCTGCCCAATAAAATAAGGCGATTTTCAGATTCTAAATATATTAAGTGGTCCGAAATACATGTATGGTAAAAATACCAACTTGATGTTGTAATACCTTTACTTGTTAGGCATTAATTTATCGCTTTTTGTAACGATCCATTAATTTTTTGAAAAAAGAAAAGGACTATTGATAATAATTATTAGTTTCTGACTGCATTTTTCTGGCACCGGACTGATTTTGATCAAAAGGAATTGGACTTTTAATGATTATATCCGTACATCTTTATTTGATTGTTGCTCTAGAAATAAATGGAATCAGATACACAGACCTAAAGAGCGAAGTCGAAGCGGTGAAGACATATCTTTTTTAAAAGGTGAAATGTTCGTATATTTTATAACTATAAAAATGTATTTGCAACCAAAAAAAAGTTTTTACTAGTTTCTACTACTTTTATTTTATTTTGTTAAATACTGTTTCATAAACCTGGAACACTGGTTAGAATCTGGTATATTATTGAAATACTTTTAGAACTGGCAATAAACCCGAAACCAACAAAACTAAATACAATTTTTTTTTAAAAAAAAACCGCATAACGAGATACAACGGAATGCGAAAATTCGCCTGTTCTGTGGTATGAAAACTCGAAGACACTTTTGTAAATACATTTTTTCTGCTGTATATTAATGAATAATACAATACATCTTACATGAATACAAGTTATTTATGAATCGATTCTAGTGTATCTCCGCATGCGAAATTTTATCAAAAAAATTGCCCATTTCTTTATCTTGCAAAAATTTGCTACTCGAAAGTATTTCAAATTTCGTTTGTCAGTACATTATATATGATATAACATCACATATGTTACTAGAATAAAAGTTATATATGAAATACAGGTCGATTTTTTTTTGAAAATCACCGATTTTCTTTCTCTTGTAAAAACTTTTCACGCAGAGATACTTTCTTTGGTAAATGTATCATTTCTGATATATTTTGATGATTTATTTTATTTGTGTTACTTAAAATTAAGTTATTTATGAAATACAGCTCGCTTCCGGTGTATATCCGTATGCAAAAATTTTCCGCAACTCGGCGATTTTAAGTCTCGTATAAAAAACTTTCCACTCGAAGATACTTCAAAGTTCTTTTGTTATACGTTAATTATATTATATATTAATGAATAATGTTTTTTAGTTGTAAACGGGAGTGACTCCTGTAAATCATACAGCATAACTGGTCATGACAATTCTGCTTCAATTCGTAGTTAGTCCTGTTCCATGATCACAAGAAGTCCTTCGGTGCCAAAAGTCTATGTTTCTGTCGTCTACAACAAATAATCAAAGATTACCTGGATAAATTGTATGTAAAGACCTTCTGTTTTAAAGCTGTAATTTCGATCATTAGCGACACTCCTTTAAAAAATATATCATTCGTAGAAATTGACATTTTATTCAGGTCATCCAGCAGTTTCGACCAATCTGACAAGATTCAAAGCAAGTGTTTTCATTTGTACAAAGAAACTACCCCCGATATCTTGGATTAAACATCATTTTCTTATTGTACATATTAGTATAAAGTTTTAGCTGAAAATCAGAAAGAATCCTTTGCTGGACGATAAATAGTACAGGACGCTGTTTTAATCAAAAGAAATCCGAGCCGGATAACCGTCGTTGAGATCATTCGGTTATTCTTAAACTTACTAACGGTACACATGAAAAAGTGTAAAACAGTAATAAAATAAATACATGTACGAAAAAAAAAAAACTAAATAAAATTGATAAAACTCATCATTACCAACTGAATATTTATTTATTGTAATTTCTGCATTTCATTCTTGCATTATTTGCGTGCGCATGCAAACCAGGGCGTTGTGATGTCCTGTGATTCAACAGCGCAAAAAAGAGTCAAAATCACCCAAGTTATGTAATTTTAGTAAGAAAACGTATGAAGAATTGCTTGACAAACAGAGAAGTTTATTTCAGTCACCTGAGACGAAAAGCTAAGGAAGAAATAACATAAGCATGATACAAGAGATATCAGTGAATTGTAGTTAACAACAATATTTACACTCGTAAATAATATCTAATAACTCTAACATAGAAACAGATATTATACAAAAAGACGTATAAAAATGTATGTAAATACGGAAATGTAAGCGAAAACCGAAACAAGAAGGAATGCACCTTGAATGTTATATTTTTAAACGTCGTGGTGCCGTTGTGCATATTGTGATGTCGAAGTACTGTTTAAGGACTCAAGCATTATAACTCAGGAAACGTACAATGAAAGCATTAATATTTCGCTGAATATATGGTTTGACTATTGCTGTAAATACGACCACATTTGATGACATTTATTGCGCTACTTTTGCAAAACCTTTTAAAAGATTTTTTTAATTGATACGGTATTATTTTTTAACTGCCATTCATAATCACATGGATTCTGTTAATGAAGTATCGAAAACACAAATTTTTCAAGAGCTTTAAAATTAATGTCGATATAAACATTTCAGTACTTGTCTGACTCTTTAACATTGCTATGTTAACACTGATTTAAAACATTGCTATGTTAACACTGATTTAAAACATTGCTATGTTAACACTGATTTAAAACATTGCTATGTTAACACTGATTTAAAACATTGCTATGTTAACACTGATTTAAAACATTGCTATGTTAACACTGATTTAAAACATTGCTATGTTAATACTGATTTAAGTGCACTCTAGTTCTTCTCAACCTGAAAAAAACCTATTTCAGCACTGTTTCAATCTCTATAGAATCTCAAAAGCATTATGTTAGCGCAAAGAAATTTAGCAATCAGTCCCATGTTTAAATAATTATTTTTTATCTGCTTTTCTGATGTTTCATTCACACACAAGCTTAAATTGCCCTGGTAACGGGTTTTTAAAGTTAAATTAAAGATATACTATGATCAAATTTCAGATACAAATTACTACCTCACCAACTACACCTTCTCTGTGTAAATATAATATAAACATGTTTGAGAACATACAGAGTAGATGTGTTACGTTGAAAACTTTACACATTATAGGTAAACATCATATATTTACATAGTGTCTTTAAAAAAACTAACAGTGTTTTTAAGAAAGCATCACATAAATTGACCTCTAATATGGAATGCAGCTTCCCATACATAGTGTATGCATTCTATTAGCCTAATTAGACATATTCAGTAAGAATTTACTAGATTTCAATTAATTTCTGCAATAAAAGTATTTTATGCAAAGACGGGCATAGTATATCTTTAAGTTGTTTATTTTTTATGATAATATTTGATCAAAACCAATTATTTTAAAAAGAAAGTGTTTGTTCACTTCAACATCAATGAATACTAACGATGCTAAATATTTCAGTTATTATCAGATTGTTTTAAAGCAAGCAGAAGATGTCGCATTTAGCAGCTACAAGCAAATATGGGGTTTCTACATGAAGGATCATAATTCTTTCTTGAACTATCAGGAAACAAAATTTAAGTGACAGAATCACTTTTATTTTGACTCAACCGATTAACAATTACATATATATAATAAACACATCTAATATAAACTGCAAACTTGCAAACTTCGCTTGTATAATTCAAAATATAGTTAGACAAAACATGTACTCATTTTAATGGCTTTGATTGACAGGTTGCTTTTTAGGCAATTAAGGCATATATTTCTTTTCACCTAATTTAATAGTTTGTACAGCAATGCACATGAAAGGCCAGCGGAAACTAAAATAAAGAACACGGATATGCATGTAAGAACTATGTAGCAGCTACTCCTTTCTTTGCAACAACAGCATATTAATTTGCTTATCCCTGACAGGGCTTTTTTGATCATGACGTTGAATATAACTCCCCCTGTTCCAAGCAAACTAGCAACTAAATCAGTTGTTTCATCTCTTTTCAGTGCATGAAAAATGTCCTTTTCCTCGACTGACAGACAATGGTGTGAAAATATCACTAAAATAATTAAATCAGCAGTTAAACAGATTGAGGTAACCATATTACAAACCAAAGACAGTTTGTCTAATCGCTCCTCTCCACCTTCGTTTATGGAGCAAATATCAAATAAATATTCAAGGAAACACGCTATCATTTTAACAGTTATAAATCCCATGAAAATCCAGGGGTACGCATTTATTGCATCATTACATGGTCTGATTCCTGCGCGTTCAATGTCTTGTTTATTCTGAAGTATCTCACTGAAGTTAATCCAGTCGAAACAAATGCCAGTTATCGTAACAGCTATAGAGGAAATTAGTAGGAATACGGAGCACTTTCGACCCATTCTTGCCGTTTGCCCTACAAAGAAATAACATTAGAAGTCAATACAAATGATCTCTTGTGAAATACGCAGGACAAAGGTGCAGACTTACAACGAAAAATTAACTAAAAGAAAAAAAAAGAAAGAAAACAAAAGTGTTTCGAAATGAAATATAATTTCCTAAGTATGGCAATTTTCTGAAAGTAACCTTAAAACCTGCATCTAATGTAATTGTGTAATTTTGCATCTCAATTCAATTATTACAGAATTGAAATAATTCTACATTACATATTTCTGCGCTTAAAGCGAACGGATTTGATTTTAGATTTCCTGTTGCACAAAACCTTTGTTGGACCTAATAATTTTACAAAAGAATTTTTTTTTTCAAAGTTAACTGTGAACTGATCTTAACCCAAGAACTCATCATTGAGGACTCATTAAAATCCATAACTATACCATAAAACTAGAAGCTTTATGATTATAAAACATTTGAACAACGCAGTTTGTATAATCTGCAACCATGAAGCCATAAAAATGACTTTGAGTGCGTACTAAATGCATCCAGGTGTCAGGATGCTACAATGGATGCTATACACAAAGTATCATCAAATTCGGTCAATTGAACCCCAAGTTCTTTAACGTTAACTGATTTTCTTTTTAAGTAACAGTGACCATGACCTTGACAAGACTGATCCTAAATATAATCCTAAGCTAGATTCCGTGCAAGGGTGATATATACCAAATGACCTTGACCTTGACCACACAAACTGCATATAAAATCACAAACTAGGTTTTCATGCAAGGTCGCTTTACACCGTGTTTAGTCAACATGAGTCATAGCCAGTTATTGACTGGAATCCGATTTTTAATATTTTAAGTAACAGTGACCTTGACCAGATTGGTCCCAAATATAATTCCAAGCTAGGTTATCATGCAAGTGTATTATATACTAAGTTTGGTCAAGGTTGACCAATAAAAACTTAAGTTATTGACCGAAAACCAATTTTCTATTATATTTAGTAATAGTGACCTTGATCTTGATCCAACTTACCTCAGATGTAATCCAAAGCTAGGTTTCCATGCCATGCAAGCATGCTATATACCAAGTTTCGTTAAGATTGGTCAATCCAAACTAAAGTTATTGAACGGAAACTATCAGTTTGACGCCCGACCGCACGTCGGTCCGCCCGCCCGCCATACCCCAATTTAGGAACCAGGTTTCAACTTTGTTGAAAACCTAGTAAAAACAGTTGTTAGTAAAAATAGAAGGAAGCAAATATAGACGGACGATCAAACGGACGAAAAGATCGATCGCAAAGTTTTTGCGGGGGGAGCTTCAGCATTTTTGTCATGCGCTGAAAACGTTAAAAACGACACAATAAATTGTCCTATAACTGCCAAGTACCAAAGTATGGATGTAAACAGTGAGTGTAATTTCCCGTGTTAGACAATTGTGTATGAGATTCAGAAAATATGACTGGCAGATAAACCCTAAAGTTTTTCAGGTCCCAATGTCAAAGGTCAAGGTCACAGTGACCGTGAACAGCAAAACAGTTTCCAATCAATAACTACAGAATCCTTGGTCCTAGGTTGTTCAAACTTAGTATTAAGAATGATCATGACTAGTAAATGATCTCTACAGTTTTCTATATCACCAGATCAAAGGTCAAGGTCATAGTGACTTTGAATAGCAATACGGTTTCCGATCAATAACTAAAGAACCCTTGGTCCTAGTTTGTTTAAACTTAGAGTGTTTGTTGGCCATGACAGGTAGATGACCCCTATAATTTTACAGGTCACCAGATCAAAGTCAAGTTCACAGTGATCTTTAAGAGCAAAACAGTTTTCGTTCAATAACTATATAGAACCCTTGCTTACAAGTTGTCAAAACTTAATGTAAAGACTGGTCATGACCATTACCGATTTTCCGGTCACTGGTTTAAAGATGAAGGTCACAATGGTTTCCGATCAATAACTTTAAAACGCTTGGTCCCTGGTTTTGCACACTTAGTGTGTAGGTTGGCCATAACCAGTAGGTTGTCCCTATTGTTTTTCACATCACCAGGTCAAAGGTCAAGGTAAGAGTGACCTTAAACAGCGAAACGGTTCCAGATTAATAACTCAAGAACGCTTGGGCCCAGGTTCCTAAACTAGGAGTGTAGGTTGGTCTTGACGAAGAGAATGACCCCTATTGTTTTGACATCCCCAGGTCAAAGGTCAAGGTCATATTGACATTGAAAAGCAGAACGGTTTCTTATCAATAACTTAAGAACCCAGGTTGTTTAAACTTAGTATGTAGGTTGGTCATGATCAGAAGATGATCCTATACTTTCTCGAGTCACCAGATCAAGGTCACAGTGTGTCCGTGAAGAGCAAAACAGTTACTGATCAATAACTTTAGGACACTCGGGTTCCAGGTTGTTCAAACTTAGTGTATTTGTTGATCATGACTAGTAGATGATCCTTTTAGTTTTTCAGGTCACCAGGTAAAAGGTCAAGGTCACAATGAGCTTGAAAAGCAAAATGGTTTTCGATCAATAACTACAGAAAGCTTGGTCCCATGCTCTTCATACGCAGTATGTAGTTTGGCCATGACAAGTCGTTAACCCCTAATGTTTTTCACATCACCAGGTTAAAGGTCAAGGTCAAAGTGACCTTAAATCGCAAAGCGGTTTCCTATCAATAACTACAGAACTGATGGTCGCTATTGCTCAAACTTAGTGTGTAGGTCGGTGATAGAAAGTAAATGACCATCTACAATTTTTAGGTCACCAGGTCAGATGTCAAGGTCAGAATAATCTTGAAAAGCAATACAGTTTCTAATTTATAAATAAAGAACCATTGATTTCGGATTCTTAAAACTAAGTGTGTAGGTTGGTGATGACAAGTTGATGACCCCTTATAGTTTTTCAGATCAGCAGGTCAAAGGCCAAGGTCTAAGGTCAAAGGTTTCTTATTTAACGTGGGTAGTCAACGAAAGTCCCCACCTGGTGTGGATGGAACAACTTATTTCCAGAAGAGCCCACGGTGCGTGTATTTTACCTCCCCGATCCCCAGTCTAGGCCGATACTGCTGGAAACAGTACCCGGGTAGGCTACCACCCAGTCCTGGGAAATCAGTCGATAACTCAGTCGCTACCCGGAATTGAACCCGGGTCGCTAGCTTCGTAGCCCAACGCACAAACCACTCGGCCACCGAGTCACCTAAGGTCACAGAGACTTTGAAAAACAAAGTTGTTTCCAATTATAGAACGCTTGGCCCCAGGTTCCTGAAACTTCGTATATGACCAGTCGATGACTCTTATAGCTTAATATAAGTACAGTATAAAGAATGCGCATTTATTTGATATAGTGCTTTACTTGATACGCGAGCCGTGTGACATCAAGCGTTATCTTGTTGGAATGGACGGGCGTGAAAGAAGAAAACAATTGGTATCAACATTTCATCATGGCATCTCTGTCATTTCAAGTTACCCATCACAAACTGTAAGATATTCAACCTCTGTTGAAGACGTTGAAGCAACAGAACCTTCTCTCTGAGGACGTACGTAATTATGTCAGAGTAGCGTCCATTTCTTCGTCGGTAGTAACGATTGCGACGTATGCTAACGTATCAAACGATTATTGAACATTGAACTGTTACAATAGCCAGCTCTTACCCAAGATTTATCTCCTTTTGAATGTTGCAACGCGTTCTCGACCCGCTTGATAAACGTAAACTCCACAAAGAAGCAAACAACTTTTACACAGGTTTTCTGCAAGAGGAAAGGAGTACCACAACAAATATTAAAAGCGATACCGACATCATTATGGTACTTTCTATGTTTAATGCCAATAATTGACATACAAGATTTGATTATTTGTTAAACAGAAATTTGCCTGTGAGCTTTATAAAAGTGCTACCTCTTCCTGCATGATGTACTTATGTTCACATACAAATGCATTTTCATATCAAAAAGATATTTGTGATGCTTCTTCTTTGTATGAAATCGAAATGTCGGACTTTTGTTGGAGACAGCTTGGCTGGGTACTTGCTCACTCTGATTGCCTGGTGGCTAACATATGACATATAATTTAAAGTATATCAAAAGGGATGCTGATCTTTCAAAGTGAATTTGCGTCCCATGTTTTATTAACGACTCGTTTGCGATAGACCTTGCATTAAACGGCGAGCCTTGATTATGCTACTGTAGCATTTGAGCTACTTGTGCTCTACTTATAAAGTTTAAGGTTAGGTATGCTTAAAATACCTGACTTATCTGGAATATTGAATGCTGAATTAATTTTGTTTTGTTTCTGTAATTAGGAATGAATCCGTCCAAATAATAGAGCGCAAGCTCTAGCACAAAGCTATCAAACCGACTCATTTCCTCTCCCCCTCCCCTTGTCTATCCCAATTTGAAGGATTTTGAAATTACTCCATAGATATACTATATAAAATGATCCACTTGATTACATTTGATTTGTGGTTCGTCTCTCTGTCTGTCCCCATTTCGTGTCTGCTTCATATCTTTTGAACATCTTAAAGATTTTTTTTCAATGTTGTTTTCACTTAAGCTGGACATAAAAACTAAAGAATTTTCAATCTAAGTGCTTTTACTATACATGACTACAGAGAATATATAATTATAGTTACGGGAAACCGTGAGATACCTGGACCGTTTAATACATTTTCTTGTAATGTAAACAGTAGTGATATATAGCGCTTTATTACCATGCAGCTACGTGAAGACAAGTTCTCAAGGGAAGAAATAATCAAATTTGTTTTTCTAAAGACTGAATACCGATATTTTTCATGTTTTATAGCTAGCTAAAATACGTCTATTTTTCAAAATCTTGTTTGAAATACTCATACATATTTGATTTTTTACGTCGAGCAAATATACTGTGCAAATAACCTTTGTTACAACGAGTACTTCACACTATTAATTCAAAAGATGACACGATAAAATCAACACCAGCACTTCTGCTACGCGTATAAACTCTTCGGTGCATTTTGTCTTCGACAAGCGCTGAACAATTTGTTTTCTCCTTGAAATTATTCAAACTTTGTTAATATACACTTTTGTTCAGTAAGCAAATACTGCCGTTAATTTCAGAAAATTTATATCGGATGATTTAACTATCTTAAATTTAAACAGTTTTGTATAGCTGAAATGGACAGTTTGTTAGTCAGATAAAGGAATATTACTTCGTGACCATTCAGCAAATAAACGGAAAAAGATTGTAATATCAAAATCGTCTAAATGCTAAATGTTGTAATTATTATGTTGACTCGGTACAATTTTACAACTGTAAGAAATAAGCAAAAAATAAAAGATAAAAAATAAGAAATAAAGTAATACTAATTATGATTACTGGTTCAACTGTTTTTAAAATCCTCTAATAGTAAATTTATACGGGAGAGTAGTTCACATAACTGTCGTTTCTTCGATGCTCCCATTCCCGTTAGAATGTGCGAAATTTCCCACAAATAGGAATGGTCAGACACGGGGCTTGAACCGAACTCATAACCCAAAGTGAGACTGTTACGTGTTTTGAAGTTAACGGATTCATATCAACTACAGAGACGGTCGATTATGACGAAAAAAATCATATTTTTGTTATGATAGATATTTGCGTGACTTCAATTCCGAATTTGTCCTCACTGTTAATGTCATCAATGTAAGATTGGGCATTGCATACATGCTCGACTTGGATTTGCGAATTTCACTACGCTTAAGCTCTCGCTGACAGACTATAAACGATAGAAAAGTCACATTGCAAATTCTAACACATTCACACATACTCCTTTCACGAGTGAAAGTTCCAATTCTGGAAGTAATGCTTCCACATTGCATATATATATATTCGCCTATGACAATAAATCTGATATCTATCAAGAAAAAAACAACAAAAACAAAAAATACAAAACAAATCATGATAATAGTAATAATAATAATTATAAAAATAATGATAAAATATGATAATACATAGTCCACAAAATATAAGTGTACATTCTCTAGTATTTGTGAAAATAAATTGGTTATCGAAACCTTACTGAAAAACCTGAATCAAATAAAAAGCATATGTCATATAACTTTACTGATTGATTAATTAAGTTTATCCATTTAAATGATAATAAAAATTGTTAACTTACAGGAGTTTAATAGTTGCCGTGTGATCCGCTCAATACCTGCACTGTCTGTGTCGCAAAACTATCAACTTATATTGATTATACAAATGTAATTAAAAAATCTCGGTTTAAGTTCTTTATTCATACTCTATTGAAATGTCTTGATGACATCTATTTGCTGCTAGAAAACAAAAATAAACTTGCTAAATAGTCTACATTTGTCCTTACTTCGTGTTTTAATATTTCACAAGTATCGCAAAGAAGAAAGATTAACTCAAACGAACATATTTGGTGTGAACAGTTAAAGGATTAATGTATGAAACCCTTTCTTTCAGGTGTATGCACAAACATTTAACATAATAAATAATCTGTAATGACAAAAAAAGTTGCCACGCACTGAAGTATGATAACTGTGTAGATCAACTTCATATTTGAATTAAAACTATGTTTTGTTTTTCCAAATTCCCTTCCGTTTCCACGGCAACAGCCTGCAAATACAGAAAATTGGATATCTTATATTGGGTAGAAAATGTGAGTTAGGTGATGTATTGAGTTTTACTTTACTATAAAAGTAAAATCTTTTCAAGTAATTAAGCTAAATCATTTGAAAGAGCAACAACCGTTAATTTTACACAAACAGTAATAATATTTACGGGCAAACCTGACAATAAAAGACAACGGAAGGAAAAGGCTGAAGAAAAATGGTAGTTTCGTACCGTTTCCAAGGTTTAATTACCTCCCCTAAACCGAATCTTCACATTAGAAATTAATCAAAATGGGTGCACACGTTACCAGTGAAAGTAGAAATAAGAAATAATTGGTGCATATCATGTAAAAAGTCCTCAACTAAGGTTATTCTAAGATGAAATGAATATTGCTTGTGGCTGATATATTATAATCGAGTCGATAATAATGGAGGAATTTACCGTCTGTGACCAATTGATTGAAGATCAATGTGTATAAACTTTTGGCATCATTTAAGAGTATGCATCAACGGTTAATGGCGTGGTCAAATATATTTGGATTGATGTTCACCAAAAAATCAAGACAGGTGACTAGCATCTGTCCAGATTTTTCTTACTAGCAGGTGAGAAAGTAACACTTCTTATTTTGAATCGATTCTATTGATCAGTTTTCTTACAAATCAAAATAAAGAAAAATGCTTTCATCTCTAATTTGGATTCATTCACAAATAGATTTCTTTTTTATGTTTATGGCTGTAAAGCTGAATTCTGCAGCATAGTTCACTTACTTTTAGAGATGCCTTAGCCATAGGCCATAAACTATATTGTAAAAAAGCACAACAAATTAAACAATATGTTCATGTCACATGAGCTTTCATGAAAGTAAAACAAAATCAAAACTAGAAATATCACTAATGGTGATTATTACCCCCATATGGGTGCTTGATACTGGAACTGGAAAGCTTAGAATCAATGGCATAAAGTGACATACGAAACATGGAAATATGTATATAGTTTATATTTAATAATATTGTATATAGAGAAAAAAAATTACCGGTAGACCATTGAACTGTATATTTTCTAGTTGAATAGCTGATGCTCTAGGTGATCTCTTCTGGAATAAGACATCTAGAGCATTCACGAGCTTTACTTCAAACACGATCATCATTAAATTTTACAAGTATATATTTAGGCTTGAATGCATCCTTATCCATCTGGGAATAAATCACTGACTGTTCCTGTAACTCATGAGGTATTATCCAGAAACTGTTTTTCTATTCTTAGTTAAAGTGAATGGTGACCTTGATCCAACTGGCCCAATTTTCAATCCCAAGCGTCGTCTTCATAGAAACTATCTTAAAAGAAAGTTTAATCATAATATCTCATTTGAAACTCAAGTTATTGAGCAGAAACCTTTTTTTTAAATTTTAGTAACAGTGACCTTGACCTTGGCTCCACCAGCCCCAATATCGAAGTAAGTTATGATGTTACAGCTGTGTACCAAAAATTGTTTAAATCTGTCAAGCCATTCATGAGTAATTGTCCAGAAACCGTTTTTCTATTTTTAGTAACAGTGACTTTGACCTTGGCCAACCAGCCCCAATATCAAATTACACCTGTGTACCAAAAATTGTTTAAATGTGTCAAGCCATTCACGAGTTATTGTCCGGAAACTATTTTTCTATTTTTAGGAACAGTGACCTTGACCTTGGCCCCACCAGCCCCAATATCAAACGTGACCTGTATCTTATGATGTTACACCTGTGTACCAAAAATTGTTTAAATCTGTCTAGCCTTTCATGCGTAAGCATCTGAAAACCGTTTTTTTACTTTTAGTAACAGTTACCTTAACCTTGGTCCAACCAGCCCCAATATCGAACTTGACCTGTATTTTCTTTTGTTACACCTGTTTACCATTTTTTTAAAAAAATTGTCAAGCCTTTCATGAGTTAACGTCCGGAAACTGTTTTTCTAATTTTAGTCACAGTGACCTTGACCTTGGCCCCGCCAGCCCCAGTATCGAACTTGACCTGTGTCTTATGATGTTACAGCTGTGTACCAAAAATTGTTAAAATCTGTCAAGCCTTTCATGAGTTATCGTCCGGAAACCATGACGGACGGACAGACCGACCGACCGCCAAACTTTGTTTTTGAGGGTATATTAATTCCCGTTGGCTGTTGTCTCATATGCTTTTAATTTGATTATTGGATGCCTTTTTTAATTTTTTGTTGAAATGACACCGTGCATTGAACTTCAAAGGTAGTAGTTTTCTTTTCTTCTTCAGAATTTCCTGTTACAAAATGCTATGTTATGGTCTACTTATTTGAGCAATGACGAAAACATATTAAGAAGGTTACTTATTAGTGGAAACACACCTGCATTTATTTTCCCAAATATATTGTTTTAATAACAAAAGTTCCAATGATGAAAGAGTAGAAAGTAAAGAATGTAAGGCTTGGATGTTTTGGATTCAAATACTACCTATGGATTTGTTTATGTATACCATAGTTTCGAAATTCTCTAATTTTGCTCCCATTACATTTGAGAAGTCTACTTAACAATCATTGAAAGTGGAAAGTATTAATTGAAAGTGCTTTGTCAACAATTCATGCTAATGAAGAAATTTCAGCGTAACTAAATTCTTTAATAAAAGTCTTCAGATTTTTTTATTTGAACTAAATTTCTTATTTTTAAAGCATAACCAAATCAAACCATATTGCTGTTGGATGTTTTGTTGTTGAGTTATTTCATGTGAGTCATTTTATTTTAAATGAGAGATATTTCAACTTTCTTTAATTAGTACTTTCAAATTTTTATTTCTTTCTTAACAGGGAATGTGAAAACAAGTAAAATGTTACACAATGTACAGACTGTTCTACATGTCACAGATGACGGAAACAGTGTTGTGCCTCAGGGTCTACTGTAAACAATGACTGGTTCGATAATGGTTAAAGGTCAAAAAGGTATGACGGTCAGGGTCACTTTCTATGGTAAATTCTACCGGACTGTTGGATAGTTTTGAAATTGTAACTTAGGGTTGGCTGCCCTAATCACAAGACTTAGATGTAACTAATTTGGAGAACTATGTCAGTTACAGAAAAAACTGCTAAAGGTTCAATTAGAACTTATTTAATATATTCTTCTCTAATAAATAACACTTAGTGGAGAACAAAGCTCAAAGTTCATATGCAAACAATCAATTCTGTCCTGGCAATCTTTATTATCCACTACTAAATGACAGCCAGAAATTTATGGCAATGTTCCACATAAATGTTACAATTTCTAACTAGCAAACATGCAACGAACTGCACAAATGCTATTTGCTTTTGACAGATTGGCTTTCCATACATAATGCATCTAATTTAGATCCTTGAAAACAGTTTAGTTTTACTTTTAATTTTTGTTCAGCTTATAAACTACTGTTATTTATATCAGCAGACAATGCTTGACTTGGCAAATTCAGGTTTCCATATCACAATTAAGAAGTGTTCTGCAAAGTTCTCTCCACAAAACTTTTAAAAATATATCAAATTGTTTATAAAGTAAATTTCTATCCTTAAGATTTAACTTTTCTAAGTTGAAAATATATTTGTTCAACTATAAAAAATTCTCACTTCAATGCTAGCATAACTTTGCTTTTTTTCCAGCTTAGATACTGGAAACAGTAAAGCGTGCGAGTGTTTAAGATTTCAAAGACCAAGTGACCCTGTTGGTTACAACTCTGGCCCTTTTAAAGAGAAAATTGACCATTTAACCATGACCAATGTGTTAAACCGGGTAATAAGACAAATAAAATTGGTAAAGGGTTAATTTCTGGTCATTGACCAAAGAATTGGTCACCGACCAAACTTGGTTGTTGACCAAAATTTGCTCATTTTCAAAATAAAATATTGGTTACTGCTAAAAATTAAAAGTTTGGAATCTGAAATTATTTCTCATAGACAAATGCATTTAAAAAATGTACCAATGGGTTAAATATGTTACTTGTAGAGGGCTTAACCATGCTTCGACATGATTAAAGCAGACTAAACGATATTATTTCACTTAGCAACGGAAGTAAACAGTCCCAAAATGCAGTTTAAAATGGACTCCTCCAAGCAGGAAGTAACAATTCGTAGTGAAAAGATATGAAATATTTAGTTTCAACAATATCTTAAGGTCAGAAAACCATCAAAATATGATTTTAATCAGTGCTGCATAGATTAAAATTGAAAATACAGATACTCATTCATGGAAAGTGAAAATATACTAAATCATACATCATGTAGCGAAATTCGATGACAGTTCCAAAATGTAAACAAGTTTTAAAAAGATTAAATAAACGAAAATGGATTCGTATGGTACGTTGTTGATCTGTAATTAAATCTTTGTCTACAAATATTTATACAATTTTAAGACTCGTTGTAAACAACTTTAAATGGCGTTAAGTGAAAGATAGAAAATTAAATCCTGCCAATACTAGAAGTTTTAAAGCTAGGATAAATAGTCAAAAGATTTGGAACTGGTAAGTTCACATTCAAACAATAGGACTTCCATTTAGTGTTCTCTGAATTCTCTGACTTGTTTGTCCCTGAATGGAAGAAGTACATAATTATATATATTAGGTTATTTGCAGCTCCTGTCTAAGTAAGTAAGAAGCTTTTTTTATACAAATAAACTGTCAGTGATGTAAAAATTGGTAAAAATGTAAATGGAAAGAATGAAGTAATGTTTCTATATCAAGTTAAAGACGTTGACATAAAATTTGATGCTAAAAATTTAAAGAAAATTAAAAAAAATAAAGACATTAAAGTATCAGTAGATACTAAGAAGTATAAAGATAGCATTTGAATGTAGACTATTATACAATGGCTGTTCATTCAAGGACATTTTTATGTCTGTGTTTTATGCATAAAGTATGATTATCTTAAAGCTTGAAAAAATGATGTGTAATAGAGAAATTGATCTATTTTGAAACATTTTGTAGCACTGTGTTTAATCATGCATAAACAGTTAATATACTATGTTTAAAATTTGGTTTTGAGATATTCTACTATTCAAAACAATTATTCTGTATGTACTTCATGTATACAGTTTTTGTTTCCATTTGTTACACAACATTACGAACAATATTTTGGGTAAGATCAATGAAATTAGGATAATATTATGATCTAATGTTGGGATTCATTAGTTACATAAGATACAAAATATTTTTATCAGAATTTACTAGAGTTGCATTTTGGAGAAGACTTAAATAAGTTGAAGAAAAACATACTCCTTTTGCCTTTGTTTAAAAGTATAACATCTGTTCTGCTTTCTTTATCTGGCATTAGATACAAAGTTAGTATACATCGTTGTCAATACATATTAGTAATAAAATAGAAGTTTTTCTATCCCGTCTTAGAGATGCATTGTTTTCCTATTATGTCAAAATGGGCAGTATATTTTTAAATTTGTTACAGTCCAAATCAAAAGAGTAACAGAAAGAATAACGAGTAACAAACTTTTCAACAATAACAAAAATTGATTCTTAAACAAATTGCTAATATAAAAGTATTACAGTACAATTACAAAAAGGTCACAAAGAAAATGCTGTTATAGTAACTGGATTTAGTGTAGTCTTTAAATAAATTAATAGTCCTGTCTGAATCTGGTAAGTGTTGATTGTCTTTAACTCTTAATCACTGTTGACACAGTATAATTAAAAATATTTCAAAATATAACTGTCACTGATAAAAATTTAATCCAATATTTTATGAACAAAGTTACCTAAAGACCCTGCTCCAAGAAACTCTCTGACTTTTATATAGACAAAGAAAATTCTAGACGCAACATAATCTAAAATATTCCTGAAAAACCACTGGCACCAGAGCTTCAAAACAGCTTCAAAATCACCATAAAACAACGATTTTTGTCTCTCTCTCCTCAATAATTCAACATGGTAATGAAAGGACTTCAACTTTTTTTTCAAACAGTTATTTTCGACACACGGTGAAATTCTTTTAAAAATCTGCTGCTGTTCGTCGAAACTTCCTGATTTATCTCTCATCTTGTACTTCTTGTGCACCGGTTGTTGTTGTAATTTTTTAACGAGCTGTCTGATTGGCTGCTGGTCGCAAGTAGTTACCTGCGGGAAATTTAAAATGAAAAAATGAAAACAAAAACTTATTTTTTGAATTTCGAACATACAGCTTTTGTTAGCAAGAGATATGAAATAAAGTCCTTCTCAAACATCCCGATTTGTCAAATGGTAATAGTTTTTGCCATATAGATTCAGTTTTTAATGTTAAATACAAACCGATATACCTTGATTTGACAGCTGATTAAGGTTACTCAATAACGTTTTTGTCAATAATTAATGTTTCCTTCATCATTTTTATTATTATTATTATGTCACTTCCATCTAAATTATGGGAATGATCATACGGTCCATATGGAAAACTGGAAAACCTGCAGCCGCCTTAAAAAAAGTCAGTCATTCAGTCAGTCATTCACTCAGTTGCTTACTAAGTTACTAGATGCAAGAACAAGCTCATCATGTTTTATTACTAGATTTTGTTCATCATGTACTTATCAGTTAATCATCTAAAATACAAACAAAATATCATAAATTTATTTCAGGGTACAGAGATCATACTTTGCTGTTCCTGGCTCTGTTTGTGTTTCTTCTAAAGATTTAAATGAAAGATATGCCACAGATCACCCACATACAGAAATACTATCGATGAAGTCTATTAGTCAAATTATGCCAATACTGTTTGAGGAAATTAAAGTGGTCCATGTCAATGGTCTTAACAGATACAAGGGCCTTAGACCCAACTGTGATAGCAACGAGCCCATAGATATAAATACATGACTGAATTAGCAGCCAAATATGATTTCATTAAAATGAATGCATATAGTTCCAATATTATGAGTATATGAAATATGTAAAAGTTGATGTTAAAACCCGAAAGATTGAAATAGCACTAGATGGGAAAAATGTGTCACTTCATGACATATCCTTAAATTGTGTGAAAATGAATACTGTTGTTGATGCTCGGGAAGTTTCTAGTACGGTAAAACGCAGTAAAATATGTTGTGAAAAGGTGGTTGAGTCCAAACTGAACACTACCAAGTACAGTTTATAGTTAAAGAGTGGTGTACCCCCGGTGATGTGAACATACAACTGCGGTAAGTTGTTGCTCCTTTCACGAGTTATTATAGTGTATGCAACATATGCCAAAACCAGGAAGTTCCCCAGATCAATAATATAAAGCATCTCACTGATGACCTTGACCCAGAAAATGTGTTTAAATCTTTATTTTCAGGAGCCAGTGAACTCACTCTTATGTTTCTAAAAGCTCAGAGTGACATTATATTTTACCCAAGACACCGTCAGTGGGACAATGATATAATACAGGTTTGTTTAGCAATGTGGAACAGAAGTCCCTAAACTTATACTGCGTGATAGTGGGTTAAGTTATCTACCATCCTCAAATTTGATGCATAGATACAAGAACTGTCTCAGTCAAAGCCCAGGTCTTAATGAGAACATGCTGTTATTGATGTGCAAGGAGGCAGAAAGAATGCAAATTGATAAAAAGGGTTTAATTTTAGATTAGATGGAAGTACAAGATGATCTGAGCATGTTTTTTTCTGAGGGTAAACATTTAATAGATGGTCTTGTAGATTTGGGACAGTTTGCTCATGACATGTATTTGCTAAACACCAAACAAACTGAACTTAAACTTGCAACTCATGTTCTTCAATTCATGTTTTTTATTTTATGATGACTTCAAGTTTCCTTTTGCATTCTTTCCCTCAGTAGGTGCAAATGCTCCAGAACTTTATGTAACTGTATGGGAAGCAATTGCAAAGCTACATGGCTATGAATTTGAAATATACTATGTTTGTATTGATGGTGAGTCTAATAACAGAGCAATACAAATCATGCACTTTGATGATAAAGATCAAGCTATCTAGAGCAAAGAATTACAGTGCTACAAATCCATATGGAGCACCACACTCAGTAACCTTTATCATGGACTACTCCCACAACATAAAAAAGCTAAGAAACAACATATACTCAACATATACTACTCCCACAACATAAAAAGGCTTAGAAAAAACATATACTCATGTAAAGAAAGTGCTGGAGATAAGTGTAAAAGGCAGCTTCAATTGGACAACAAGTGCATCCTATGGGACTATTGGGTTAAAACATTTCACTGGGATAAAATGAAAAATCCTGTTCGTGCCCACCCGAAATTGACAAATTACCATTCCTTTTTGTCCAAGTCTGCCAAGATGCGAAATCACCTAGGTGAAGAAGTTCTAAACAGTGACATGTTGTACCTCATGAAAAAATACCAGCTGTCTCTGACTGATGGCTCCCAGTTAGAAAAAACAATCGAATTGCTGGAACTTACCAGTAAAGTGATAACACTGTTCAGGGACCGTCGGCCGATAACTGAGATGTCTGACCCCAGGTAAGAGTGTCTCTCTCAACTTAAAGAATGCCTAGACCAATGGGCAGAGTCAGTTAACAAAATCAGTGAGAAATCTGCATCTGAAGAAAACAAAATGTTCATTAGCCAAGAAACATAAATTATAGTGATTTATTAAGTATGTGTAGAGGGTTTACTGAAATATGCAAAAGAAGGAATGAAATTCATCGCAGAAGTAAAATTCCGGCTGGTCTTAACAGTGACGTCATTGAAAATAAATTTATTTTGCCAACAGAGAACATTGTGTAATGGGTCCAACAACAATCCAACAGTCCATCAGTGCAAAGATGGCATAAATGCAACCATACTGGGTCATAATACTATTTCAAAGAAAAGTAATGCTTACAGTAAGAGAAAGTCTGTGCAACCTTTCAATTTTGTGTTACCAGGGCAACTTAACAAAAAGAAGTGTTTAAAATTTTAAAGGTTCATAATATACTCAATTTTGCAATAGGAATTAGACTCTTTGTAAAGCATGAGTTCCCAAAACTGGTATGCATACATAATTATTTTACTATCAAATGTGTTAAATAAACAAGGACCTATTCACAACGAAACTTAAATTATTTCTAAAATATTTTCACTTTTTAAAGAGAAAAGTTCATTTGCATTGAATTTCTTTGTTAAATACACTAATGTGTATGTTGTTGTTATTTATTATTTCTTTCTGTCTGTCTGCCTGCCTGTAATTTTAGTATGCATGTCAGTTAATAAACACATTTTAATAATACCATGTTTCAAGTTCAGACTGAATAAAAATGGAATCAGTAAACTGCAACCTTGTTATAGTTTGTCTACTTAAACCAGGGTCAATTAATACACAAGATGTCATAGGCATAAAAAATTGTTTCAGGTTACCATACACAAATAAAATTAAGGTAGTTAGGTAGGTCTTTATTATTATTATTTTTTTATTTATTTATTTTAAATTTCGGAAATGGTCAAATTCAAATTCAAAGATTCAAAACCTGAAATAATATTCAGAACACTTTAGTTATATCCTTAAATATAGTTTCTTCTTCCCTTCACCTTTACCCTTTCCTTTTCCTGGTACCTTTTGACGCTTTGGAGCCCCTGCTGACTGGGATGATGTTGATGGGAGTACATCACTTAAAAATGATTCAGGGCTCGACATTTTGTCTGATATTACTATTTTCAGATGTAAGGCAGATACTGTGTAAATTTGTGACTACTAGTATTTTTAATTTAGTAAATTTAGGAATTTCTTAGAGCAGATTCTGCCACTTGTGTAAAAACAGAGACATGTATCATAATAACGTTATCTATAAGTCTCTCATAAGAACTGATATATTATGACCTAAATCTGGCAACAATGAGTTGGATGGGATCCAATGATACCCCTGCTCTGAGCAGGTAATACTCAATGTTTATAATTATTTGTAAACCTAATAACTTAAAAAGAAATTCTTGTGGAGCTGTTATTGCTCTCTGTCTTTCAGGATTTACTTTTGGCAGTAATAAGTTGAAGTTGAAATTTTGGCTGTATTATACGTGCATTAATAATTGACAATATCGGGAAAAAACAACATTTTAAAAAATGGAGGGGGCCAGAAACCAAGGACGTATTCTATCTTAATTATATTTTAAAATGTCTTGAAATACGCACACTTGTCTTGTTGCAGACATTGGTGCTTTAAAATCAAGCTCTTTCAGCTTAAGTGTTCTATTTATTGCACCATTCTTACTAAATTGTAATATTTTTTGTTGGGTATTTGGTGCAGAAAGGAAAACATTACTGATATATATCATGCTTTTTTATAATTAGATTATTTCTATATGTACTGTAAGGTTATTATAAATGATATATTTTTTGTATGTTTTCCCAAACTTGTTATTTTTCCAGTTACATGTACCTGAATAAATAAAGCAAACACATACACATGTACATGCATGTGCACACCAGAGGGTATTATTCTTGATTGACAAATGATTTAAATATGTATGGCCATTTGAAGAAACAAACTCATGTGAGGTGTAATATTATATGACCTTCAGCCAAGTCATTTTTTTCTTTCAGGAATGTAAGTTTTCTCTGTACTTAGCAGCTTTTAATGAGCAGTACAAAACCAACATTTCAGGCCTGAAATGTCTCCAAGAAAAGGCACTTGATGTTTTAACATCTGGGAAAGATTGTGTTTGTTCATTACCCACAGGGTATGTGAAATCACTAATATATGAACTTTTGCCATTTGTTAATGCCAATTGTTTAGTGATTATAACTGTACCCTTGAATGCTATAATTGTTCAAGAAGTTCAAAAACTTGGACTTGGATGTGTCTATCAAAAAGAAGTGACTTAAATAAAATTGCAACAGGAACCATAAAGTACTTATATGCTCATCCAGAGGTTATTGTTAATAATAGAAAGCTGATTGAACTATTCAGATGTGATAGTTTAAAAAAAGTTAAAATTTATCTAGCTGTGGATGAGGCCCATTGCATACTGGATTGGGTGATAATTTCAGGCCAGATTATACGAAGATCTCTAGTCTAAGGTCAGTTTTCCCTTGCCAAATATTAGCACTTCCTGTAACTGTCACAGTTTGTCAATTAACAAAATGATGATAGATATATTACTATTTTACTTGACTGTGAGACTGTTTGTGCCTCTCCGACTAAATCAAACATAGAGCTGATTGTATTAAAGCGACCAAGTGCTGTTTCTAAAGGAAATTTTGCCAGTACACCTTATGATTATGGTTTTGAACATGTGCTGCATGAACTCAGTGTTAAGGCAGAAGATTTTGTAGTCACTGTGATATATTGTAAATCAATCCAGTGGATAGGGTATGGCTATGAGATGGCGAGAGAGGTTCTAGCAGATAGTTTTTATGCAGGAGATAATAAGCCCGAAAATGCAAGAGTGGTAATGTTTCATTCTTCCATGGAAGACAACAATGCGAAGGCAAGTTTTTCTTTTTTTATTTTATTTAGAAATCTTTGATAATGGGAATAAAAGCATTTGTGTATTAAAGTTTATGATGTAATAATTGCAGTGTACTTTTCCAGAGCAAAAAACTGAAGTAAAGGACAAGCATTATATATGAAGTAATATATTTAGTTTATTGCACATAATATTGGGGACAGTTTGGGTTAAGATGATCAGTATCATTATATGAAAGCCACAGACCTGAGTAAAAATAATAAATAATCAGAATAAACCTTGCAATATTATATATCAAAGCTAGAAGAACTGATCTATATATTCTATATTCTAAACATGCTTTTAGTAACATAATAAATGGAATATGTTGAATTACTTTCAGTAAAGAAGTAATATATCTATCATCATTTTGTTAATTGACATATTACATTTTGCTGTTCTTCTTACCACAATGCAAATCATATAGTTCTCACTCAGTATTTGTACAAGAGGAAAATAAGTCTTTATCAATTAAGAATGATGGTCGCAGACTTGAAACATGTAAAGCGTGTAATACATGCTGGTCCACCTTTTACACTAGAAAGTAAGAACTCAATTTAAGCAGACATACATATAAATTATACTTTACTTGAACGCAAATGTTAATATAGTAACATTTCCTAAAAACAAGGATGGCCATAGTCAAACTTCATGTTTTAATTTTTAAAACAATTAATTTTGCTATTATCCTCTAACAACCTGTATTCGTCCACAACCTCTTTTCGTCCGGCCCCTGAAAATACCTAAAACACGGCGATTTTTACGTAATTTCCGGAAGTGCTCGCGCTATTTGTTTACGAAAGACGCACAAATGTCAAACAACTTCAACTGAAGAGAAATGGAAATAAGAACGGTAAAAAAACAAACCTTTTACTTAAATAAGTGTTTTTTACGCCATTTTCACTATTACTAAATTTACTCCAAGTAATTTGCCATTTTATTACACTTATGTCACTCTAAAAGAAAAGTGTTGGCGTCTGTCATGTTTTACATATTACCAGGGCCCCAAAACCTATACCATACCGTATAACATAGTTTCTGTTATTTCTTTATTCCTATTACTAAATGTGCATGGTTCTTACGCTATTTTGATTGATTTTCAACTAATTGGATTTTAATTGAATAAACACATGTACTGATTTTGTTGCTTTTATCAGGTTTTCAATATTTTTTTTTCAGAGAATTGGCCCTACAAGAGGGAAGTATAGAGACTATGATAGTGATAAGATGGTTCAAGCATACCTGGCTGTAAAAGAAAACAAAATGTCTATTAGAAAAGCTGCACAGGCTTTTGGTATCCCAAGGAGGACTTTGATGGACAGACTAGATGGAAAGATCCACATTGATGTGCTTAAATCTGGAACCCCTCCACTTTTTACTGAGGAGCAGGAGGTACTTTTTGGTAATCATTTAGAAACTATGGCAGAAATTGGATATGGCTATAGTCGCCAAGAGACAATTCACCTTGCTACTGATTATGCTGTAAGTTTAGGACTGAGAGACAAAAGCCATCCACTAACTGACCGTTGGTTATACAAATTTCTTGAAAGGTGGCCTAACCTGAAAATCAAAAAACCTAGAAGTCTTGAGGTTGCAAGGGCAAAATGTGCTACCCGTGAAGTACTAGACAGATACTTTGATCATTTAAACAACATTTTAGTAAAGTATCATCTAGCTGCAAAACCTCATATGATGTACAATGTTGATGAAAAGGGACTTAAAACTGAACACAAACCACCTAAGGTTGTGTCTGGTAGGTACAATAAAACTCAAGCCATTACATCAGGGAAATCTAAAACTGTCTCTGTGATTGGATGTGTGAATGGTGTAGGACAGCAGTTCCCACCTTACTTTGTCTTCCCTGGAACAAGAATGCTAGATACCTTGTTAGAGGGGGCTTCACCAGGAGCAGACGGGACTGTGTCTCCTACAGGGTGGTCAAATTCTGAAATCTTTGAACATTACATGAAGAACCACCTTCTTAAATACTTACCTAACAGATGTCCCGAGGAACCTGTTTTGATCTTGTATGATGGTCACAAGAGTCACGTGTCCCTGAGTTTAATAGAATGGGCTAACACTGAAAATATTATTCTGTTTGTATTAACTCCCCACTGTAGCCACCTTCTCCAACCACTAGATGTAAGTTGTTTTGGGCCTTTTGAAATTGCCTGGAATGCCGCAGTACATCACTACATGAGAGAGTCTGGAGGGTGTTTGGTCACACGTCATGAAGTAGCACACTTGGCATGTAAGGTATACAACTCTACTCTTTGTCCAAGTAATATCCAGGCAGCATTCAAGAGATGTGGTATCTTCCCATTTAACAGGGATGCTATATCTGACCACCAAATTGCCCCTGCATCTTCTTTCAGCAGAGATAATGGTGATACAGTCCATATTGAGCAGAGTGAATTGTCTGTTGCTGAAGAGTTTTTAACTACAAGAGGTGGAAAAGTCTTAGAAAATGTACAGACTGCTAAGAAAACAAGAAACACTTTGAGTAAAATAGTAGGAGGTAAGGCCATTACTGAAGATGTCATCATTGAAAAAATAAAAGCTCACTATGATAAGCACCCAGTTACCAAAGCAAAACCTAAAAAATCCTCAGGTAAAGAAAACAAAAGACCATGCACTGCATCCAAACCAGGAACCTCAGGAAAAAAATCAAAAAAGCCCAGAACTAAATTAAACCCTGCTGAACACTTGGAAACAGTTGATAGTTCTGAAGATGATGAAGTGAGTGAGTCAGAAAAGTGTGTAGTGTGTAAAAGGTTTAGCCCAGACATGAGTAAGAGACCATATATAGTCATTGTTTCTTGGGGCCAGTGTGATAAATGTGCAGGCTGGGTCCATTTGGCTTTCTGTACCTCTGTGAGGGTCATAAGGAGGGGAGACACATTTTTGTTTCCCTCTTGCTGCTCACAGTAATATCAACATAAAGACAGCCAATTGTAAATAAGTTTGACAGTTCATAATTAGTTGAAAAAAGTTCCATTTGTTCAAATTCTGGAGTTTTAGACTGTAAAAATGTTCTTTCCTAGAAAAACAGATACTTTTATGACAGTTAAATTTAGTAACTTAACACCTTGGCCACTTGTATGGTAGAGGTTTTGGGTGGACGAAAACATGTTGGATAAAGCCCAAGTGAGACCTAATGATGACCCACTTTCTTGTTTAAAATACAAACAATCAAGAAAAGGTAAGAATTTTATTTTTTCACGCTGATTTAACTTGGTAATAGCGTTAAAGTTATTGATAGTTTAAAGTGGAATATATGTCCTTTGACTTTGATACATTTAAGAATTCCCTTAGGTGGACGAAAAGAGGTTGTTCCGGGATATATGATTAATAATCTTTTACATTTCTGTAATATTGCTTCAGCCTATATTCAAGAGATTGGAAGGTGTGGTAGAGCTGGCACACGTTCTCAAGCTATCCTGTACTACAACAACAGTGCAAAGAGCTATCAGTACGTCAGTGCTATCAACTATTCCCAGTGCATAAATAAAATTTATTTGCATTTAGTGGCATTAAAGATATACTATGCCTATCTTTGCATAAAATATTTTTATTGCAGAAATAATTTGAAATCTTGGAAATTCTTATTGAAAATGTCAAATTAGGGTACTAGAAAACACACACTATGTATGGGAAGCTGCATTCCCTATTACATGTCATGTTATTTTTGTGCTTTCTTAAAAAAACTGCCAGTTTTGTTAATGACACTATGCATTTATACTGTGTTTACCTACATGTATAGTGTGTAGAGTTTTAAACGCAACATATCTAATTTATGTGTACTCAAACATGTTTATTTTATATATACATAGAAAAGGTGTAGTAGTTATTTGTTTTTGAAACTTAGGCATAATATATCTTTAAGAGGCAATTCCGACAATAATTTGAAAATGTACTGTGCATTTGTCTTACCATCCGATTCATTAAAAATAAAATAAATATTTGACAATTCTGAAAAAAGCAACACATGTTCAAAATATTCTTTTTAGCGGTAGGATTTCCAAAAAGAGTTGATCTCAAATATATTGTTTTCCGCTTTCCTTGAAAAACGGAGTAAATGGGATGTAACTATTCAAACAAACAAATCCACCGAAAAAATGGAACAACAGAAACAATGAACACTAGGCCAAATGAACGGCCCATGCCATTTACAAGTGACTGATTGTCTCAATTTATTGCTTACATATTTTTTCTCTGTGATACCTAAATGTTCTACAGTTCAAAGAAAAAGTTCTTTTGGTACTGTTTATCCACATTTTAAAGTCAGCCATGCACAGCCTGGAAATAGGGTTCTTTGTTATTTTTGTCAAGGATTCTGCTTGCCTACCGGTTTTTTTTGTAAATGGTTTTATTGATTTTAGATCACTTAAAATTTTAAACTCATCTTCAATGGATGAAATTGTTCCAGTGTTTACAAATAGCCCATAAACAGCTTCACTTGCTTCCTTTGGACTCGAAAGAGCCAACTGTTGGCAGAGAAATCTAAGGATTTCAAGGGCATATTTTGATTTATTGTTATGGCTTTTCATAATGAGCATTAAATATTTCATACATGTTATTAGTCCTCCCTATTTGGCGACTTCACAATATCACAAAGTTCAAGAAACACCAATCCTAGTTCCTACAAAACTGTGGCATAACTCTGAACCACATCTGGACAAGTTTCTTCAATATAAACTACACAAAGTTTGATAGGGATCACTTATAAGAATGTGTATATTTACTACATACGGTTGAAAGGTTACATTTTTTTGTTGTGATTCTGAAAATATTTGGTACCAAAAAATGAGTAAGTCTGTTAATCGTTGAAGCGTGACAGAGACTGAGCCATGGGGGGGGGAGGGGGGGCACAAATTTGGGATAACACAGACAGGAGATAAAATGGAACCTTTTGGAAAAATCAAGTCTATGGCCTGAATTTTTGTGGTGTCCGTTTGCTTGGATTACTGCTCTGCACCGCCTTCTCATGCTGCTAATGAGTCTCCGGATGCTTTGTTGTGGGAGTCGAGCCCCCTCGTCCAGAAGGACCTGCTGTAGCTCGGGGACCGTGGTTGGCTGGACTGGACGAGCAGATATTGCAGTGTTTCGTTTTGAACAATGTGCAGGTCCGTTCTTCCGTGCATGCTAATGCCCGCCCACACCATGACCGAGCCCACGCCATGACGGTCATGGGTAGCAACACATACGAGTGCCAAACGCTCATTGGCGGATTTCCATACCCGCACTCACCTATCAGTGAAGTCCACACAAAATCTAGACTCCAGTCATGCAGCGTCCACCTGGCGTGATCGCGGGCCCATTGAAGACGTGCCTGGATGTGGTTTCGCGTCAATGGGATTCGGATTGTTGGCCTTCTAGCCCTCAT
This sequence comes from Cyclina sinensis, assembly GCA_012932295.1. NCBI lineage: Eukaryota > Metazoa > Mollusca > Bivalvia > Venerida > Veneridae > Cyclina > Cyclina sinensis. The sequence goes on from JAAONU010000114.1 coordinate 43,124, forward strand.
GCCAGCTGTATGAAGACGGTTCCTGATGGTTTGAGTGGAAAGTCTTACACCAGTGGCATTCTGGAAGTCATTCTGGAGGGCAGTAGCGGTAACAAAGCGATGACATCGACAATAAACCTGTCCTCACGCCGAGTTGTGGACCTCTGACGCCCTCCGTCATGCCTATGCGTGACATGCCCGTAAGTTTGAAACCGTCGCCACATCCTGGCAACGGTGCTCTGGGACACCCCAAGGACACCCACGTGCCGTTTAGAACGCCCAGCCTCAAGCATCCCTACTCCCCTATTCATCTCCTCATCGTCAATATGCCGTCTTTGCCGTAGATTTGCCATGACCAGTGCTAGGTTCGATATAAACGTCACCATGCACAAGCGAAGTCTGAATAAAATGGATGTGTACATGCAGGTACATGCCCGCGGTGCACCACTTTTCCAGGGGTATAGCTTTTCCCGTGCATCTCGAGCCATGTACAGGTAAACAATCAAAATCCGCTGGACAGGTCGGCTTTGCCATATGCATAAGCTACATGTATGAGAAAAAATCAGTTATCTTGAGGTTATCATTAAAAAGATGTTTAAGAAATAAAAAGTGATTCCTATCAAATTTTGAGTAGTATATGTACCACCTACTATTTTCTTACTGACTGAAAGAACCTGATTAATGATAGGTGATATGTCAGTTACTAACCAGTTTTTCTATCGTCATCAGCCATATTCAGGAAGTCGGGGACTAAGTCTGGCTTTGAGTTTGTTCTTTGCAAGCCAAAGTGTTCTAATGCAGCTTGAACTATATAGCCTTTCACCACAGAAATAGCAAGTTCTTTACAGCTATCATAATGATTTTTTTACATCATAACCATTGGAATCCTTTCTTAATAGTCGAACCTTTTGACTGTGTAAAGTGAAAAGATCAGTGTGACACTCATCATACAGAATTTGGTAAAGCAGTGTTAATACAGCCATTTGAAGATTTTTCAAATGTAACAATGTCTCCACCAATATGAACCTTTTCAAAATCTATTTCTTCAGCTTTATATGTATCCTCACATAATTCTTGATTAGACACTAGAATGTCTACCGCTTCAGAATACTTTTGCTCATTCTTGTGCATAACTGGTAAAGGGATAACCTCACCTTTTCTTTTCAAATCCTCCGGAACTAGAGCTATAGGTTCATATAAAACAGATGAGATAGGTTTCAACCATGGACAGAACTCAACCATAACTCTTGAAGAAAGAACTGTAAGTTATATGTAATTTCCAATCATCTTCTAAAATAAAACTTATATCAAGAACCGTTTGCAAAGCATATCTATTTTGAAACACGAAACAAAATAAATGGAAAATTAAAACTAATCAGAAAAAACAAATTTCAAGAACAATAGAATAGTCAATAACTTTGTAACAGTTTCATGCATTAATACCTTTTGATGTGTTTGTTCATTGGCCAGAGTATGTGATACCTATCACAGGTATAAGAGCTTCAGTTGCTTTGGTGTTTCCGATTCGATCTCTTGAAAGAAATGGCCATGAGAAGTTCAGCAAGGAACTGTTGTTTTTCTGTTAGTTCAGCTATGATGTTTTCCCATTTAAAATGTATCAAGCTATCATAGTTTTTAAAATATAAGACACTTCCTTTATTTGCACATTCCCGAGCTTCCATTTCAGTGTCAAATATAAGTAGCTTTTTGAGCTCCTCACCTAAGGACATTGTTCCTAAAACTGCCCTGGCTATCTTTCCAAGTGTACCATTGCCTGAATTTTTAGAAAATATGATTAATGTATCACTGCTTGAAAACATAGAAAGAAATGGAAATATTGTAGAAGTTAAAAGGTTTCCCCGCCAACTCTAGGTCACAGCTTTGAGTCCTATCTGGATGTTCTCATGGCCACTCAAAACAGAAATCAGTAGCAACTTTATCCATTAAAAAAAATAATTTGTTATGATTTTAAATTCAAGGTTCGATCATATTTTTTAAAAACCTCTTAGATAAAGACTCTAAACTACACACAGACTTTAGTATAAAGTAATCAACACTAAGCAATAACGCTATTTTGTTATTCACTTAATGGGTCAGTATGTCAAAATGCTCAAATGCATTAAAAACTGTTTTATAGGGATTGTCATTTACACATTGCAGATCATGAAATATTACGTAAAGTAAAAATAGAGAAGATAAACTTTCAGTTATATAAAATGTAACAAGGCAGTCTGAAGGGCAGCTAAATCCCCGACCGCAGCGGACATGAATGTGTACTTCTTGACCTTTAACCAACCATGACCTTGATGTGCCATGCATATTAGAAGCACATAGTCTCATGATAGTAATTATTTATGCCAAGTTATTTAAAATCTTCCATAAAGTCAAAAAGTTATGGAGAACATTTAACCTTGACCTTGGGGGGAGCAAACTGGATGCTGGGTTCTGCACATCGTGTCATAGTGGTGATCATTTGTGCAAAGTAATTAAAAACTTTTCGTAGTTAGTAAGTTATAGAGCAGACGTGAAATGTGGATATTTGAACTTTAACTCTGACCTGAACCCTGTGGGTAGCAACCCAATTACTGCGCTATGCACATCGTCTCATAATGGTGATCACTTGTGCCAAGTTATTTCAAAAAATTTCAGCGGTTTAAAAGTTATGGAGCGGACACGAAAGTGTTACGGATGGACAGACGGACGGACAGACGGAGGACAATCCTATAATCACCTCCGCTTTGCGGAAGGGGACTTATTACTTATTTCTTCATTTGTTACAAGAATACTTTACATTTCTTAAGTTATAGCCACAAGTGAAGCTTCATGCTGAAGCATAAAGTTGCAATTGGGACTAATTTTTATTTAGCTGAAGACAGTGACACACTAAAAATTCATTGCCCAAATGTTAAAAAAATCCAGCTTTAGAATGTGGAAATACATAACCATCAAGAAAAGTGATCAAAAATGTCCTGGAAAAAAACATATTCACATCACATAAATGCCATTTCAGCTGATTTTAACTTCATTTACCATGCCGAAATTTACCAGCTGGCAATTATAATGCCAACCCTTCTTTACCATGCAGAAACAGACATAATATTTATGTGATGGAAAACAGAATTCACAGAAATATATGGTTATCTTTTGTCTTATCATGTACATGTAGTAATTGGTAAATGACCAATTATAAGTAGTCCATTGACAATTCTTTAGAAAATTTCAATTTAAAAGTAAACCCGAGTGAAATAGTTTCCATATGTACACAACATACCCAGACATAATGGAATCTGTTTGTGTACCAACCGTTCTGACATCATCGTGTTCCTTTGGTTGAGAACATTGAGTAGTAGCAGGTGAAATCAGGAGGCGCTGTGCAACACTTTTGCATGAATTCCCTGAAAACAAACATATAACTTATAATAATAATTCGAATAATACATATGATAAAAAAGATAATAATAATTATAAATAATAATAACAGTAATAATAATAATAATCAAGAGGCAACCTTAGTTACAAAGTCATCTCAGTGCGCTTCTATAAAGCAATTCATGATGGAGTAATTTGTGTACATCATAACCATGAAAATAACAAATGTAAATGAAAAACAAACATGAGGTTGGCATACAATAATATTGCATGCTAAACAGTTGTTGATTTAATGAAATGTACATGAAAATTATACACCCTGAAAATTTTGTATTCTCCATCAGATAATCAATGGCTCTCAGTAAACCATTGTTTTGTGATAGAATTACCAACTGTAAGGTTCTGCTTTACCTTTGTACTAACTGATTAAGATTTAAGAACATGAAGTCTTTCATTTTTAAGAAAAAGCTTGTTTTGAATGAAAATAAGTATGATATTACCAACAAAGAAGATATCATAACGATAGTTTTCAACCAATATTTACCATTTCTGCAGTTGTGAGGAATAAATGCACATACTTTCTAATATTCTAATAAAGGGGTACCTTCTAATCTTGGAGTACATCCAACATATGTAGTCAGAAAATCTTTCTTTTCCGTTGACCAACCCTGGTTGTTCCTCTGCCCTTTGGTGTCCTTAATTAACAAAACAATGCCATTTATTGTGTAAATTGTACAATAAAATCAATAAATTCAAGTGTATATAAACAATGAACATTATGCAATAAGTGAATAACAAGGAAAGTGCATGAAAACTAATTTTGCCCAAAGACGCAGCGTTTTTTAATTGTGCTTATGAGACCATTTCCTGTGTGCACTATGCTTTTACCAAACCGGTGCTTTCTAAGTATGTACTATCCAGGATTCAATTCCATGTCCTAACAAATTGTGTTTGATCTGTTACCAACTGAGCTAACCAGCCAGTCATAATAACATTTTTTTCTACTCAGCTAATGATAGTAATATATGTTTTCACATATCAATGAAATAAAGATATTTCAGAATGTCAAGTATTGTTAATGACCAAAATAACATATTTTGATATAAGTTATGTGCTTACAAATGATTGTTTTTTATGGCTGGCAGGGAGGCTTCTTTGTTGGGGTACTTGATCCTCTTCCACGTTTTTTTTTGTCTTTGTAGCAAATTCACTTGACTCTAATGGTCCTCTACTATATTCATGATCACCATGGAAGATACTGTGTCCTCTCTTTTTTTCAGTCAATGTTGATTTTTTGGTGTACAAATGGTCCTGCAAGACAAATTATAATTAAATTTAGTACTAATAATAGGTAACTATAAACCTTTCATATTTTTGAAGACCTGTACAGTAAAGAAAATAATGAGGTGTAGTTTAGGTAATTCTATTCCAACTGTTATCGATCACACTTTGCTAATCTTACTATTTCTCACAAAGAAAACATCTACATCTAAATCAGTACGGCCAAACAATCGTTTTCCGATTACGAATCGTCTGCTTTGTCAGAGAGACAGTTGTTAAAGAAATTTGAAATAATACATGATAAAAGGTAAAAGAGGAAAGGACAGTATGCTACAGATAAAACAGGTCAGAAGAGGGTATCTATTTATTGACCACCGCCAGCCTCTATGTAAAGATACTGAGGCTGGGGCTATCTTTGACATCTATGGGGAGGGAGTTCCAGAGACGGATGGCTCTAGGAAAGTAGGAATAAGCAAAGTTAGCAAAGTACTGAGTGCGGGACTGAGGGATCAAGTAGTTGAAATAAGTAATAGAAAATAGGAAGATGATAGCTATGATCGAAACTAGTTGACACTAATAACTGATTTTAACCTAGTTAGAACAATTGTTACAATTACTAATATTTCTTTACCAGCTTAAGAAATTGTGAATGTAAAACATTACTGAAATACCAAGATATTGACTTCGCACAAAAGGAAAACCTAATTACTTCAACTTCAACTTTAAATATTACTGCCAAAAGTCAATACTGACTATACTAGGCAGGCGCGTGTCAGGAACATTAAAAGTATAAAAGATAATAACAAAGAAAACAAGATTTATTTAAGATCTTACTTAAACATTTATTTTAAATACTTAAAATCTATAAAACTTGTTTAGTCAACTGATAAAAGCTGGCACAGTTGGGGTAGCCTTAATATCGGTTGGTAATTCGTTCAAGAGATGTATAGTCCTTGGGAAGAATGAGTTCATGTGATGTTGTGTTTTTGATTGTGGGATGAGGAATTTGCTGTTTCTTATGTTTGTAAGGTGATTGTGATCGACACTGACCTGTTTGTTTTTTTTATTTTGTGTAGCACGACCACTGACCAGGCTACATTACTTTAACCATATTATTAAGCAGTAGTCATTTGTAAACTCCCTAAAGATAACGAGGGAATTGAGCTTTGTGTTTTTGTTTTTTACCTACCCGCTGTCCAAGCGCCGGTGACTAAGTAGCAATATTATCCGAAATCTTTACAATCCTAAATATAGCTAAATATAGCTAGTAAAAACCGACTATTTTCTAACGAAACAAAAGCGATCATGAAAGATGAAAACGTCTGTGACAAATAAAACATAAAAAATGTTTCTATATCATACAGTGAAAAAACTAAAAAACTACAAAATATTTTCGAGAAACATTAGTGGACAATTTGAGTTACAAAAAGGAGCGGGCCTTCAGCTTTATCCGATGAAAAATTATGTAGTAATAAAAGAAATATCGCAAAAAATGTAACCCCAATCGACGTTTTGTTTACAAACTTCAGACCCACACATATCCATCGAAGTCACGTGGTATCGGCACCGTGTCAAACGATTGCAGGCTTGCATTCTGTGATGTAACGAAGCAGAAATTGATAGTTTTTATGTTTTTTCATGAATTCAAATCTATCTGCCCGTTATGTATGAAAACCAGAATAATCGGCGGATTCAGTTGGAGAACAAAGGGAACGGATCTTTGATGATGGCTCCATCCAAAATCATTTGATGGATGGACGATTTAATGAACTACTCCGCGAACGTTTTGTCGCCTATCTTCGCGTCACTCCAATTAAACTCCTGGGAAATGTTCTAAAAAGAGCAGCTATTTTCTTTTAAAATGTTACTGGCTATATATCCTTCAGGCCAGTTGGGGGTGAGGTGGGGGTGGGGGGAGTCAAATTACAGAACATATTCTCAACTGTGTATTACACTAAAACTAACTTCAACAAGGTAGTTTACATGCTAATGGATTGTAGGAATGAATCAACGGAACATGAATAACTTGATCTTTATTATCCCCCGCCGCATAGCGGTAGGAGGATATAGAAATGGTCTTAGTGCGTCCGTCTGTCCGTGTGTGTGTGTGTGTGTGTGTGTGTGTGTGCATCTGGATTTCGTGTCCGCTTCTGAACTCAAACCTCAGGAAGGAATTTCATGAAACATTGGTCAAATGTTCATTCGTTCAAGACGATGTGCAAAACCTATGTTCCAAACTGGCCGGCTCAAGGTCAAGGTCAAAAGTGGAGGTCAAAGGTTTGAGCGACATTGAGCAGCAAGCCAAACAAGTGATGGTACCTATGTCAAATCACTGTAAAATAATATATGTATTATTTCCCCTGATATTTTGAAAATGAACCTGATCATGATTTAGGACATGATACAATCTTAAGTTGGGAGGGGAGGAGGGGGGGGGGGGTGGGTGGGTTTAAAGAAGTTATGTCTCAACCGTGCCGGCTCAAGGTCACGGTCACCAGTGGTGTTTAAAGGTTTAGGTCATGCATTTCGTATCTACTCCATAACTTTTAAACACATGGAAGCAATTTCTTGAGATTTTGGTCGTGCCAATCTGGCGAATTCACTCTCACTCTTCTCAGACCTTTTCCTGTCATGGATTGTACTATCACTTTAATTAATGGTGTGTAACCATTGTGTAAGTCCAGTGAGTAACATTTTTCATACATACATACATTAACATTTTTTTCACTTCACATTTCCTTTTCAACATCAATAACCTTTTTAACATTTGCTAATGCACCGAGGCATATTGCTGTCCTTCAGACTGCCTTGTGAAATATGTCTTTAGAGAGGTGTCAAAATATTTTGGCACAACGATTAGTCTGTGAATCACGAAATATTAAATACATTATCTACATGTTTTATACGTCCGTGGTACTTTACTACAGTTATAAACATGGTCAAGCCTGTTGTTAGTATAACACAACTGGATGTTTAGGGAACTTTTCCGTGTAAAAGCATTTAACCATGTTGCGTCGGTTCACTATTCTAATTTACACGCCTTTTTGAACATTCCGGTATCGAAAACATTATAAAAGGTAGTAGATTAGTCAGTTTACAAATAAACAATATCATGTCCTTCTCTTGCTACAGACATGCCTTTCTAGTGCAAATAGGTAGATTATCTAAGCCCGCTCTTACGTGGGTCCTTATCCAATTTATTTGTAAAAAAGGCGGGGAAAGGAAATACACAGGTTACTATTTGTCTCTAATTGAGTTTATTTATCGTTGGTACCGGTTAACCAGTCACTTGTGGAGAAATTGGCAATTAATAGTTAGTCAGACAACAATGTTAAGAATTATAAGTATCTATATAGATCGGGTGAACAAGAACGAAGGCAATTTTTGGCGGAAATAAGGCTCTTTGGATCCTAAATATATATCGAAACTTTTTCGCGCAAACATTATTTATTCCTTGAATGTTTTTTAGCTTAAAACCTTTTCAGTTTGAACTTTTTTCAGTTGTAACGTATCAATCTTTCGAGAACAATTGCTGCTGATGTCAGAGCTTCTATTAACAGGCGACGTAAAGGGCGTTAGGGAAAGGGCGGTGTAAGATCACGCTGTTTTGCAAAATTTACGCGTTTTCAGGACCAGCTATCATTAAGCTGAACATATAAACAACCTCGTGACTTTCCCATGTGTGTTGAAATAATTTAAGTATTCCATTCTGGATTATAACTTCGATCTCAGACACAAAATTAATTTAACTGGAAGTTAAATTAGACAGGTACACAAAAAGTTATTGAAGAAGTGTACCGAAAGGCTGACACTAACTGAAACAATTAAGCGACGTTGTATATATTAACTTCGCAGATCATCATGTGCATGGTCGCTTTTTAAATCAGCCAAATATTTAAAAGTACGCTATCCGTCTTGCGCAAAGGTGTAGGCTCTGTTAAGGTAGCATGTCTGGCGTGATGTCTGGCGTGACTAACTTAGTTTTTGAAAAGATATACAGAAAACAGCTCAAGCGTAAAGAAACCATTTCAGTAAAAAAAATAATAATTGTTGAAGGACTTTTGACTAAGGTCGATATAAAAATTGATTTGAGGTCGAAATATTTAGCTTAGCACAATAATATGATTAAGTCATAAAAAAACAAGTGTGGTCTTTTATGTGCCAATAATACTTTTTTTCGCTCTTTCTGACAGATTTTATCTGCATGAACATAGTTAATAGACATCATAAAAATTAATGTATCAGACGTATTTGAGAATTTCTACTTCATAGTATAGCGTCCGCTTTGTGTACCTAAAATCGAATCCAGCTTGGGCAAGTGACTTTTTATTTATGAAATGTTCATACTATACCTGCATGACATTCTCTTACAGTATGTGTCCTTTTCTTGAACCTATGGTTTTATAAATTTCATTTGTATGAACTTCAGGACAATGTCCTGTGTATTCACCGATAATCCATGCTCGGTTGCAAAGGTAAAATCTGTTAATAATTCAGTAGAATGAATTCCCTCAATAAACCTTAATCTAATACTGTATATGGAATAACTGACCTGTAACACAATTTATTTATCATTATGTATGGCGTTAGTGTGGCGTTGTTAGTAGAATAACCGATTTATCCCCAGTCACCTTTCACATCACGTCATGTTTTCACAATTCGGCAGTCTAGCTAAAAGTAAGATACGTATATTTGTATGGTTGAGGAACACATTTTTGTCCAACAAATAACAGGTGTATCATTTTTATACATTAACAAAAGTTATTGAAATTCAAACCAAATTCACGATGATTTTTGTTGTTTGTTTTGGTACGTAACTGCATGCTAACGCACGTGAAGGAAATTTATCTTCTTCAATAAATGATATGTTTTTGTTTAACAACAGGAACTTGGTGAAACAAAATACATAACTTTTGTCTAAACATTGATAGCCATGTACTACAAGTTTTAGCAAAAATAACGAATAGTCGACCTTTAGACACGACATCTCAATTTTCTGCGTTCTTACCCGGATTTTACAAACTAAAATGTACTTCTACCATGATGGGGCTAATTTTTTTACGGTGACCTACCAACATAAGTTATACCGCTGATATCTGTGTAAAGGTTTCAAATATGATATTGACAAATCTACAGACATAAAAACACAGGTGACCGTTTAATATCGACAATGCGACTTAATGAACATTTGTTTAATACTTTAATCATTAGAATCGGTTAATAATTTAATTAAATGAAATAGCTGGATATTAAATTGAAAAAACAGATTATCACCTGACGATGTTACAAACATCGTGAAAAGATGATGAGTAAATGAAGGAGAGTTTTTACTACAGATAAAAAAGTTGACTATGCATATTAAATGTAATTCAAGGTTATAAAATGTCGATTCATGGTGAAAACCATGCGTGAAAAGCAAACAGTATATACATCAAATTTTGCATAGGAAACTTGATGAGTGAACTGCGATGATGTTTATAGTACATTGTTTGAAAACGGAATATGTATGAATGTACAAACGTGTGAATTCGTCTGTAAGTAGATTATTTTAGCAGTGCTGTTCAAGAATTTAGCAGTAGTATTCAAGAATTTAGCAGTACTGTTCAAGAATTTAGCCGTGCTGTTCAATAATGACTTATCGAGTATTGCGATTCGACTTATGTTAAATCATGCAAGTATGTTCACATGTCATGTATACAGTACATTATATTGATAGATCAAGTCATAAAAAGCAGTATGATAATCGTTAAAAATATTTTGTTACTAATGTTAATGGGAAATTCAGAAGGCAGACAATTCGAGAAAGGTAACCATATTTGAAAAGAGTGTCTATCTCTTTACTTGGGCGAAGTGAATACCATGTCTTAATTAAATGGCAAGCTGTGCTTCACTAACAAAAAATATTATTTACGTTTATCGTGAAACACGCCAGAATTTTATTGCATATGGCGTACGTATCATTTATGTTCATCGTGTTACGCCCACGCCATTTCTGCATATGCCGTACGTATCATCTATGTTCATCGTGTTACGCCCACACCATTTCTGCATATGGCATACGTATCATTTACGTTCATCTTGTAAAGCTCCACGCCATAACTGTATTTGTCGTCATAATTATCATATATGTGATGTGACGAATAATCTGGTCCATTTGACGTCATCGAAAAAACGACGGCAAAGTTTGATGTCATAACTAATTAACGATTTCTGCAAACATGTTTATCTGCCGTCTCTAAATAAGATTTTTTTTTTAATTTTAAGTATTATACTGCTCTTTTTATTTTTTTGCTTGTCCTCCATCTAAAAATAGTAATATTGAGAGATACATAACTGATGTAAAGAACATGTTTTCGAACACTTTTGTTCGGGAGTATAGACACTAAGAAAGTGATTATCCTACTTAATCAACATCCACCCTAAAGGCCCAGTTTCAATTAGCTAGATAAAATCTACCCTGTTTTCAGGAATTACTTATGTGATACAGTTATACTTCTTATCAACATATCCATTAACCAAACCGCTTAATTCTTCCCAATGTCTTCATCTGAAGGAAAAGCTGAGAGTTTCACTAAATCGATGTTACATCGAATTCAATACAAATATAATGAATGTCAAACTACTGTTATAAATTTGCAAGCTCGTTAGAAAGAATATTTGTAATACATAATAGTTTTTAACTTCCAGTTATTCCAGCACATTTAATTTTTGCAAGTAAAACTTGATCTTCAACCCATTTATGCCCATTGGATTATGCCATTCTTGTTAGTTGGATGAATCTATTTTCAGTTGAAAGGGTTTCTGGTATCAATTTAGGGAAGAAAGTCCGTTATGCAAACAATGTAGACCCTGATCAGACGCCGGAAATTGCCTATGTCTACATTTGTAGATGCTAGGCGTTAATGAGTTAATGTTTGTTATAGAATCTGAGATAAATCTGTCCTTTTCGTAAGTTAGAAATGACGTACTGTACATGGTTGTATACAAGTAGACAATTCGAGATGGCAGTAACTGATAATTGTCCACAGAAATAATTATAAGTGTTAACCATGTCTACGTATTGTAATGAGTCTGTCTATTTATCGATTGTTGTACCTGCGCGTTTGATCAATATACGCCCTACCTTAGCATCAAATGGCACGGCTATCAACGGAAGGTCAATAGCGGACAATAATCACATAAAACTAGTATATATTTTATTTCAGTGTTTGCAGCGGCATAAAATAAAGTTACACTCGTTGATGATAATGTTACACAGAATATAAAATCGTAAGTAAAACAACAACAACAACAAATAAGTTTATGAAGCGTATAACAACAGTGTGTGATTCTGAAAGCTGTGATTTGTACAAGCTCGTTATAAGCTACGTTCGTAGTAGTGCCAGAAGTGATTGAAACACTGTGTTTTGAATTTATAATTTTTGTGAACGTTTAATGTGTTTTGTGTTTATTTATCGCAGAAGTGATTTGAAATGTGTTATGATTGATAAGTAGCATCTAAAAATGTATGATGTCAGGTAAGAGAGTAACTGTTGTTATTAGTTATAAATGTAATGACCGCTTTGCCAGCTGTGCTCTTGTGGCAGTATGATTATGTTGAAAGCAGTTAGTGTCTTATATTTTATACGTTAGAAGTTATCAAGTCACTAAAACAATTCAATAATTAGAAGTTAAAGACGACTTATTTTTTATTGTTTTGTCGCATGTTATCTTTCATTAGCTGGTGAATATTTGGAGGATTAGTATGGTGGACCATTTGCACAGAGCGTGATAATGAAGCTTAGAAGAGATGGTGGGTGGGGCTGGGTAGTGCTGGGCTGTGTCATATGCAGCCAGACTATTCTTGGCGGTATCTGTTTCTCTGGCGGACTATTTTATGTGATTTTCCAAGACGCGTATGGATCTGACCCAGTTAAAGTGTCGATGTTATGCAGTCTGCCGGTTACTATGTGGTTCATGTCTGGTGAGTAATGCTACTGATGTTACTTCGACGTTTCAATCATGAATTTAGCAATCTAGATAAAACATTTTATTTTATTTATATATAAGTGCTTAAAACAGTACTTTCATGAATTAAAAAGAGCAGCGCTGTGAGGCACTAACGCTCGACTGTTTTATTTATTGGAAACAAGCTTGCAAGTACTTATCCCCGACCCCCCCCCCTCCCTCCCCACAAAAAACAAAGAAAGAAAAGTAAGGAAATTATTTTTTTTCTTTTTTAGGGTAGTGGTGGTGGTGGGGTGGAGGTCTAGTTGGGAGTGGGGAGCAAGTATCCTCTCATCCCTGATTTTTTGGGGGGCGGGGGAAGGCAGCAAGTACCATCTCATCATTACAAAAATAGAAATGAGAAAAAACAAATCTTTGAAGGTGGAGAGTCTGGTCGGGTCAGGGTTTGCGGGGAGGGTGAGGGGGAGGGGGTTAACTTGCCTACTCCTAAAAAAACAACAAAAAACAATAAAAAAAATGAAAACCAAAAAATGGTGGAGTGGAGGTGGTGATGGTGTGGGTTACCCTTGCAGGGGTAGGGGGCAGAGGAGTACCTATCTATCCTATGTAAGTAAACAGTTACTTCTGGCTATGTGCTATTTGCCGGATAGGAGTTTTCCTATATGATTTTATGCAAAACCAAGTGACCACCTTGGTTAGGGATAATATCAGTTATTTTACTCCTATATAAATGGATCCTTATTGATCCTTGCTTCAACTGTTTTCCTTTATGTAGGTGATACACCTATTTTGCACATAGTAGTCAGATTAAACATTTAGTTTAAAAATATGTTTAATTAGCACATAAAGTTTGTTTTTTTATATTCCTAACTTTTTATTTAATATGTAAGTGACAATTTTCCCAACTGAAAGTCAAGACTATCACAAAGAGAAACAAGGATAAAGTCAGAGGATTCCAACTGAAAGGACCAAAGTGCAATTTGGATTACCTCTGATGTTATCTGAGTAAGGGAGATAATTTGTTATCAGCAATGTCTCTCATTTTGACCCCAGGGACATAGTATGAACACTCTTGGTAGATGTCTACTAGAGGATGCCTCACATCAATTAACAGAGCTCTGAGTTAAGCCGTGTTAGAAAATAAGATTTTCAATTTTTTTCCTTTATAACTATATACAAGACCCAGGGCGTGGAAAATATTGATCCTGGGGTCGTTTGAACCAGATTGGTAAAGGTCCACTAGACAATGCTACACATCAAATATCAAACCTCTAAGCCCTATGGTTTATGATAAATCAGTTACATTAAAGTTTTGCACGACACCGCCTCCGCCAACAACGATGACGATGACGGTCAGTGACAATAATAGCTCAACTTTTTTCTTCGAAGTCAGACGCGCTAAAAATCGGTGCAGATATTCCTTTTGCATACATTTCATGCACTTTAACGTATTTAAAGGATTGCTTTCTTTGGTCCAGTAAGATGAACATTCAAATGGAAATTTATCTTTCCATGTGGTGACTTACTATTTATTTATTTTCAAAGAAAGTAAATTGTAAAATCTATGAAATAAGTGATCTTTTTACAGCTCCATTTGGAAGCTACCTCACCAACAGATATGGGTATCGCGCATGCGCATTTATTGGTGGCTTACTGGCGGCTGGAGGACTGGCTCTCAGCTTTTTTGCTACCAGTTTAACATTCTTGATATTTTCACACGGTGTTCTTACAGGTAATGCATTCTGAAGCGTGATTTTGATATGTTACGAAAATATTTTGACTTGACTTTACAGTGCAGTCTAGTATTGTCAGTATAATTATAATTATATCCTTAGTTACGAAACAAAAATGCTTTTCTTCTGCATAGATTCCGTTCAATCTTATTATGAATATAAAATAGAAGATAGTGTCAAGAAATCAGGTCAGTTTTGAACAAACGAAAGATTGAATCGTATTCTTGTGTTTGCAGGTCTTGGTTTTGGTATAAACTACACCGGTTGTATGACTGCCTTGAACATCTATTTCGACAAATATAAAACGATAGCAACAGGAATATCTTCTGTAGGACATAACATTGGTATTATTATATATGCCGAGCTCATTATAGGACTTGATCAAAAGTATGGATGGAGAGGCATGTTGCTAATACTAAGTGCAATTACATTTAATCTTTGCGCATGCGCCGGTGTGATGAGTCCTTTAATACATGGATGCGACGCCAATCATAATACTTCACCAGTGCATGTGCTACATTCTGATAAAGGAAACATAGGGTCAATTCCAAAAAAGAAAACATTAAATTCCACAGTCTTCAGAAAGATGTCTTTCATTTGTTTTTGCTGTAGCAATGTTTTTAATAATTTGGGTCAAGTCATTTACATGTTGTATTTACCTTCGTACTCAAAACAGGCAGGTTTTACTTGGAAAGACTTTGGCACTCTTTTGATTGCGTATTCTGGATGCAACATAGTTGGTAAGGCGTTTTTCAGTGTTTTAGGGCATCATCCTAGAGTAAACTGTACCGTTCTCTATACCGTTGCCTTGACGATTGCTGGCATTGTGATAGGACTAACGCCATTTTGTCTTTCAAAGATGAGTATGTTTATCCTAGCAGGACTGGCCGGGTTCTTTTATTGTGTGTCTGGAGCTCTCATCCATGCCGTCATCCACTCTATTGTTGGTTTTGACAGATTTGCCGACGGTGTTGGTTTTAGTTTGCCATTCAAAGCAACTGGAAATTTGATTGGCGGCCCGCTTGCAGGTGAGTTCCTTAGTTCTTATAACAACGCCTTTGCCGTTCTTGGATAAAAGTAATTCTCCTACGGGCTTTCCCAGTAATTACTACAGCATACTGTTACTTGAACTTTTGAACTTACACCTATATAATCATATATACCACTTTTCCTTTCTTCATATGCAATGAATACTGGGTTTTAGGAGTAAGTAAAAGTAAATCAAACAGAACAAATTAATGTTGCCGGTGTACGTTTCAGGGATGATGTTAACGTCAACAGGAAGCTATACTTCGTCCTTTTACCTAGCAGGGGTCAGTATGGTGCTTTCCTCAGTTTTGATGGTTTATCCAATAGTTCATTACAGATACAGACAGAAGAATCATCGCAACAACGATATATACACAGTATGCGAGATAACAATTGGTAAAAGTACACTTAGAGATTCTAAGCTCGAACCGGGTGTGTGCACGTCGAGAGAAAATGTAGCAAAAATAAGATCTGAGATGAAAACTGACGGAAGTTCTAATTTGTTTAATAAACATGATTCAACAGAACCTGTCATAACAGAATATGATGCTCTTCTAAGTGAAGTTAACGCTGATATAGAGGAAGCAACTGATCCCGAATCTTGACTCAGGAATAGTTTCCTACAGTAAGTTTTCTTTATGATTTTGGACTTCGGCGATGAGCCGACAGTCTTTAGTAAAGCAAATCAAAAACAGACATCAAGAGAGACGTCCTTTAAAACATCAGTAATTTATTAGACTACAGTGCACACATACTTCTACACATATGCACAGTCAAAACAGGGATCATGAATTCGTATGATGTAAACAGAATAGACTTGACTATGACAATGGCAAAGAGTTCAGCAAAAAGTACAAGTATGCGTAGTAACGCGGTCAAAAGTAGTGCGGATTTAAAACTGATTTATTTTCCCAACTTTTCAAACCATTTACAAGGAAAATGCAATCAAATCAAGAAAGAAAGACCATTTGACTTAAACTTGTTACACTGTACTCACGCAAGGCAATGGAGTGATCGAAACTTTTTGATGTTACGCAGCTGTTACCGAAAGTCATTACAACCTTAAAACACATGTCAAAATATCTTCCTACATTTCTTGAGCAGACAGTAAGTTACTGACATAAAGCATAGAACAAAAGGAACAAATTAAATCAAAACAATTCTAACAAATTTACTTCCTTTTTTTCTTCCATTGTTCTCTCTTTCTTACTGGTTTTCTGTGTCTTAAAGTCATAAATATTATATCTTTAAAATACAAATGTATCAGTATAGTAAAAATCAATCAATCAATCAATCAATCAATCAATCAATCAATCAATCAATGACTGAATGAACTTTATATCGTGATCATTATTGTGTTAATGCTAAAATTCTGTTAACGTTTAAAAACAATATTATTCCTATGGCTTGAAGACTCTCTTGATTCCAAACATAGGGTTGATGATCGATTTGTGTCTCGGCATGGACCCTCACCTCCTATCAAGCCAATAGCTTTTTTTCTGCGCTTAAAAAGCTTTGATGTTTAAGTTTCTGCTTTCTATAACACAAAAGTATCTTCATGTATATCGTTATTTTTGAAATATTTTTTGTTTGTTTTGTTTGGTATTTATGAATTGGTTTACTTTATCTTCATAATATAGATACATGTACGCAAGTATTAATTTACTATGGCGTTTCAGACATGATATATTCAATGTTTTAATTTGTTTTGTAGATGTATATCGCTTCATTTGTATTGCAAAGTAAGCAAAAGAACGCGATTTTTGGTCTTCAGACAAAATATTGCGGGAAAACAGTCAGCTACCGGCGTCTGATTACCATTGTCTAATGTGTTTCTCATTGTTTTTGCATAAAAACACAATAGACCAGTTTTGCGTTAAACAATATATTTCTTTTTTTAAGAACTTGTCGATTCAGTTTTGTATATGTTAAGCCAATCCCGATTGGGACACCACTTGCGTCAGACTTCAGATGAAATCTGGCAAATCAGGAATTTACAAGCAAGTTTCGCAAGGAATTGGAATCCTTTATACCGTGTTTTGACTGCGCTTTGTATCTAAGTTTTTAACAAACAATCGTTTATTTTTCTAAGAAGATGTTATGCAGGACAATGTCAAAGCAATCTTTACATCGTTGCTATTGAATTCCATGTAGCTATTTATAGACCAGTTTTTCGTACCGCGCTATAAATAGATGTGTACACCATTTTTATTTGATATAATCAATTTATATTGTATGTTTTTAAATAATAATTGATGTCTTCACTTGTATTAAATATGTTTACATCTGAACTGGATATTTTTCATTTCTTTTTTGTATTAATCAAGTATTAATTTACTATGGCGTTTCAGAAATGATATATTCAATGTTTTAATTTGTTTCATTGATAAAAGTAAAACATCAATGGCAGCCTCCATGTTGTTGAGAAGCAAAAATAGAAAAAAATACCTGCATCAGAAAATATAGTAGCCCCCAAAAAACCGCACCAACAACAGAACAAAAACAACAACAACAACAACAAAATCGTTGTTAATTACTAGGGTTTACGAACTACTGAAGTATCACGTATTACTGATCAAACGGTTGTCTCTTTGTTTTCTACTTTGTCGATGGAAGGTATCTGGTGACCACAAGAAAAAGCATAAACAGCACATACGTACGGTGGCACATATCCATTCACGTACTTTTTTATATAAATTTTACTGCTTTTGATTGGCTAATTATGTTGTGGGAACAAGATAATTATCTTGTGGGAACGAGATATTAATATCGTGCGAACAGATAAGTATGTCGTGCGAACAAGATAATATCTCGTGGGAACGAAATAATATCTCGTGGGAACAAGATATAAAATAGGCGCACCCATGTCAGAAATGTGCCACTGTACACACAGGCGATATCATTGTCACGTGTTACAATACATGAATAGTAATGAGTAATGTATTTTGAAACAAGCAATATTATTCTTACCTTAATTTGTACGCATCATCCAGTCTAATTAATCACTTCATTATTTAAAATTTCCAGTGTTAAAAGTCCTTAACCATACAAATAGTATTTCAATTTAGATTTTTAAGCAATCCGATTCTGTAAAACCAACGTATAATTTCTATTTCATTCAATTAAACGTATCTTTCTTCGCCATGCATCCCGGTTCAATCCCCATCAGGGCCGGCAAAATTTCTCCGTGCTAATTGATCTGTATGTCATTTGTCCATCACCTCTGAAGCAAGTGAGGAAGTAGTCAGTCACTTGCGGAGAAATTGGTTAGTAAACTGGTTGGATACCCGGGAATACTGGCTAGGTGGACTGACCGCCGCTAGATGACCTTATCTGTTAAACTGGCGCTAAACCGAAATAAAACCAAATCTTCGCCACACAGTTTGCAGTCCATTTATCACAATACACAAAGTGACACACTCGGCCATCTAAAAACTTTTTTTAATTCAAGTAATCAGTTGTTTATAAAACATGGGGACAATCAGAACGAGTATCAAAGTTTCCAAGTCTATTTCATTATTTGCTATTTGCTCAAGACGACAGAAATTTCATTCCAAAAAATTTCTATCAAGGCAAAATCATTTGAATGTAGAAAAATTAACTCAAAAGTCGAAATCTACTTGGTTTTTCATTTTCTCTTCGTTTTAATGCCTAATTTGACCTGAATAAAAATTCTATGGGTACCGACGATAAATAATCTGAAATGGATTGAAGTCGAGTTTGACCAATAAATGTATCTCGAACGTCAAGCCATAAAATCCGACATTACTTCTATAAAATGCTTGCTTATTATTCGACATGTCGACTTGTGTGTCGGCAAAATTACATATTTTTCCCTTTAAGGTGTATTTAAAACATTACTTTTTAATGGACCTATACTCAGTTCGCAAAAGATTTGTTCTAGGCCTCAGTTTCACGAAAATCTTAAGTAATTACTTAACTGAGTTTAATATTTTAAGAGCAAATTATTCTTCTCATATATACCACATATTAGTTACTTCCCGTTTATCCCTGTCTGCATAAGACGCATTCAGTTTTTTAGAGATTTTCGAAGTTATAAAAGTGTGAATTAGAAATTTGCAGCAAACTGAGCAGAGAATCCATCACGTCCAACTGTCGATCAGAAGCGCTTAATGATTTATCAATAATTCCCAGTTAACGGGTCCGAGATCACGGTGGTTGACCGACTCGGACTTTTTTTGATTAAAACAGCGTCCCTGGACTATTTTTGGTGTTGGAAAGGTTTTTTGATAAATATCATCATAACAATGGACCTTGAATCAAAATCTGAAAGATTCTGGCGTTATTACAGGGGAGTATTTTTTTCAAAATTGCCGTACCACGGAATATTGACATGTATATTCTAATTATACATACAAGATTATTCGGTATTTCTTGTTCACATAATCTTCACATTTTCAAAAAGTTAGAGGTGACACACTGGATTGTACAAAACGCATCGACATTTATCTGCCTAATAAAATAAGGCGATTTTCAGATTCTAAATATATAAAGTGGTCCGAAATACATGTATGGTAAAAATACCAACTTGATGTTGTAATACCTTTACTTGTTAGGCATTAATTTATCGCTTTTTGTAACGATCCATAAATTTTGGAAAAAAAAGGACTATTGATAATAATTATTAATTTTTGACTGCATTTTTCTGGCACCGGACTGATTTTGATAAAAAGGAATGGGACTTTTAATGACTATATCCGTAAATCTTTATTTGCTTGTTGCTCTAGAAATAAATGAAATCAGATACACAGACCTAAAGAGCGAAGTCGAAGCGGTGAAGACATATATTTTCTAAAAGGTGAAATGTTCTTATATTTTATAACTATAAAAGTGTATTTGCAACCAAAAATAAAAAGGTTTCTACTAGTTTCTACTATTTTTATTTTATTTTGTTAAATACTGTTTCATAAACCTGGAACACTGGTTAGAGTCTGGTATATTACTGAAATACTTTTAGAACTGGTAATAAACCCGAAACCAACAAAACTAAATACAATTTTTGAAAAAAAATCGCATACGGAGATACAACGGAATGCAAAAATTCGCCTGTTCTGTGGTATGAAAACTCGAAGACACTTTTGTAAATACATTATTTCTGCTGTATATTAATGAATAATAAAATACATCTTACATGAATACAAGTTATATATGAAATACATGTCGAATGCTTTTCGAAAATCACCGATTTTCTTTCTCTTGTAAAAACTTTTCACGCAGAGATACTTTCTTTGGTAAATGTATCATTTCTGATATATTTTGATGATTTATATCATTTGTGTTACTTAAAATTAAGTTATTTATGAAATACAGCTCGCTTCCGGTGTATATCCGTATGCAAAAATTTTCCTCAACTCGGCGATTTTAAGTCTCGTATAAAAAACTTTCCACTCGAAGATACTTTAAAGTTCTTTTGTTATACGTTAATTATATTATATATTAATGAATAATGTTTTTTTAGTTGTAAACGGGAGTGACTCCTGTAAATCATACAGCATAACTGGTCATGACAATTCTGCTTCAATTCGTAGTTAGTCCTGTTCCATGATCATAAGAAGGTCTTCGCTGCCAAAAGTGTATGTTTCTGTCGTCTACAACAAATAATCAAAGATTGCCTGTATAAATTGTATATAGAACATCTGCTTTAAAGCTGTAATTTCGATCATTAGCGACACTCCTTTAAAAAATATATCATTCGTAAAAATTGACATTTTATTCAGGTCATCCAGCAGTTTCGACCAATCTGACAAGATTCAAAGCAAGTGTTTTCATTTGTACAAAGAAACTACCCCCGATATCTTGGATTAAACATCATTTTCTTATTGTACATATTAGTCTAAAGTTTTTGCTGAAAACCAGAAAGAATCCATTGCTGGACGATAAATAGTACAGGACGCTGTTTTAATCAAAAGAAATCCGAGCCGGTTAACCGTCGTTGAGATCATTCGGTTATACTTAAACTTACTAACGGTGCACATGAAAAAGTGTAAAACTGTAATAAAATAAATACATGTACGAAAACAAAACTAAATAAAAATGATAAAGCTCATCATTACGAACTGAATATTTATTTATTGTCATTTCTGCATTTTATTCTTTGCATTATTTGCGTGCGCATGCAAACCAGGGCGCTGTGATGTCCTGTGATTCAACAGCGCAAAAAAGAGTCAAAATCACCCAAGTTATGTAATTTTAGTAAGAAAACGTATGAAGAATTGCTTGACAAACAGAGAAGTTTATTTCAGTCACCTGAGACGAAAAGCTAATGAAGAAATAACATAAGCATGATACAAGAGATATCAGTGAATTGTAGTTAACAACAATATTTACACTCGTAAATAATATCTAATAACTCTAACATAGAAACAGATATTATACAAAAAGACGTATAAAAATGTATGTAAATACGGAAATGTAAGCGAAAACCGAAACAAGAAGGAATGCACCTTGAATGTCATATTTTTAAACGTCGTGGTGCCGTTGTGCATATTGTGATGTCGAAGTACTGTTTAAGGACTCAAGCATTATAACTCAGGAAACGTACAATGAAAGCATTAATATTTCGCTGAATATATGGTTTGACTATTGCTGTAAATACGACCACATTTGATGACATTTATTGCGCTACTTTTGCAAAACCTTTTAAAAGATTTTTTTAATTGATACGGTATTATTTTTTAACTGCCATTCATAATCACATGGATTCTGTTAATGAAGTATCGAAAACACAAATTTTTCAAGAGCTTTAAAATTAATGTCGATATAAACATTTCCGTACTTGTCTGACTCTTAAACATTGCTATGTTAACACTGATTTAAAACATTGCTATGTTAACACTGATTTAAAACATTGCTATGTTAGCACTGATTTAAAACATTGCTATGTTAGCACTGATTTAAAACATTGCTATGTTAGCACTGATTTAAAACATTGCTATGTTAGCACTGATTTAAAACATTGCTATGTTAACACTGATTTAAAACATTGCTATGTTAACACTGACTTAAAACATTGCTATGTTAACACTGATTTAAAACATTGCTATGTTAGCACTGATTTAAAACATTGCTATGTTAGCACTGATTTAAGTGCACTCTAGTTCTTCTCAACCTGAAAAAAAACCTATTTCAGAACTGTTTCAATCTCTATATAATCTCAAAAGCATTATGTTAGCGCAAAGAAATTTAGCAATTAGCGATGCTAAATATTTCAGTTATTATTAGATTGTTTTAAAGCAAGCAGAAGATGTCACAATTACCAGGTACAAGCAAATAAGGGGTTTTTACATGAAGGATCATAATTCTTTCTTGAACTATCAGGAAACAAAATTTAAATGACAGAATAACTTTTATTTTGACAAAGCCGATTAACAATTACATATATCTAATAAACACATCCAATATAAACTGCAAACTTGCGAACTTCGCTTGTATAATTCAAAATATAGTAACTGTTAGAGAAAACATGTACTCATTTTAATGGCTTTGATTGACAGGTGGCTTTTTAAGCAATTAAGGCATATATTTCCTTTCACTTAATCTAATAGTTTGTACAGCAATGCACATGAAAGGCCAGTGGAAACTAAAATAAAGAACACGGATATGCATGTAAGAACTTTGTAGCAGCGACTCCTTTCTTTGCAACAACAGCATATTAATTTGCACATCCCTGACATTGCTTTTTTGATCGCGACGTTGAATATAACTCCCCCTGTTCCAAACACACCAGCAACAAAATCAGTTGTTTCATCTCTTTTCAGTGCATGAAAAATGTCCTTTTCCTCGACTGACAGACAATGGTGTGAAAATATCACTAAAATAATTAAATCAGCAGTTAAACAGATTGAGGTAACCATATTACAAACCAAAGACAGTGTGTCTAATCGCCCCTCTCCACCTTTGTATATGGAGCAAATATCAAATAAATATTCAAAGAAACACGCTATCATTTTAACAGTTATAAATCCCATGAAAATCCAGGGGTACGCATTTATTGCATCATTACATGGTCTGATTCCTGCGCGTTCCATATCTTGTTTATTCTGAAGTATCTCACTGAAGTTAATCCAGTCGAAACAAATGCCAGTTATCGTAATAGCTATAGGGAAAATTAGTAGGCATAACGAGCACTTTCGATCCATTCTTGCCGTTTGCCCTACAAAGAAATAACATTAGAAGTCAATACAAATGATCTCTTGTGAAATACGTAGGACGCAGGTGCAGACTTACAACAAAAAATTAATTAAAAGAAAAAAAAAAGAAAAAAAACAATTAAAAGTGTTTCGAAATGAAATATAATTTCCTAAGTATGGCAATTTTCTGAAAGTAACCTTAAAACATGCATCTCATGTAATTGTGTAATTTTGCATCTCAATTCAATTATTACAGAATTGAAATAATTCTATATTACATATTTCTGCGTTTAAAGCGAACGGATTTAATTTTAGATTTCCTGTTGCACAAAACCTTTCTTGGACCTTATGTGTACGTGCGAATCCTTCAACGAAATATTACGTATTAAAAACCGTACTCCTTAAAGAAACTCCATCGTTACATCTCAACAATATTTCTTGATCATATTTTATTTTTGGAACGATGTGCTGTTTGTTATTAATTTCTAAATAACATAGTAATATCAATCGGCACCCCTAGGTTCGTGTGGCGTAGCCTCCATGACCAAGGCGTTCCGATTGGTAGACATTCCAGACCAACGTTTTCAACGTTTCACCAAATAATTTTACAAAAGAAAAATGTTTTTTTTTTTTTCAAAATTTACTGTGAACCTGATCTTAACCCAAGAACTCATCACTGAGGACTCATTAAAATTCATTAATACCATAAAATTAGAAGCTATATGATTATAAAACATTTGAACGCAGTTTGTAAAGTCTGCAAGCATGAAGCCATAAAAATGACTTTGAGTGCGTACTAAATGCATCCAGGTGTCAGGATGCTACATTTGTATGCTATACACAAAGTATCATCAAATTCGGTCAATTGAACCCCAAGTTCTTTAACGTTAACTGATTTTCTTTTTTAGTAACAGTGACCATGACCTTGACAAGACTGATCCTAAATACAATCCTAAGCTAGGTTCCGTGCAAGGGTGATATATTTTTTTCTTATTGTACATATTAGTCTAAAGTTTTTGCTGAAAATCAGAAAGAATCCTTTGCTGGACGATAAATAGTACAGGACGCTGTTTTAATCAAAAGAAATCCGAGTCGGTTAACCGTCGTTGAGATCATTCGGTTATTCTTAAACTTACTTACGGTACACATGAAAAAGTGTAAAATATTAATAAAATAAATACATGTACGAACAAAAACTGAATAAAAATGATAAAACTCATCATTACCAAGTGAATAAAAATGATAAAAACTCATCATTACCAACTGAATATATTTTTATTGTCATTTCTGCATTTTATTCTTGCATTATTTGCGTGCGCATGCAAACCAGAGCCTTTGATTCAACAGCGCAAAAAAAAGAGTCAAAATCACCCAAGTTATGTAAATCTATACAGAAAACGTTATAGTGAAAATTTTACAGACAGAAAAATTTTTATTTCAGTCATCATGAAGACATAACATTAGCATGATATCAGCGAATTAACAGAAATATTTACACTGGTCAATATCTAGTAATTTTATCACAGAAACAGATAACGTCACGGACTACTTTTGTGTTATACATAATCAGATGGAAGTGATAAAACTGTTGTTATTATAAACAATGACTACTTGAATAAAAATTAAATATTTCAATATGTAGATCTTGCAATATAGTGATCATTTAAGGAAATAAGATTATTGAAACTTTGAAACTATTTTTTGAATATATGTACTCCTGGCGGATAACCTTTACATTAGCCTAATTTTAAACACTTTAAAGATAGGTTTTCAATATCTTTAGTAAATTATTTCCTAATGCCAGATGTGACAGGATAAATAGAATAATAGGTTAATTTCTTAATTAAGAAAGTTTATCTGGCTAGGCTGCGAAATTTGTCGGGTTCGCCTTCGGCTCAACCGATAAATTCCTACGCCTTGCCAGATAAACTTTCTCATATTAAGACACTCACCTATTATTCTCTATTTATATGCGCTCATACAGACATTTTGCAAAATAAATCTTACACAATATATATATCAGATACGTTTATCTCTTAATGAAGAAGTGTTAAATATATAAATTCCTAAATTTCTAATTAGTTATTTATTTGCTGAGTTCAAAGATCTATCAGTTAAAATAGTTTTGGTCTAATTCAATATTTGCTTGCAATATATAATTTCATTACTGCATTAAATGATTTACATTCTAGCACGAAATTGTATTCAACCTCTAGTACCTTACAAACGGGACATTTTCTTCTGACTGGTTCTGATTGGTTAATCTACCGGGCTCAATTTGTAATTGTTAAGTAAGTCGTTTCTTAACCATTTGGGAACGACTGTTATTTTCCTTTTATTGCATATTTGTTGCTTAGTTTACCATGTAAACGTGAAAAATTGATAGATTTCAAGATTTCAAGATTTTTATTTCATAATACCAGAAGGTCATAGACCCATGTGGCAACATATACATATTTATATGGCGACAGCAAATTAACATTGTTAAGTAACTACTATTATACCGTAAAGTTTCAAAATCATGTATATGTTATGCTATATATATAACTCCAAACATGCAGGAATACTACTATAGAAAGATAATTAAACTTGTAGGTCAAGAATTCATTAACCAATTTGTTACTCATTAACCAATTATTGTTACTTCCCCTTGACCAAACTAGTGCGTTTTAAAAACTCATGAGACAAAAGATAAATATAATAAACAATATGTAATAATACATATAAAATGAACACTAGCAGTAAAAAAGATATAATATTCATTGTATAATTTCCAAATACTGTTGATTGATATGATGCTAGTTAAAAATCAGAATTCATCTATTAGTCCTGTGTTTGAATAATTATTCTTTCATATGCTTTTTTGTTGCTTCATTCATAAAGACTTAATTGAGCTGATAATGGTAGATTCAGTATTCGAAATTTTTTAGTTCACTTTAAAATTTATGAAATCTTACGCTGACAAATATTTCACGAAAATACAGATAGTTATATGCTTTTTTTAGAAGCAAGCAGATGTTGCTGCAATTAACAGGTACGAACTATATTTAGAGGCTTTAACCGCTTCTACAATTACTAAACCAAACACAAAAACAACAACAACAATGTGAATAAATAAAAAAAATTTAAAAAAGAAAAATACTTTTCATTGGACATAACCAATTCACAATTATCTAAAAATGAATAAGTATATCTGCTTAACACACAATAAAAACAGCAAACTAAAAGTCTCGTTTTCCAATTTATAACTCAAAGACCAGGTTTGTGCAGCTTCACAACGCTTAGACACATCTTATTGGCTTTGGTAGACAGTTATGTTACTATTCAAGCAAAGAGTATGTCGTTGTTCTCAGTTAAGTTATAAGTTTGTGCAGTAATGCACACGAAAGGCCAAAAGAAACTAAAATAAAGACCCCCGGATATGTATGCAAGAACTTTGTAAATGCAACTGCCATTTTCTTTGCAAAAGGAGCACATTACTTTCCACTGCATTGAAAGTGATTTTTTAACAATACGTTAAATATAATTCCAGCTGTTCTAAACAAACCAGCACAAAAATCAGTTGTTTCATTTCTCGCTCGTCTCTTCCCTAGTACTCGTAAAAGGTCCTTTTCCTCCGACAGCGGTATGAAAATATCACTAAAAGCATTAAATCAACAGTTAAACTGAGGTAACCAAATTGCAAACCAAAGACAGTGTGTGGAATATATTGTGTCCATCTTTCTTTCTAGAATAAAAATCAGATAAATTTTCAAAGAAGCACGCTATCTTTTTAGCAATAATAATTCCCATGAAAATCCAGGGGTACGCATTAATTTCTAAATTACATGGACTGATTCCTGCGTGTTCATTATCTTCTTCATTCTGCTGTAACTCCCAGAAGTTAATCCAGTCAAAAACAATGCCTGCTACCGTATTCAAAATGCACAAAACAACTCGAAACACAAACCACAATCGACCCATTCTTGCCGTTTGCTCTACAAAAACTAACAGAAGTAAATACAAAGTCGTACAATTTGATCTCTCGGCAAAATATGATACAGATTATACGAAATAAATTCATAAAAATTAAATGAGAAACAAACAAGCAAACAAAAATTTTACTATTCTATGAAGTGTTCACAAAATGAAAATAATTGTCCAAAGTACGGGAATGATCTGGCATTAACCTTAAGACATAAAGCAAGTCTGCCACACATATAATTGTGCAATTTTGAATTTCAAATCAACTTCTAACTATGTAAAAACATCTAGAGCACATTCCAGTGCAACATTGTCAGTGTCATATTTCCGCGCTCAAAGCGAACAAAATTTAGATTTCCTGCTGCAGAAAAACCTTTGTTTAACCTTAGGTGTCACAACCAAAGAAATGTCTGAACTCTGAAGAATACATGCGAGTTCTTCAACAAAATAATGATGTCCTTAACACTTATAAATTACCAAAGGTCTTTGCCTTACCCCTTAAAGAAACTAAAACGCCATCGTTGCAGCTCGACCATATTTTTTGGTCATTTTTATATGCCCGAAGGGGGTATATTATGTTATTGTCTGGGGCGTTCGTCCGTCCGTTAGCAATTTGGTTTTTAGGAGGATGACATGAAGACTGTTTGGCCCTCAGTCTTTAAACTTCATATGATGATTGTCCACATTGAGTGCATGATCTCTAATAATTTTGGAGTCTAAAGGTCAAAGGTCAAGATCACCGTGACTTTAACATTGAAAACCATTTCCGTCATGTAACTTGACAGTCATTTGTTATAGAGACTTCAAACTTTATATCATGATTGCACACATTAAGTGGATGACCCCTATACATTTAGGGGTTAATAGGTCAAAGGTCAAGGTCACAGTGACCTAAGCACTGGAAACTATTTCCGCCAGGTAACTTGACAATCATTTGTCATAGAAACCTCAAACTTTATATAAGGATTGCACACATTAAGTGAAAAGCTACTGTATATTTTGGGGTCAGTATGTCAAGGGTCAAGGTCACAGTGACCTAAATGACTAGAATCATTTACACCCTGTAACTCAACAACCATACGTCGTAGGGACTTCTAAATTCATATAATGGTTTCACACATTCAAAGAATGATCCCTCTTGATTTTGAGGTCAGTAGGTTAAAGGTCAAGGACACAGTGACCTTAGCACTGAAAACTATTTCAGCTGTAAAACTTTATAGCCATTTGCCATACAGACTTCAAACTTCATATGATGATTGATTACATTGAGAAAATGGCCCCGTACATCTTAGGATCAGTAGGTCAGAGGTCAAGGTCACATTGACCTAAACACTGAGAAGCATTTCTGCTGTATAACTTGTCTACTACTTCCCATACAGACTTCAAACTTGTTTGGATGCTTTCCATCATCGATTTCATGACCCCTATACTGTTAGGGATAAGTACATAAAAGCCAAGGTGACAATCAACTAAACAATAAATATTTATGCACTATAACTTGATAACCATACATCACAGCATGAACATCATACCATCTGAAAGACTGACATTTATGCATATTATAAAACCTAAAATTCAGATATGATTTATAAAACTCTAAAATTAAAATTATAAAATGTTAAAAATCAAAATATTATACACCAAAAACAAAAAATGCAAAATTTAAAGCTGATCATTTTATTCCAAAACCTAAGGTTCCCTGTCTTATATCACGAATGCATCAGACTTGAAAAAAACAATCTTCGTGCATATAACGCTCCGCCCAGGGATGCTCTTGTTTTATTTGGAACGGAATGTTACTTTCTATTGATTTCCAAATAACATTTCAGACATACTTCATCACAATAGTCGTTATCGTGATAAGCATCAGTAATATTATTGTAAAACAATTGTCAGTAAGATACTGAAGGGTAAATATAGAGGGACAGACGGCCGGCCGGCGTAACGTTGTAAACTGACCCCCATAGAATAATGACCCCCCGGTCTTAATATTATGATTGGGTGGTCTTAATTTTATGACTCCCCCACACGGAGAAAAATGACCGTCACGTAGAATTGTGACCCCTATAGAATAACGACCCCTTACCCAAACCCTTACCATAGCCCATCTATTGTACACTTACAACATTATTATCCCCACCGATAGGCATCGGACGAGAGTATGGTAATGGCAACAGTCTGTGCGTACATCCGTGCGTGCGTACTTGCAAATTTTTTTGTGTGACCGCAACTCTTCATTCATTATTGGACAGAACTGATTCAAACTTTCAGGGATTACTACTACCGATGCCTAGTTGTGGAAGAAGAAACAAATTTTCTTCGTAAAATAGGCTATATAAAGGCTCAAAGTCGATAACGAACCAGCATATATAATTTGTTTTCAAATGTTTCTATTTTCGTAAATGCTTTATTTCTAAAGGATGATCTCAATTTCTATCAAGAAAACATGATCAGAATCATTTCAGATGACTAATAAAAGATGATAATACACTGTTTGTAAACAAAGCCAAATTATCCTCCAGCCTAAATATCGGTTCTCTCTAGTTCTATAGTAAACTTAAAATGACTTGTAGGTAGATCTATATCTTCTATTATTGTACTTCTCTTTAAGTACAATAATGATATTTCAAATGAAAACCATTTTAAATTGCATTTTCAATATGTGTACGCTTATTTCTACGCGGGGCCTCTAAGTGATACTGCTGTTGTGTCAGCTGTAGAGGCAGCAGGAGCAGAAACAACAACAACAACTTATATAAGCAATAGAAACACGACAGTGACTTGAACTGATATAGAGTATGTTAGTAACAGGTATGGTTGGGGTCAATATTTTAAAGATAAAGTCGGGTGTCATTATTTTATAAGGAGTGTCAGTATTTTATAGAAAGGGGTCATTACTCTATATAAAATAATGACCGGGGGTCATAATTCTATGGGGGTCAGTTTACAACGCTACACCGACAGGATGGATGAACGAGCGTTCAAGCGGATCGCATAGGTTTACGGGCCATCATAAGATATGAGCTACAGAATTTTGTCATGCACTGAAAGCGATAAAAACGCCACATAACTGCCAAGTACCAAAGTATGGATGTAAACAGGGAATATGATCATCCGTTTTCTTGTGTAAGAGACTTTAATGTGACAAATTAAATCATTTAGGATTGTAGCCCTATACAGTAATAGCCAAGTTTCGTTTAAAATGAAAATGTTTCAAGACAAAATCGAAAACTAATTTAGTAGACCTTGATAGTGGGCTAAAACTCACAGCTTTTAACAGCAGAATTTTATACATTTTCAATCTGGGAAAATCTGAACTTCAGTCAGATTGATACATTTTGTAACAGGATTCAATGATTCAAGTTTTCTGCGGTAAATGGTTTTTTAAATGTGTTTTTGTTTATTAGGTCGTCCCATTGTGTTATTTGTGGTGTCAATCTACAGTTGAAGAGCTCAAGCGTTCTAAATTCGAGAAAAGTACAGTTAAGTTTTATATTTTACTAAATAACTGGGGTGACTATTGCAGTAGAATAAAATTAACGGCAATATACGACCACATTAAATGAACATTAAGATAACCATTTTAGGCCTATCAGGACTCCCTTTTCTTCGATAAATGCAATAAATACCCTTGATATTAAACTAAACGGTATCAACTCGCTAGAGTTGAATAGAAGTTTTTATCACTTGACAACGTTTGTAATGATATACATAACCATTACGTATTTCTTTGTGTTACACACTTGTATCACATTACAAACTGACTTCTAGCTTTCAACATGCTTTTATTAACTGTTAATTTGTGAATTCCTACTTCAAAAAAAGCCGCTTCTATTGTCAGTATTTTGGACATGTTTTGACATTTTATCTGGTATCATTTCTTGCATGATTTGAAATAGCTTTTTTTTAAAATTATAGTTCAAATAAACAAAGCTGCGATAACACCTTTTTTGAACTCGTTGAATTAAATTTAAAAATGAAAATTTCTGTCAGATCCTAAATGTATGCAATGAAGACTTGTTTTAATTCCTGTCATTATGAAGCATTGAAAAACGGGTCATTGAGATGTTAAAATCGTTATCCAGGAATAGCGTCCTTTAGGAGGCCGACAAACTTTTGACGTTATTCATTGTAGATCAAAATGTACGTGTATATTATGATCGCCCGGCAAAAAATTATGGATATCATTTGAACAGCTTTAAATACCAAACGACCGAAGTAAAAGAAATGCGCATTTACTTGATATAATATATATTTTTTTTTATCAACTTGGTGTTCTGTTAATAATATGAGTGTTAACTCAGACAAAAGTCAAATTGTACATTACATATGTCTACCTTGCTTAATTCTTGAATTATCTCCCTTATGATAATTAAAACATCACACTCTTGTCCGTAGAATAACTTGAAAAGAATTGAAGGACTTTGATTAAAACTTAACACATTTATAGAGGTCAGTAAGAAAAAGTGCAAAGTTTAAGAACCATAAGTCTACCTTGCATATTTTTTTAATTATCTCCCTTAGGTTAATAACGTTTGTACGGAATATAACTCCTAAACTGTCAATGATATCTCACTAAAGAGGAAGCGCAGTACTAAAGAACAATAACTCTTGTTTACCTATTTTTTGAATTATCTCTCTTTATTATACTTGATAATGTCTGTCTGGATATTAATTTGAAGAGTATTGAAGGAACTTGATAAAAACTTCACAAGGTCGTAGATACTAGTAAGTGAATGTGCACTGTTCAGTAATCATATGTCTACCTTGCTTAATGTTTTAACTATCTCCCTTAATGATACTTAATATGTTTAATAATGCTTGTCCAGAGGACAATTTCTAAACAATCAATGATATCTCATTGAAACTCTACACAGTTATAGAGACTAGTGAGAGGAAGTGTAGTGTCAAAGAAGCATAACCCTTTATTACTTAGTTTATGAATTATCTCCCTTTATGGAACTTAATTATGCTTGTCCGGAGAATAACTTAGAAACTGTTTAAGGAATTTTATTAAAACTCCACACAGTGGAAGAGAACAGTACGAGAAAATGTAGTGTTTATGAACCTTAATTCTACCTTGCATATTTTTTTCATTATTTCCCTTTATGATAATTATAAAAGTTAGATAATGCTTACCTGGAGTATAACTTCTAAAGTATCAAAGATATCTCATATATCTTCACACAGTTATAGAGGCTAGTGGTAGAAAGTGCAAAGATAAAAAACAATTACTCTACTTTACTTAGTTTTTATTAAATTATCTCCCTTTATAATACCTAATAATGCTTGTTATGAAAATTAATTTAAAAGTATTGAAGGAAATTGAATAAAACTTCATACAGTTATAAAGACCAATGAGTGGAAGTGCAATGTTAAATAACCATCAATAAATCAACTCTCCTTACAAATGTGTTCATTTTTATACTATAAATCCTCCATAAATCCTCACACATGTTTCATCATGATTATCCTTACTATAACTTAAAATGTATTTAACTTCACTGAAATACCATTTATAGTTCATTTCTTACTTTCTGCCATTCTGAACAAAATACATCGGGGAGCATTCTTTTGTTTTACCCATTTCTTGTTTATCTTGGGATGATTGGTTCGCCTACGACACGCCATTTTTAAAGTCACACATGCACATGTGCGTAGTATTAAAAATAGATACTTGAAACTGACAGAGTTAAAAATAGTATTCTTTTCAAAGATACTGCAAGAAATAGGAAGCGCATTTAGGCAACAACACAATTTGTAAAAAGGGATGTCAAATTAGCATCGCGGCAACCGTCGGGTTTCTTTCAGATCAACACATTTCTCTCTATAATATTAGGACATACTTTCACTTCACATGATACTGCTTAAAAACAACAGATGAATTCAATCAATGTATTCTTTTCTGAGATTGAATACGATACTTTGTCATATTTTATAGACATTAAACTTGCACCATCAACCTCATGCTAGTTCAAAAACGTCTATTTTTTTTATCTTATTTGCAATACCCAGACATATTTGTTTGTTGTTGTTGTCTTTTTTCCCATCGAGCGAATATAATGTACAAATACGCTTTGTGACAACGAGTATTTCACACTAGTGGCTATCGTACAAAGGATGACCCCAGCACTTCTACAGCGGGAATTCCTCTGCCTGTAGAAACACATCGGTGCATTCTGTCATTGACAAACGCCTAGCAATTACGTTTTCTGCTTGAAATAATTCGAACAATGTAATTATACAAGTTAATACTTTTATTCAGTAAGCAAATATTGAATTTTTAGAAACTTGATATCAGATAACCTGACTATTGAATTCAAATAGTTTTGCATGGCATACAGACAAATTCCTAGTCATGTAAGTAACTTTTTTGCATGTCCATTCAGCAAATATACACAAAGAGAATATTAAACTGCTTTAAAACAAAAGAATGCGTTTTTAGCTAAATGTTGTAATGATTATGTTGACTCGGTGCATTTTAGAACTGTGACAGTCAGAATTAAGCAAAATAATGACTAATGGTTCAACTGTGTTTAAAAACAAATAACAGTTACAGTGATACAGGCGGGTAGTTACCTAACTGACTTCCATTCTACGTTAGAATGTGCGAAATTTCTAACAAACTTGGACAGAAGTGGGGCTTGAACCGAACCCATTTCTACCAATACGAATGTTATGTGACTGGAAGTCAGCGACTTCATATCAACCACACAGACTGTCGATAATGACTGAAATATAGTATTTGTTATTTTAGATATTTGCCTAACTTCACTTCCGAATTTGTGCTCACTTTTCATAAATGTTAGACTATGCATGACTTTTACGCTCGATCTGGATTTGCGGAACTCGTCTTAAAACGAACGAAATGCACATTTATTCGCCTATGATTATAGGTCTGATATATATCAAGAAAAAACAAAAACAAAAAAACACAAAAAAAACCAAACAAACTATCAAAATAAAAAAAAACCAACAACAAAAAGAGAGTAATAGTAATAGTAATAATAATAATAATATATTAAATTTTCAATAAGAAATACATGTATATTCTCTGTAATATTTGCGAAATAAATTAATTACCGAAACTTCATTGAAAACTTGAAGCAAATATAAGGCACATGCCATATAATTTAACTAATTGATTAATCTAGATATACAATTTTAAATGTTCATGAAAATGGTGAACTTACAGATGTTTAATAGTTGCCGTGCGATCCGCTCCATACCTGTACTGTCTGTGTCGTACAACTGTTAACTTATATCGGTAAAACGAATGTTCTTAAGGTGAGGCCAAATTGATTTGTCGGATTTAGTGCTCCTTTAAAATGCTGGAGTAGAAAATAGAATAAACAAAATGCCTGGTCGCAAGTCCGTTAAAAAAAAAAAAAATATATATATATATATATATATATATATATATATATATATATATTTTTTTTTTTTTTTTTTTTTTTTTTTTTTTTGGCTAAGCGCAAAATTTGGACGATAACAAACAGTGTTTTAAATAAAAATACTCGCATAAATGTAAAAGAAATTAATTATCCTTTACAATTAAATCGATTTTCATGCAAAAAAATGTAGTTATACTTTTAAAAGATTTTTCAGAAAATTAGGTTTTTGAACCTGTCGCATCAGTGACAAGGTCTGAAATTATAACCATGTTAAAATTTTGTACCGGCTCATCAAATGAAATGTCTTTAACCAGAAAAAATGAAGCCGGGCTTCATGGATGACATATTATCTCAAAGCCTTATGATAGTCAACAGAGAATTCATTCGGATGAAATATAGTCCTTTCAAAAGCAATGAATATGAAATGAAAGTTATTTATAAAAACAGGCATTCAAATTTGATTTTCAAGGAAGATCTTTACACAGTGAGAAATTGACGAAAAAGTCTGAAAACTGTTGCGGAACAAGTGTATTGGCAAAAATTCATATAGCAATTTACACTTAATAGTCCTCCGCCTTTGATCAATCCAGGCCCGTAGGAACAGGGGGGGGGGGGGGGGGGGCTAGGGGGGGGGGGGGGGCCCAATAATTTTGAAATTTATAGTGATTTAAACTTAAAGTTAACGGTAAAAAATAATAGTTTTCCAATCAATACCTGTTGAATATACATGTAATAGTTAAATTAATATTTTAAACCTCCCCCTGTTCCTACTGATCTGCATTGTCTTCCAAGC
This sequence comes from Cyclina sinensis, assembly GCA_012932295.1. Taxonomy (NCBI): domain Eukaryota; kingdom Metazoa; phylum Mollusca; class Bivalvia; order Venerida; family Veneridae; genus Cyclina; species Cyclina sinensis. The sequence continues at coordinate 78,762 of JAAONU010000114.1, forward strand.
ATTTTAAAATACCCCTGTGCATATTATGAGTATCTGTTCTTTGACACGCGACATCTGACATCATACTGAAATATATCAATGATTGACAGGTGTCACCGTATATTACTGCTGCTAAAAGCGTACATGTATGTACTGCACTGACCTGTTGACTTGCTTGAAAAATTGTTCTGTGTTCCATAATCAAATAACACTCAGTTTAGAATAGTTGTACTACGATTTAGCAAAAATGTTCGAAATTGATGAAGGCAGAAAGAAATATTTTGAAAAGCTACTGCGTGATTTGAATGGTGCAGCAAAGAATGGGTTTTCGGCACTAAGTTTTTTGGTTTTTTTGAAACGGAAAGGAATAGAAAACTTCATTATTCCAGCTGTGAATTCAAAAATGTTTATGCACAAAACTGTTGACCCTGTTTCTAAACAAATTTACCCCAGTGACGCACTGTCAAATCTTATTCCCATCCAAGTCCTGTGTGATGGAAATTGCTTTTATAGGTCTTTGTCAGTTCTTCTGTATGGCCATGACCAATATTACCAAGAAATGCGGGCAAGAGTAGTTTTTGAAATGGTTGTTAATGCCAAATTGTATACAGAGTCTGATACTATTTCAAAAATGATTTCAGAAAGGGTCTCGGTCGAGCATATATACCAGACATCCTTGCATAATGATTCCATTGTCAGTGCCGACAATTTACGGTCTGTTAAAAGGGAAATCATGAAAACTTCTACTGATGGGCAGTATTCTAGTATGCTGCATTTGTTTGTAGCTGCAAATGTACTAGAAAGACCCATTGTTTCAGTGTTTCCCAATGCTCTAAATATTTGCATCAACAGGGAAATTCACAACCACAAAGTTGTCCCATTTGAACGCGGTGCAGATAGAGAGTCAATACATATCATGTGGACTCATACAAGGAACACCGATATGACAGGTTAGGTTCCCAATCACTTTGTGGCCTGTGTCCCCATTGAACATCCCAGTTCTACTGTACCGCCACCAAAAAGAGCAAAACATAATCACGATGATACCTCAGGCCATGAATATCAGTACACTGCCAAGTCTGATCCCAGTTCTACGGTACCCCCAGAATCTTCCAAGTCTGAGCCCAGTCCTACGGTAACCCCAGAATCTGCCAAATCTGTGCCCAGTCCCACGGTGCCCCCAGAATCTGCCAAATCTGATTCCAGTCCGAAAGCTCCACCGGAATCTAACTGCGATACCTTCGGGTATGACTGGAATACCCCTGATATAAATGATAAGCCGAATCAACCTAGAACATACTCATTTCCAAAAACTGCCTTCGGTAAGCAGAAACGAGCATTCAATTCTTCATGGTTTGACCGCTGGCCTTGGTTGCACTATGTAGAATTTTCAGACAGTGCTTTCTGTCATACATGCATAACATCCTACAAAAACAGGACCCTGACTTGCCACAAAAAGGAAAAGGCCTTTGTAGCAGGTTTCAGAAACTGGAAAAAGGCCACAGATAGGTTTTATCAGCATGAAAAAAGTGACTGTCATCGAGAGGCATTTGAGAGAGAGTTTAAGATTAAAGCTGGTGTGCATGATGTAGGCGAAGCTTTGAATTCTCAAAGCAAAGAGATAAAGGCTAGAAATAGACAAAACCTATTAAAAGTAACTGACGCTATTCAGTATTTGGCACGTCAAGGAATTGCTTTTAGGGGTGATGGGGATGAAAGGGACAGCAATTTCAATCAACTACTTGCAATGAAGGCCAAATATGACCCTGACTTCCAAGAATGGTTGAAACAAAAAACTAATAAATATACTGCACCTAACATTCAAAACGAGCTGTTACAGATTATGTCAAATCAGGTTGTGCGTCAGTTACTATCAGAAATAAAATCTTCTCAGTTTTGTTCAATTATGGCTGACGAAACAACTGACGTGTCCAATACTGAGCAGCTTGTTATATGTTTGCGTTGGGTTGATTCAAATTTTGAAGCACATGAGGACTTCTTGGGTCTTTATAGCATTCCGGATATAGGTGCAAATACTATCACCAACTCACTCAAAGATATTCTTGTAAGATTTGACATTCCAATGGCCAAACTTAGGGGTCAATGCTATGATATGGCAGCTGCCATGGCAGACAAAAAGACTGGCGTAGCCACCCAGATTCAAAACCTTGAACCACGCGCCCTATATTTACACTGTTACGGGCATGCCCTTAACCTAGCCTGCAATGACACAGTTAAAACATGTAAAGTTCTAAGAGACACTTTGGATGTAGCTTTAGAAATCACCCACCTTATCAAAGATTCGCCACGTAGAGAAGCTATATTTAATCGCCTGAAAGGTGCAAAAGATTTCGAGAAGGGGTCACCGGGAATAAGGGTGCTCTGTCCCACACGTTGGACCGTGAAAGCTGATACGCTCAAAAGCATACTTGATAACTACGAAGTCCTGTTAGAGGTGTGGGAGGACAGTTTGAATTACGTCCGTGACACCGATATGAGAAGTCGGATAAGGGGTGTGGCCAGTTACATGATAAAATTTGATTTCTACTTTGGTTGTGTTCTAGGGGAAAAACTCCTTAGATATACTGATAACTTGGCCAGGGCACTGCAAGCACGTAACTTGTCAGCAAGTGCTGGTCAAAGATTGGCATCGGCGACAGTTTCGATTCTAGCTGGTATGAGAAATGAGAAAGCTTTCGAAGACCTTTATTGTAATACTGAAAGTTCAGTTCAAAGCCTGAATATTGAAGAGCCTAAATTGCCGAGGCAACGAAGGCCACCAAAACGGTTGGCTTCTGAAACTCTTCCTCATAGATATGAGTCTTGTCAGGATATGTATAGGGCAATTTTCTACGAAGCCATTGACCTTATTACCACGGGTATTCACTCTCGTTTTGACCAAACCGGGTACAAAATGTATGCTAACCTGGAAAACCTGTTAATCAAGAGTTGTAAAGGTGAACCATGTGAGGATGAATTTAACACCGTCACACAGTTCTATGGATCAGATTTCAAACCAGCAGATTTGCGCTGCCAGTTGACTTTATTACGGTCAATGTTGCCTAAAGACTTTGACGCAAGCCTGGTTGAAATAAGTAAGTTTGTCCAAGACAGTCTAAGTCTCCTTAATGAGGTCGCGACACTCTTGAAACTCATACTGGTTCTTCCAGCAACAAACGCTACTAGTGAGCGGTCATTCAGCGCCCTAAAACGAGTAAAGACTGGTCTTCGATTGAGTATGTCTCAGACACGAGTCAACAATTTAATGGTGTTGCACGTGTACAAAGATAAAACAGACGCACTGCATGGTGCAAAGGTAGGACGTGATTTCGTTGGTTTCAGCGAACACCGATATGCAATTTTTGGTGACTTCGTGTAGAAATTATGACATACGCAACTATTGTCGGAATAAAACTTTAAAAAAAAAAATAAAAAAAAGATATAAATTAAAAAAATATAAAAATAAACCTGCTTAAGAAAATCAACCTTCCTAGCCGGTCTCAAGCCCGAAAAAAATGGTGAGAGGTTTTTTATGGAATAAACTAGATTGGCGTTAAAATTGCATGTTTAACAAAACTACCAATAACAAAATTACCCACCAAAAATTTTAGCCCCCCCCCCCCCCCCCCCCCCCCCCCCCCAATCTGAAAATGCTTCCTACGGGCCTGCAATCCGAGTAATTATCATACGGAAAAATACGGAAGACTCAAAACTGAAAACTGAATTGAGCAGACTAGTTCGATAAAATTAAATACAACACACTTTATCTACAAATGAGTAAGTGCTTGAAACACAGTATGTATTTATCTATTTAGGAGTATTTAACTTGTTGACCATAAATTAAGATTGAGTCAGAACAAAGTATTGTAGATATAACTTGAACATGACGTCAACGCCAAAGTCTCAATGTCTTTTATTTTTGTGTTTTAGCGTTCAGTGACAGTAGCGATTACAACGGAAATTCTGCATTTACCTGTATCAAAGAAAATAATAATTATACCAGAAAACATATTGAAATGACGGTTCAGTACGGGTTTAGTCTGTTCAGACGTGTTTTTTAAACCGTTCCTTAAGCTTTGTTTTCTCCATTGAGGAGTGGTGGAATTGTTAATTTTCAAGACAGAATTAGTCATTTAGATTCTGTGTATACCCTTCACAGGCTAGCTTGATGCACCACGTAAGTATTTTTAAACTGACTGTGAAAATAAACAAGTTAAAAGTAAATGCTCACTTACTGTGTAAGACGGATATTAATTTCATAAATAGTATACAGCTTTGGCCATGTGTCATTAGATTGGTACAATGTGCAAGCAGCAAATTTCTGTATAAAGCTGTTTAACATATAAAGCAAGCGCTTCCAAAACTGAATTATCTAGGATACAAGTTGTTTGGTTGTTTACTGTATGCAAACGATTTCTCGAGTTAATTTATTTTCTGTAAACAAAGATTTTAAATGAACAATGGACTTAGTATCTGGAATTATAATTTAATACATTTTTAAAAAGAAAAGGTAAATCAACCCTCCATACAGAAACATTTGGTAAGATTGCCTGTCGCTTGTAAGACCCAGGTTCTTAGCTCAATGGTCAAGATTACAGTGACAGCCTACAGGTCAAATATTGTTTTCAATAGACATTTTCCTATTGTTATTGCGAGTTATTAAGAAAACCCTTTCCTTTTGATGTTTATTTGATCAATTAAACAAATTCATTCACACATTTTAACCGAAAATTAACTTCTTCATGACATCTTTAGGTGCTTTAAACAACGACCAAAGTCATTACGTTAACGTCATCATTTTCACACGCCCTCAATAACGTTTTGGACCATCTCTATTATCTCAAAAAGCTATGCAACGACGTCTCATACTCCCAATAAGACGACTGATGACAAAAATACTTAATATTGACCATACCTATCTAATATGATGTAAGCACGAACTTAAACTGTTCAGATATAATATCTGAACAGTTTAAGTTCGTGCTTACACAAAACAACCATCTGAGTGATATCTTCCATATGAATTTTTAACTTGACACCTATATGATCTTGATGTTGAGGTGAAATTGTAAAAAAAAATCTTATTTTGAAGGATCTACAATTGATCTTCATCAAGTCCTCAGCTCAAAGCTCAATGCACCATGTCAGGGGCATCGTCATTTTTCAGCGACAATTCTTGTAATTTATAGATTTTTTTCTCACTTTTCAGAAAATTGAAGCTCACTGGAAATGGACTGAAATAGTTTTACTCGATGGAGATGAAGTGAAGTACTTTCCATTCAGAAATAAATGAAGAGATAAATTAAAATTTATGACTCTGTATTTATACATATAAGTTTGTGCTTTTGGTCCTTTTTACAGGGTTTGTAGACATAAATGTAAATAGAGTTTCTTGAAAACAATTATAACTTCATGTTACATCTGTTTCTTTAGAAATGATATAGAAAGCAGTGCCAAAAGAAGACAATATAGAGAATCTCACAGTTGTTGGTACTACCAGTATATATTTCCTTCTTTCAGAGCATTTCCTCTGTTCATGTCTCCAGCTTTTAATCGAACCATCTGCTCGTACTATCATATGTCGCCTTTTTGTCAAGTTGGAAATTTCTCACTTTTGGCAACTGCCTTTGTAGCAGTTGCATGACAGCTGACACACTTACAGGCTACTCGCCTTTGATTTAAGAAAAGGTTACGCTTTCGTGTTCATCCAGTTTTCATTTCTACAAATGTTTATAAAGGGATAGTCATTACACACTTGCATACCAGTGCACAAGTCATGATGCAACATACCAATGTACAGGTCATGACACAGGAAAGACCCGTAACACTTATTATCTTACCTTGGTTTTTTTCTACTTAAACAATTTACAGGAAAGATAAACTTTAATAAAAACTTTGCTATTTGGAATATCTACAATTAATAGAAGTAATAAAGTATCCACAGAATCCTTCTAAAGAACATTCTTCTGTAGTGTAAGTTTCTGTTAAGCAAAGAACTTTCAATCTTGAAATATGTCTTTGGGCAGCCAAGTCTGAGGTGGGCTTTAAGGGAACAAATGTTGAGAAAACCTATGTGCACACTTGCATTCGGGTCCAAGTTTTCGAATGGATGTTCCCAACTGAAAGTACAGTGCTCACGCAGCCTGTCCATTTCTACTAGAGCCAACTTGTTTACTTTGATTTTGTCTGCAATAAAATTGACTAACCATCACGTGACGTTGCTCTGCTGAGCATTGTATAAGCATGACCCTGCATGACAGACTTCATGTTTGGAGGTAGTTCGAGGTTAGTAATACAGTGTGTGTAGGTACTTCCCTGAGACTTGTGAACAGTTAAGCCAAAACTAAAGGGTACATTGTTCTCTCGACAGGAACTGGACTTTCAGATGTGAGTAAGAATGTAACAGTGATGGCCTGGATTAGTACACAATCTTTTAAATGTTGTGGGTTTCTCTTTTTACTTTCTCTTCCAATGCTTGGATCAGAAAATTTTAAAAATACTGTTCCTTTTAATGGCTTCTGTTAATCAATGCTTATGAATTCAACAATTCCAACAACACCTTTTACTAGACGGTCAGGACGATTAATATTTTTTGTGATCATGACAGTAGCTCCAACAGCTATAGTTAGAGTAGACAGTAATCCCCTTGTTGAGTATATCTGACTGGTGGTTATTTGTACTGAAACAGTGTTTGTATGCTTATCTCTCTTTGAATATATTCAATATATACTTACTTTTCCAGGTGAATCCTCTATCATTTGATTATTGTATGTTCCTGCTTGATCATTGGTTAAAAACATATTGACTGTGTCATGTGGAAATGAATTAGTTGGAGTATTTTGTAGCTCTTGCAAATTCACAATATCTTCATCAGTGAAGTCACCTTTCCTTACATGAGAAAGTATGGCAGCAAATTCTAGGTCAGCCTTCTGTCTAACACGACATATAAACTCAAACAGAAAATGCTGACCTTTAATCATCAAGTGTGACCTTGACCTTGGAGGTAGGGGTATGGATGTCACGCACGACACATCGTCTTATCATAACAAACATTTGTGCCAAACTATTTCAAATTCTGTTAATGAATGGCTTGGTTATAGACAGGACACGAAAGTGTGATGGACGGACAGACGGACAGACGGAGCCCATTTCTATATCCCCCTTTTTGGACCAGACACAAGATATACCCTATAACAGACCATGTTAAGCTTTGACTTTTGAGAGTGACCTTGACCTTGGAGATAGGCGTCTGGGTTTGTGCATGACACGTCACCTCATTATTGTGAACATTTATGCCAAGTATTTATGAAATCCCTTGATGGATGAGAAAGGTATGGACCGTACACGACATATACACTCCAACAGACAATGTTGACCTTTAATTATCAAGTGTGACCTTGACCTTGGAGGAAGGGGTATGGATGTCAAGCACGACACATCGTCTTATCATAACAAACACTTGTGCCAAACTATTTCAAATTCTGTTGTTGAATGACTCAGTTATGGACCAGACATGAAAGTGTGACAGACGGACAGACGGACGGAAGGACAGACGGAGCCCGTTTCTCTATCCCTTTTTTTGAAAAGAGGGGTGACAGTAATAAGCTACCAACTGAACTTACAATCTTGGTAAGTCAGTATACATCGTGGTATAGTTGTACATGCATTTTATTTTTAATATTGATAGTTACTGTGCAGTTTTATGTCTGGCAAATCCATCTGGTGACACAAGTTTAACACATTACAATGTTGTTGTCGTATTCAAGGATAGTGGTGGTCCTATTGGAGCTTCGTATACATTTGTTGCTGGTCTTGGGGAGACTTGTACGCATATAGCCGGACTCATGTTTGGAGAGGACTTGGTTAGCAGAGGTTACAAAGAACTACCAGATAGACCTTCAACCACAGACATATTGTGTAAGTGGAGTGTGCCAAGAGGTCCAGAAGTTGCCTCCACAAAACTTAGTAATGTTAAAGTTAAAAAAAGTGTGCCTGGCAAGGAGAATCGAGAGAAAACATTCAGTGCAGCTACAAACAAGCCTGTGCCAGAAGATAAACGGAGATTGGACTTTGAACGGCTCACTGAGTTACATCATACACTGGGCATAGTCAATCCAAACCTACCATATGTCAAAGCTGTTGCTCCTACTATAGCTGCAGAACACAAATCAGTGGCATATACTCATCCCATCTGTAAAGGTGCTAGTCATCTACCAGATATAGTAAGTGAAAATGATGATTTTTTCATAGTTCCAGTTAGTGTTGTAAGGTTAAAACAAACAAAATTTACCAACAGACAAAATAAACGTACAAAATAATGACAAAATAACTAGAGATTCTGTGAAATATTCTACAGAGAAGGGGCGTAGAACTGAAGAAGTCACCAAAGAGAAATCAAGCTTATCAAATTGGTTTTAACAAAGAAAAGGACTAGGGATGGGAACAAATGTTCGAATATTCGAAAATCGACCGAATAATCGAACCTGAAAATCAAATTTGAATATTGTATAATGATTTTTTTTCAAACAAAGCATCGTTGATTTTTATAAATGTGACATTCCTGTTTATGCAAAAAAAAACCAATCTGTTTTGGTATTGTGTTTGTTTATCGCGTGTCAGAAATGATCCAATTAACGATAAAATTGCAATGCGTAACTGACAGGGGCAATCGTTACGGATTAACAGTTTGCAACAGGTGTAATTGTGATACCTTTTAATCTTTTGTTCATTTTAATTGGCGTCCGTTTATTTCACAAATTTTAGAAGTTATCTCACAATATTCAAGGATTAACGTCATGTTTTATGAAAAACGAACAAGCAATCACGCTTATAACTGATATTTGATATTACTTTTTAGTTGCCCAATCAGCAGAATAGCTCAAATATTTTCCTTTCATAAGTATATTTGATAAAAAAATCACCCTCGCTTTATGTTTGATCATCGCTTAGCAATACTGAAATCAGCTGTAAAAAATACCTCCCTCGCGTTTTTGGACTTAATTCACGCGGTTTTAATGAACGGAATATATTATGTATTGCCAATAACTTAGTAAGTATTTAAAACTTCTATTAAACAAGTCATTTCTATGCCATTTCTAGATGATACATAGCAGTTTCCCCGACAACGTACAGGTGATAAAACAGTACCAATGTTCGGATATCAAAATTCGGTTAACTGACTGAACTGAAGAAAACAAATATTCGAATATATTCGAAAATGACAAAGCGAATATTCGAATATTGATATTAGTATTCGTTCCAATCCCTAAAAAGGACTGATCACAGCTTCCAAAATTCAACAGGTGGACAGTCATTTGAATGTAATGCAGAAGAAAGGGGAGACATTTACAACTGAAACCCTTGTGGACAGTTTTGTGAAAGGTTGTAAATGTAAGGGTAACAGTGCTACTAAGTATAGCCAGGAACAGGAGCCACGGGCTGTGGAAGTGTACTCAAAGCACCAATCAACTATGCACACCAACTTTCAAGTAGAAAAATCAGGACTTTTACTTTCAGTGAAATATCATTTCTTGGGAGCCTAACCAGACAGAATTGTGTCATGTGTCTGTCATGGAAAGAGACTTTTAAAAGTAAAATGCCCATATACTCTTGTCAACAAAACAAGATCTACAGAGTCATTAGATCTTTTGCAAGTTGTTGGAGACAGTATTAAACTAAAAACATCCGGAAAGAGTTATTTTGCACAAATTCAAGGCCAAATGGGTGTAACAGGAATAATGCAATGTGACTTGGTTGTGTTTGATAGTGAAAAGATTGTTATAGTCCATGTCCCGTTTGATGAAAACTATTGGAACACTTTGTCAATAAAACTTGACTAGTTTCACCAGGACTATGTATTCCCAGCTCTTGTAACAAGTTCAAGGGGAAAAAGTGTGATGTACATTTAGAAAGGCGAAATGTGCAAAACGTACTAAGTGAAGACACAAATGTTTCCATGTGGAAAATGTGGGCACTTGTCATCTAACCAGATTATGTCCAACCATGATACTATCATCCAGTGTGAGTGTAGCTGTGGATGTAAGCAATGGTACCACTGGAGATGTGTATTATTATGTCCCTAATCCCGACAACTTTGATGAGGAACCAGCATGGTACTGTGCACCATGTGTCAGAAACTGTGACATTATAATGAAAATCAGAAATACTGGCACCATGTACCTTATTATTTTTATAACAATTATTGTCGGGATTGGTTGTTTGTTTATTGAAGACAAAGTGACATTGTTAGATAAAACATTTTATGTTGTACAAACACAAAAACTGAAAATGAGAAAAAGAACTTTTCTTTTTAACAAATGCAGTAAAGATGAAAGGTTTGGACTCACTTTTTACATACATCAAGTGTTTATATAACTTAGTAGAAAGAACAATGAGTGTTGCCAATACTTTCATTATAATATGTTATTTTATTGCTTTTGTATATTCTTTTATACCTAAACATATTTCATGCATGATGAAAATAAAATACAAAATCTTCAATCCTGTCTTTATGCCATAGGCGGTGTTTCAAGCTTGGTCAGTATGTTATACTATGTAATTATAAATTTCCGCAGTTTTATATATGTGCTTTGACTGATGTGTGAATGTAAGACATATTTTCCCTTCATAAAAGAAATGCACACTTTAGGAAAATTGATCTAAAATTGCATGTTCAAATAAGTGCTTAATATTGTGTAAAAGTTCAGAGCTCGAAAATTAAACCAGGACAGAAAAGTTGAAAGTAAACTTTATAACTGCTAGTGTACCGGTAAGCCAGGTTTTTATGGTCACTTTGTGAGCTTCACTGTACAATGCACCGATAATTTACCGATGGGATTCACTGAAGTAGAATGCTAGAAGTCTTTGATGGAATTATAAAATGCCTCTATGAAATTACTTTACTTTATTTGTATAACTTTGGTGTCTTGTTTTATCAAAGTTTGTTTTCATCATAAAACTTGCAGTCTCTTTCACACTGTATCACTAGTAGTCATTTTCTGTCTTGGAGAAAGGATCTTGGAAATCGACAAGATATGCACAAGCCTTAAAAATGTTTTCATAATCGTCTTTCGGTGTAAGTTTCATTTCTGTCGCAAGAATCTGACACTGTTTGATTCTTCAAATCGCTCCTTCAATATGAACACGAGCTTCAGATATTTTCTTATTCTGCTGCAATTCTCTCTTGGAAAAGTGAGATTTGTCTTTGTGTTTGAAGGAAGGAATAATTAAATGAACACCTTCAGGTAGATCATTCTGTATGGTAAAGCCTCTATCTCGCCTGGATTTAATGCCTGAAGCATGTCCACAGACTCGTTTGTTAAGTGTTTGTCAGATGACCTAACACCAAACATTTCAGAGATGTAAGAAATTGCTCCACCTGTGTTCAAGCCTACTAGGAACTTCACTGTTGTATGGTGTTTATAATTTGAATGGAACTGCTTATGTGCTTTCACTGAAGATGTTGTTTCCGAGAATAATTCTGTACAGTCTACCATGATTCTAACATTTGAGAACTCTTCGAAACACTTTGCTTGTTGCACTTGGTCAACTTCAGTGGTTGGAGGCATTTTGCAAATTTTCTCAGGCTCGGTGGCTATAAGGGTAATCCAGGCAGTTGAAATACTGCTGAATGTTTACTTTGACATGCCAAACCTGACAGCACAATCTAATGTTTGCAGACTGAGTCTTAATTTCACTAATGTAAAGAACATTTCTTCTTCTAATGAGTATTTTTCTCCCAGTTTTTCTGCTGGATTCAGCACGATGTTTAAATAATGTGGTTCTAGCACCATAAGAATACTTCATAACCTGAGATATCCTTCAGATAAAAAAAAACAATGCATCAAACACTTCAACACTGAGACCTGTGTAATAGCTGGATAGATTATGATTGTCTTTCAGGAATAAGTAGCTAAGAATTTTACTAGTGTCTTTTAACTTTTTCATTAAGTCTGCTTGTTCCTTATTGTCGTCACTGTCCTTTATGTCCTTTAAGGTCGGGAAACTCTAATGTCATTTCACATGCCTTCTTGTCTTCTGTGGTCCTGATATAATCGTGGTCAGGCAATGGACACTAAAAAAGAACGGGAAATATACCATTCAATGACATAGCATTTAGAAAAAAATATGGTTGGGAGATTCATTTTAAGTATCTATGGTAATGACAAGAATCAAGACTGTTGATTTTTTTACAGGAATCATAAACAATATTAAAATAACGTGACATTGCCATTTTAAAATGTAAATATTGACAGTATAAACTACCATTATGCACAACTTGAATTTGCAATACTTTTAATTTTCATTCCCATTTATGAAGATCTGGTGAATCAATTTAAAAAAAAAAATTAAATTGCTTTTGTAGTGATATATTCAACGCAGCATATACACAATTGAAAGGATACGATCTAAATAAATCTATATTGTATCCTTGGCCATGCAATGATCTCAAGGTCTCAATGGTTTCTCCCATTTTAATAATTGGCATGTGTGTAAAACTTAAACGCATGCTTAGCGCAAGGCACTAAAACGCAAAACGATAAACCATTTTTGTCGTTCTGGCGTGTTTGCGAGTAACGAAGTACAAACGCACCAACATGTTTTTTGACACTCTCGAGGGGCCAACATACCAATTAAGGTGCGACGGACGAACAAATTGTATTTGTGTTTTTGTGTTGGCACGTATGGAAATTTCGTGTCGGTGTCTTCCGTTCGGCGCTCGGGCGTGTTCGAGGGGCGACAACACTCCAGAGCGATAAAATAGCTCAACAACAAGACAAAAAAGCTATTTGTTCTGACGTGTTGGCAATTTTTAGATTGCGCCGACACGTAAGAACGAAATATAATGTAGTGGAAAGCAGCCGCCATAGTTATAAGAAGGAGAAGAAAAAAAGCAATTTTTCTTTTCATGCAGTTTTGTTAATATTGCTTGTTTGTTATATAATAGAAATTTCCTCACTAGGTTCTCGTGTCTAAAAATGTAAGAGATATGTTTCCGACTGAAAAACACTATAATTGTAAATTGACTTTCTTTCCAAATTCAGTAATAAGCTAATAAAATGAGAAGAAGGTGAGTGTTAAAACTTATGTCCACCAATATGACATATTGATGCAAATAATGACTTTGCAAAGACCTAGTTACCCCCCTTCATTTTCTGCCGTTAGATAAACTTCAAAGCAGTTTTAATGATCATATTAAGGTCTAGCCAGCATACACAGATCAATGACTGACTCAATTTCAAGGTAATTGTTAACTCTCTACAAGAGGCTGCATAGCCTAGTTTCTACCAGCTAAATCTCGTTAAATCTTGTTTATACGTTTCAGCTCAATTACCCGTAAATCAACCCAGGTTAATTTTAATTTGAGCTAATTTTAACAAATCGTATAAATGTCTATCTAAAGCGTCTTGATAACGATATTGAAAACTAATGGTAAGACTTTTTGTAGAAAAAAAGATGCGATTCTATTGTATAAACCTTTTTTCTAAGCGATTATCTGGTTGCAATTTGTCGCAAACCGACGACGAAAAAAAGTGGCTCAGTCAACCCCGATATCCCCTACATAGTAGTATCCATAAACTTATTTATCTAACAGTAAGTTTGGATTCTTTTTTTTTAATCCGCATACCTTTTATCCATATCTTTTAAAAGGAAATGGTTTTACTGTAGTTAATACTTTACGTCCACACTTACTTCTACCGCATGTGTCAGTATTAAGGTGTAATGAAAATATTTTTTTTTCTTATTTTAATTACTTTTAATAATGTAGAAATTATAAAAATACCTGTATCTTTTAATCTTTTATCCATGTCTTTTAAAAGACAATGATTTATATTAGTACTCCCAAACTTGACAATTATTGTGAGTATGAACGTTTAGGTGTAATGAAAAGGAGTGACTGGTAGCATTATGTTCTTTTAACTTTTCAAGTTTTTAATATAATGAGTTTTTATGCAGCTGTTTACAAAACATTGAAGAGGATTTTGTCTACAAAAATTTACTACCGTGATACCTCAGCTTATCAAAATAAGGATATTATTAAATGAGGTTTTGGTTGAGTTAACAAGCGTCCTAGAATCAACAACTGTTTTTCATCTAAAATTGTGTGTGTTGTACGTTCTCAAACGGAAAATTGTGAACGAATATGGAACATAATATATTCTTTTCAGCGATAGTTCTACTTTTCATAGATTGTGGTATGTTGTTTCTTGTTATGCGTTTAACTCAAAATAATGACGTTAAATTTTCTCTTAACAAATACACGTACTAAACTAAAAGTACATTTTAAATTTTCATCTAATATTATTATTATTTTTTTTTTTTTTTTTGCTTTCTGATTTTCTTCACTGTTCTATGAGTGTGCTCGTGGAAAGATAGAAAAATTACACAGGGTGGGCCAGAGAATAAAATACAGTTTTTAAGTACTAATAAGTATCAAATATAATGTGAAATCAGTGCTTCGAGGGTTGTTACTCTGTTGCTAGTGGCTTATTTCTAAAAGATACATCTGTAATTGTGTGCCATTCTTGTCTTACGGATTAAAATTTGCACAAAACATTTAGACTCGGGTTGACTGAATGAATTGCTGTATATTGATGATGTTAATTAAGCTTCCGTCACATGAATAGCCATACGATGCCAGGAATACCTGAATGTATCACAAACATAATGAACGTCCAATGCCTGTGACAAATTTAGATGCCTGTTACAGGAATAGCTCTAACAAATATTAAAATCTTGTTATTATTTTGTATTTATCTTTGCACGAGAAACTGGATCTTTTATAGCCTCATTTTTCTTTATGCCAAATATAATATATATATTGTAGATCACCCAGAAAAGAATCTGTGAAGGTTATTGGAAAAAAATGTTTTCACATTGCAAATAATTATTTTCAAATACAACATTTTAAGGATTTCTACTTTGATTTACAGCTACCGTGAAATCTTGCACTTACAAACATAAATTCAGTAAGTATAAAATATTACCTTAATTAAATTTCTATTATGTAATTCTGCTTAAGAAAATAACAAATGTCTTTCTGCTTTCATTAAATCTTACCGCTTTGAAAACGTGTTTATCTAACTAAATAATTATCATAATTAGATGAAAAAACGTTTGTTTTTGTGACTTAATTAAATAGACAGCTATTTGAGCTACTAGAATCTTACAGTCTAATTAGGAAATAGACTTTAAGTTTTTGTGTTCTACTTTCAAATATAGCACGGTGTCGAGTTCAGATGCGTATTTATTTAATCACGAAGGCTGTAGGCGCACTTAAACCTATCTTTCTACAAATGAATAAGGGATATAATAAAACACAGACTTATCTTCCGGTCAATATGTGTTTTTACGGACCTACAGAAATGACTCAATATAAGCCTGTAACTGTATAATATTCGGCATAAGGTCTCACTGAACGCAACAAAAAAAAAACAAAACAAAAAAACAAAAAAAAAAAAACAAAAAAAAAAACGATGTTTCAATGAGTTGTAGGTATTTATATGATTTTATGTAATAAAATATGTAAAGGATACTGTTCCTAATATTTATTATTGTGTTACGGTATTTTTCGTGTAAGAACGTTCTATTTTAGCCCTTTAGGAAATGAAATTCTTCTTTTTCTAAAGATTATTTTTTTAAACTAAACAGGTAAAGGCATTAATCTGGCATAAAACCAAGGGAGTTGTTCATGTAAAGATAGTCATCTGTTGAGCTTAATCATGACACTCAGACTATCAGACAGATTTGAGTTTATTTACCCTCGGTACCGGCTAAAGCCATATGGCCGAGCAACTCAGGCTATGTGCTAATCATTTCCTTTATATACATTGAAGTACAATTATGTATGCCCAGCAATGCATGAAAATAGTACAATCAATCTTGGTTTATGAAGAGCAAAAAGAAACATTATTGTAAAAAGCTGATCTGCATCATTTTGAAGAGATAACTGTAATAATAAGAAATGTTCTCTAGGTCTTCATGTAATAAATGGTAAATGACTGCTAAGTTTGTTAAAGCTGCTGAACCACGGATGACCAAAAACGCTAAAACAGGTTTTCGGAGTTTCCTGTCTATTTTTAGTTTCCTATTTTTTTTAAAGAAACACTCCGATCATTTTGTTGATTTCTGCCAGTTTTCGCAAATATCAAAAGGTTTTGTCCTAAAAGAAATGTCAATTTAATATGTCTATCTATAGATGTTTCAGTAACAAACAACGGAATTGTTAAAAACTCTGCAATTTTTTCCACAAATCGGCAAATTCGTTTTTCAATAGTTTAGATTTTTCAGAATGCAGAGAATTACATGAAATTCCCCACGCAACGGTGTGTTACGAAGAAGTAAGAAAAACGTTGACAGCGACAGTCAAATGTAATGAAGGAAATTTAAAAGGGACAGAAGTTTACACATGCAAGCACAATAAATGGATTCCTCAGCAAGATTCTTCGTGTATTAAAGGTATGATATTAAGATTTTAACAGCTTGTTTCTCTTGTTGTCTCAGTCTCGTTTTTCTTGTTTAAAACCCATACACTTTCAAAGTCACTTCAGTTTCATAAATGTTAATCTTAATTTTATTTTCAAATACACGAATGATAAGTTACAATCTTAAATATAATATTTATTATTTCAACTAATTTTTACTGGATTTATTTTGAATAATTCAAACTTAAAGATTCAACATCTACGAGTCCACTTACACAGGCTACTATAATATGGCGAAGCACAAGTAGACAGCCTGTCTCTTTGATAACGACCTCAAGGCATGAACATCTTCTGGAAGGTATGTTACTGAATGAGATCCATATTTAAGGACCTAAACTTGTTTTATGGTATTTTATCTTCTCCATATTTTATTTATTTCTTTCCTTTTCTTTATTTCTTAGAATTTTTTGAAGGAAAACATCACTTAGAAACTATTATACCAAAGAAGCGAAAAACTCTGAGACATTTGTCAGCTCGACTCGAAAAAAAATCTAAATAACATTATAGTATTCGAAAAAATCTAAATAACATTATAGTATTGCCCCAGAGAAAAAAGACCTTCATTTCTTGGAACAAATTTACAAATATGTATTATCACATTTATCTTTTTTAATTTAGTTTTTATCTTATTTTATTCGTTTTTGTTAGATGTATTTATTTTGTTTTATTTGTATATAATACTATAAACCTTTTTTTGGTTGCAAGTAAACGCTGAATTGTCTGTGTATAACAAATCGTAATGTTTTCAGAAGACACCCTCTCGACACTTATAGGAAATTCCGCAACACCAGTTATCACGCCCTCAACGCCAGTATACACGTTTTCAACACCTGTATACACGTTTTCAACACCTGTATACAGTTCCTCAAAATCTACATCAACAACAGCAGTTACAGAAACACAACCAGTTACGTCAGAAGCTGTTACAAAAGATGTAACCCAAGGTAGATTAAATGTTTAACGCGAGATAATGTATATAGGAACCGAAATGAATAAACAGTGTTAATTGAATATAAACATGCTTTTCAAGTGTCAACGGTGTAGTAGAGTTTCATTTTATTTGGATAAATTTCAAAACAAACTGTAGTATTACATCCTCTTATGCATAAAAAATAAAACCACAAGTTTTAAACAGGATTTAATAAAAAAAAAATTGTTGTTTAACAGATAAGATTACTTTAAAACCCAACGATTCAACAGGATAACTGAGGCTTGAAATTGTGGAGTACAATGTAATAAATTATTTAAAGCTGATGAAAAAACAAATAAGGAAAATGAGCAGTATATTGATTAGTTTTGGTAACACTGCAGTAAGTTACATCCTTTTGAATTTGTTTCCTATTGTACGGTTGATTTTGTCTCCTATTTTCAAGGACTACTCATAACTGGGAAAAATTACTAACTTGGAAGAATTACTTACACAATATTGGGTAGTTAATCAGCGCATTTTTATAGGAAAACAACCTTACAATAGTACTACTAAAACAATATGATATTAACTAGGTTAACAGGTAAAGAGCCTGAACACGGCTTACAAATTTTCAAGTGACACAGACCTTTGTGCCAGTGACTTTATCACAAAGTCAAGTCCTTTAAGACTGATAAGCGTCATGTCTATAAATCAAAATATTTCACAAGTTCAAGAAGTTATTTTTTTTTTAAAGCATTAAAAATAAAACTTACTTTAGAGACGTTCATTGATTCCCTCATTTCCGTAGACTGCTGAAACGACATTTTCCCGTCCATCGTTTATTTGGACAAAGATGTTTTCAGCTGTACAAATGTGCATGTTGCTCTTTTTCAGACAAGAAAGGGCCATTTGTTGCTGCTGCTGTGTCTGTACCAGTCATAGTTGTGGCAGTTATAGTTGTGGTTGTCGCATTCATGGTTTGGAGGTATTTCATTTCTTTTAAAACCAAAGTTTGTACATTTAGTAGTTTGCTAACAAATCAACAAAGAAACAACCTTACAGTATGTTAATTGTATACAAATGTGAACAATTCTTGGACGAAAAATTTATTTTCCTTTCCAGAAAAAGACGACAGAAACCGGCTCCAGCAGGAGAACATCGTTACGGAAATTCTTTGACAAACAGATCATACGAAGTGCCCCATGGTTTAGATAGGAATATCTACTTGACTAATCTGCGTTCAAGCGAGTCAGTTGACAGTGAATATGCAGAAATATCTCAGGATGATTCACATCCGAAAGAAATGGCAAGAAACGTGATTATAGACCGTTCACCCGTAGATCAGACCAAATTCACTGGTAATTATGACCACTTGAAGACGAATACAGTATTTCTTGACAAAAACTATTCACATATTACCATTAGCCAAACAAACGGGAATGTATTACCGGATGCAACGTATGCACATAATGCAGGCATTGGAACAGACATAAAGGACAAACAAATGGATAGTGATAACACATATAACGTCCTGGAAACTATATCAAAGATGACCAAAACTGGACAAGTGATAGATAGAGTACAAGAAGTCAGTTGTTATGATGGCGACAATGAATACAATCTTGCTAAGACAGGACGCACAGAATCAATGTCTGAAAACAAATCTGACACATATTCACATTTGAACAGAACTATGCAAGTTCAAGTAGACAATTCATACAGTGGTGCGCAATCTTTTATCAAAGTTTCTGGCATTTTTTTGTACAGTGATAAACCTCATGATTGTGTTAAACAACAACCTGGAAAAGCGAGGAATGATTATGGCGAAACTAAAGGCAAAAACAACATACCGATTATTAATAAAGGTATTAAAAAGATGAAAGAGTCGGAAAGCCAAGTCGGTGATGACGGCTATGAAATGTCTTCTATTACTGCCCATAACTATTTTGTTTTAGAACCTGACACATAAATAACTGAAAAAGAGCGATATTTCATTTAATAAAAGAAATTATTGACAAGCCTGGCGATTCAGAGGATACTGAAAGTTCGTATCATCAATATTTTACCTTAAAAAAAAGGAAAAGGAAAAAAAGACCTAACTGAAATTAGACAAATGTATGAGATAGACCTAAAATAAGTTGGAGACTTCAAATATATGATTTAGACTATGTGCATTTGAAAGATATTGTGTTGACTTCAAAGATATACACTATATAGACTTTAAAGATATGATGTAGACTTCAAATATATGGTACACATAAAAGAAGCGTTGTATTTGACCTAATGTTTTACAGAAACACTGTTAATTTATTTCCACTAATTCAGCATCTCTTGTTTTTTGCTTTTAATTCATTTGTATTCTTTTCACTTTGGAAGTATTAGTAAGTGTGGTAGACACTGTTTTTATATTGAAAGTTTATTTTTTAAGGTTATCAAGTTTACAATAAGGATATATATGAATGTTAATACTTTTAGAATGAATTGTGTTTTAATTACCATCTTCCGTTTAGTTCCATAATAAATCTTGCTCAGCTCTAAATATTTTTCATTCTCAAAATTGCAAATGCTCTTTCTGGCACGCTTCTAAATGTTTGACTTTTTTAAAGCCTGTTAAAGTAATATTGTTACCTTCCTCAAATCTAGAATGTGTACCGATCTGTTTCGTCGATTATAAGAATCTCTTGTAATGGTAGCGTATTTAAATGACTTTACAGAAAGGCGAATATCGCTTAAGGTCTTGGTTTGTTTTCGGTTAACTGTGAGCCACATTTAACTGTTAAATCGTAGCCGGGACACAAGACAGACACTAAGTCACTGAGGCATTAAAGTTATTGAGGTTTTCTAATTCTACTACTAAGACAAACGGTTATAAAGATTATAAATGTCTTTTATTTTTAGACAACCTAACAATAATCAAATTACTGAATTTCTATAAAGTTTCTGATGTATTCAATAATAGTGACTTCAGATATCTAAGAAGTTTAACCTATTGAATTTGACTTCACGAAAAACAAAAAATATCTTTAAAAAATGATTGGCTTGGATAAAGTACAAAATAAATGTCTCATTTTTTCAAGTAAATAAATTAAATATTTAGACATATTCTTAATATATTTATTCCATGTTGGACGCCATTTTGAATACGCTTAGCCTAGCTTTTACATAAAAGTTTTTATCTCTTAAAAAGTTCAAAAAGTAGCAAAAAACGTTCGCGGAGACCCTGCGCTATCGGATCACAGTAAATTTAGCAGTGTTCAACCTTTCATTTAGTGATTTTCATATTTACAAAATATTATGTTGCGCGGAAGTGAAAAGCAGACGATCACAAGTTTTACCCTAATTCATTAATAATTCAAGTCCAAAATATCCATGCTGAGTAATATTATAAAGTTAATTAATAAAATTGTCATTAATTAGTCGAATTCATATTGGCTTTGTTATTGGGCTGAAGACAGTCATATTGGCCTCCGGCCTTCGGCCTCAGAACGTGGTGCTTTGGCATATGGAAATTTAGACTCCACAAATCATTTTCTCAAAAACTTAAAAGTCAAATTAATTCAAGAGTACTTATTTTACAAGTATTTATATCTTAAGTCTGATGTAGATCTATTTGAATTACTCAGCTTAAGTAATTTAATAATTTGACTCTTAATATTAGAGATACCTTCGGCCTCAGGCCAATATGACTGTCTTCAGCCCAATAACAAAGCCAATATGAATTCGACTAATTAATAACATTATATTATTAATGTTATTATAATTGCAAATTATTTTCATACGCAATAAAACTAACATTTACGAAATCTGCCCTAATATTTCATTTCCAGCAACACTTTTAACCAATGACAAACTTCGTTTGCCAGAGGATTTTTTTTTATCTAACAATGTCATTCCTTTGGAATGTAGGTCAAAATCGATCTTAATAAAGCTACGTCAAATAACCGGTTATGTCGCGAAGCAATCATACCCGAACACTAAGCTTTCCAAAATAACTACGCAACAATCTTTACAAAGGAATATCTCTAATATCAAAAGAGTCAAATTATTAAATTACTTAAGCTGAGTAATTCAAATAGATCTACATCAGACTTAAGATATAAATACTTGTAAAATAAGTACTCTTGAATTAAGTTGACTTTTAAGTTTTTTGAGAAAATAATTTGTGGAGTCTAAATTTCCATATGCCAAAGCACCACATTCTGATTAGTTGCAGACAAGTTGTGTACACCTTCACATACTTGTTACAGCCTAAACTGTGGACCACAAGTGGGACCGTGAAAAACGCTGCACAGATCCATTAAAATCACAGCAAGAACACTCCACAGAAACCTAGTGAATTAAAGCTTCAACTGTGTCATCAAACACTTGCAGCTAAAGAAACCTGCACGAATGAGTAAATCTATTATGATAAATTAAAAAAGTATGAATTAAATAGTCATAACCTAATATTTTCTTTTGCGTGAGGAAAGATGAGCTAGATAAATCTCAATAATGTAAACTGACAACTGAAGCTAGGTCGTGAAATCCGGTGATTCTACTGTGAACACTTACAAACATTAATTCTGAAACCTCGGAAGGTCCAATACGTAGGTCTGAGTTGTTGACCTGTGTACTTTATCAAGGACAAAAACTAACTAAATGTTATGTAATTAGTAAAAATCAATAATGCAAAACTGTTGAATAATTACAGAAGAATAAAAAGGCAAACAAAAACAAATGCAGGTAAAATGCTGGATATTACAATACAACATTTCATTTTCAAGTATGTCATAAAGATGCACACTTTTATAACATTATCACGAACTTTCTGAAAATAAAATGACTTTCCCGTCTTTATATAAATGTTCTCTCTAAATTGCATCAGTTCCTCTGCATCAGC
The DNA here is from genome assembly GCA_012932295.1 of Cyclina sinensis. Taxonomy (NCBI): domain Eukaryota; kingdom Metazoa; phylum Mollusca; class Bivalvia; order Venerida; family Veneridae; genus Cyclina; species Cyclina sinensis. The sequence goes on from JAAONU010000114.1 coordinate 101,014, forward strand.
TGCACCCTTATATCGTCTCCCACAATTTCGCACTTGTAACCTCTTTTACTTCATACCAGTAACACGTTTGTAAATACACAAGCAAAAGGATACCTAGAATTATCCAACTTTCGAAATCTGACAGAATAAATAACAGACAATCCATAGTTCGAATCTTTATAAAGCATCTGGTGATATTTCTACAGCATGGTATTTTTATCAGCCCCTGTATGATCCCTCTGCGACTGATATTTTGTGGTTGGGATGATTTGGGCTATTGACTTTAACATACAAGAAGATACAAGAAATGTTATACTAATCTGAAGTCATGTATCTGCTGTAGATAATACATTCATCTAATTATAGAAAGAAAAGTTTCAGACACTTCAAAGAAATATCTATCGTGTTCAGTGTATGAAATGTGAGTGCAAACTTTTTACGTACAAATAGCACACTGACTCTTAGTCTCAACTATCAGTATCCAGTTTAGCTACGTAATACCAGCAACTTTAATGGGCAAAAAATCTGAAATTTGAAACAAATAAAATCCATTTTTTGGACTGATTCATTAATAAATCTACTGTTTGACTGTTTCTTGCGTAGAACTTTACTTTCGTTTGGTCGATGACTCATGAAAAGGAGCTCTGACAAAGAATTCTCGATCTATGAAAATATTAAGTTTAAATACAATACTAGTTACTCAGAGCTAAAAGTTATATTTATAATTTTGTGTCAAACTGATTACTTTTAAATACCATTTACGGCTTTAAATACCACTTCATGCCAAAAACGGTTTTGATTTTAGTACTGCCCATGAATGTGTAATATTAGGAACACTCGACAATGCGTCACTTCATGAAATCGGAAACAATATTAGTGACAAATTGAATATTCAGAAGACACTGAAAATTTGTATCGTAACTATATTAACTTGATAAAATGAGACATAAATGAAAATTTGCATTTGAGATAAGATGTTTAGACCTATTTATTTTACATCAAGTGCGAAGCAAGGTCTTGCAACATACTAATCATTTTTGATCGCTCACGAACTGTTTCCTGGGGCAAACCAGAACTGGAATTGTGGAATGCAGAAAGTGACTGGCGCTTTTCTGACGAGATGGGATTCGAAATGTTCCCCGTCCGGCACTTGATAATATTGTACTGTTACTGTGCCGACACTTGTTGATAGAAAAAAAATAAATGAAAATACTTTACTTTCATTTTAGGTGTGTTTCATATTTTATTTAGATGCATGCTAAAGATTCGAACATTACAAATGTTTGCCCCTTTTTCTATTAATTCTAAGCTTAAATCGACTGACTTACAGCATTTCGCTGATTTTATTGTCTTTAAAATTGAGGAGAAGTTAATATACTAAGGAAAAATAACATAATATTGTTTCTATACACCATGAAAACTGAAAAAAATAGTTATGCTTTTACAGAGATTCAAACCTATGCTCTTTCGGTCAGTAAAATACAGAATGACGATCTACACCACTGTGCCAAAAGACAAATTATCATAAATCGTGAAAAGTAAAGTTTTAACCAAAGTGTCTACCCCGTGACTTACGGGGTAATTTTTTTTACCGATAAAAGTATGTAAATATTTATATTGTGATGTGTTTCTGTAACAAAAAATATGGGTCAGTAACTTAATTTATATATGTTCTTCACAATTACAGCTAGAAATTCTAGATGTATAAACATTTTCTTTTTTTTCATCGTCGGCCCATCTGTGAGTCAGTCGCTTTAATATACATGTATTTCAATTTTATAGCTTGCACATAATTTTTGTATTTGTTTATCTTTGTTAAAGAAAATTTACATAGTACATTTATATTTAATTGTTGTATACCTTAAGATGCATAATAGGCAAAATTCGAGTGACTTATGTTCTTAACTTTTTGAGAAACAGAAACGCCTAATCGACCAAATGAAACTCGTGCGATTAAATTCAGCCCAATCATCGACATGTACCCTGTTGTTTTACGTTGTTACATTTCTTAGACAACGCTTAAACATATCCGATTTTTTTCTAAGAATTATCAGTATGTTAAACTGTTGAGGCTAAACTCTAATTACAGCCCGATTTTGGCAACTCTTGAATGTGTGCTAAAGCAATAACAAGTTATAAGACGTTTTGACGTCTCTTCTTCGAGATAATTTTCCTCTCATTTGATGTATGATGTTTCATATGAAATGTAGAAATAATGAATACACCATGATTTCGTCAAGCTCTAGTTTCTGAAACATCATCTGTTAAATGATACAGTAAAATGTGTTCCAACATCTCGTCGGAGAATTAAGATAACCAAATTTCATTGAAACTGAGTCGAATTTTATACCTCTGGAATGATAACAAGGTTATTATTTGACCCGGTGTCCTCGTTTTTGACCTCACATGACCTAATTTGATAACTCATTTCATTAAAAAATCACCCTGACTAATTTTCATGAAGGTCCAGTAAATGAGTTGGTCTCTACAGTGTTAAAATAGGTTTTCTATGTGATGACCCCTATGACGTTATTTTTGAACTCAAGTTATCTATATTCGAATAAGTCCGAAATTTCCGGACTTTTTGTAGGAATATCAAGGCTATGGCTAGCAGAATGTAAATAAAGTATTCAATATTAAAGTATTAAATATTATTAGACCTAGTGAAAAATATTTTTACTCCACATCAGAGAATTCATGAAGATAAATATTCTGACAAAAATTCCTTAAGATTTGACAAAAAAATATGGCCAATAAAATGTAAACACAGATTTCCTATGATTCGACCTAGTTTCTGAACCTACGTGATCAGGTTTTAAACTCGTCAAAGAATTCCTTTTTAAAGGCAAATATTCTGACCAAGATTCATTCAGATCAGGAGAAAAATTTGATGTCTACAGTGTAATCAAAGTTTTCTTATGATTTGACCAAGTGGCTTAGTTTCTGATCCTTCGTGACACAGTTTTCAACTTGTCCAAGAATTCATCCATAATTCCATGCTAATATTCTCTTAATGTTACATTAAGAAGAGGTCTCTAAAATGTTAACACAGTTTTCTTATAATATGATCCTGTGTCAGAAAGTGTTGACCAGGGCTGCACCATAGAGAACCACGTGCAAATCAGAAGAAAGAAAAAAAAGCAATTTGCATTGTCATTTGGCATTGTAACAGAGAGAAAATTGACGCTACAAGCTAAAGTTTGAGACCTTTTCAACGTCTGCACGGATTCAGGATAGTGCAGAACAGCTTTGTGTTTTTGAGTTCTCTATAATAAATTATTTTATTATTACTATTATTATTAAGCCGTTTCATTGAATAAAAATTAGTATAAAATGTAATCTTTGTTATTTGAATCAACAATGACCCAGGCCCTGAGGGGTCACTTATTTACATGACTTCCCTGGAGTAAATCCTTTAAATAAACAAGGCAGAGAGTTCTAAATTTTATCATGTAGCAGTGCATAATGTATATCCACCAGTACTGTTCAATTTACCCCTCTTTTCCATGTTTTAGTCGAAGAACAGTTTGAGTCGTAGAACATTCAAGCCCCGCTTCGCTGTAAATAACGCTTGCAGATTAACTTGAGAAGGTAGTTACTTCCCTTTTTTCTTCAAACTATATTTTTTCTTATTTTCAGACCAACATATTCTAGTATCAAATAAACATCTTTTTACTTTATAATTTTATATATGAATTGTATAAAAGTGAAAATAATAAATACATCCAATCAAAATTGTCAGACACTGCAAGGTCGTGAAACAATGTCTACAACACGTCATGAAGATGCCGACTGAGGTATTTATGTAAACGCAGTAGTTGGATAGAGTATTGAGTGATCGAAATTTAAGCATTTTTTTCCGTTCGAAAGGTTCTTCTTGCAATCTGATGCATATAGTAATGTTTTCAGGCGTTGCACTACTGATGT